>CM051011.1:26370562-26425562 GCA_027704905.1 Muraenolepis orangiensis | reverse complement strand
AGGAAGTGAGAGAGTGGTAAAGAGAGTGCACAAAAGAGAACCCCCCCTCTCTCTCTCTCTCTCTCTCTCTCTCTCTCTGCTCCCTCTCTCCCTACGTTTCTCCCCCATTGAGAAGTGTTGCATTCACACACCTGTGGTGGAGCTATGACGACGCAGTGTGTGTGCGAATGTGATTGAGAAGCAAGAGAGATTCCCAGAAGCGATCAGGGAAGCGATGTCCTGATTGGTCAGAAATGAGCCGGGAGCTGTCTCAAATCCAAATGTCTCCTATACAGAGGCAGTCAACTAGAAACAGATATTGTCACAGAGCATTTCACTCACTGAATTTCACTCCATTTCATGGCGGCTGTGATGCTTACACTCAAATGATGGCTCTTAAATCTGACCTCCGACCCCTTAACTCTCACTTCAGTCGAAGCAAGAAGTGTGGCTGCTATCACAGGGGGGACAGTCATACAAGGAAGGGAAATAATGAGTGAAGATTATTAATTTTCATTTCGATTCCTCACATTAGCGGCCTCCAAAAACATTAATTTGACAAATGAAAACGAAATGTTTGTGCAATTTGAACAATAGACAAACTACATACACATAATTAGTATATATTGTATGTATCAGTGGAGGATCGTCCATTATGGAAAGGGAGGACCATCCTCCCTAAAATCTCATAGAAAAATAATGATAATATTACTATTTTAACACTTCGAAAGCACAACAATCATGTCCCCGTGTCAAAATACCAACAGCGCCCACTACCGCAATTAAAAATGACTCCATTATAAAACTCCCGGACTCGAGCGGCAGGTGAGTCCTGGTTTTTAACATGAATGTGTACGGCAGTAAGGGAGGGCGATCCTCCATTAGGGCGGGTCTAGCCAGAGGCTCTGTGAACCAATCAGCAGAGCTCCCTGCGCTGGTGAATACCCAATCAGATCTTTGGGGGGCGGGCATATCTTGTGTCATTCATCAATTCCACGTTCCACACACACACACACACACACACACACACACACACACACACACACACACACACACACACACACACACACACACACACACACACACACACACAGACGCACACTCACACACACGCACGCACACACGCACAAACACATACGCAAAAACACACACTCACACACTTACAAATATATGTCAGTGTTTTTTGTCAGTGTGTGCCGATATATATATATTTTTGTTGAGTGATTGATATAGTTTTCGTGAGTGATTTAAACAAGCAGGTATATCTATATATATATATATATATATATATATATATATATATATATATATATATATATATAGATATACCTGCTTGTTTAAATCACTCACCAAACTCACCTGTTCAGAGCTGCTTTGAATGTGTTTTGGTGTTATTGTTAACTCGTTGTTTCCTCTTAAATGTGTTTATGTACCAAATAAAGTCTAAAAGAATAGACTGTGTGAAGTTCTGTGGTGCCTTTGAGCTGGCCTTGCGTGGCCATGATGAAAGTGATGGACAGAAGGGCGACATTTCAATACAAAAAGTAATTGTATATAATGTAATTAACAATATGTAATTGTAAAAAAAAAAAACCCTGGTGAAAAATGCACCAGCCGCCACTTTCGAGTTCCGAACTCAAAGCGTTCCAGGTGCATGACGCCAAACGTAAAACAGAAAGCATGGCTGACCGTGACAAGGTGATGTTTCTTTGGGTCGTGATTCGACAATTGATGTGATTTATGTGCATAACTGGTTTTACTATATGATAGTATATCTTATTTTAATTAAATACAGGTAAATATACTTTACACAAAAAAGGCTTCTCCCTCAAATCTCACTGAATTTCAATTCCTTTAGGTTTGTACCGATAGCACAAGCCACTGTGCATAGAACTTCTATTCTAATTTTTCATCATTAATAATAGTAATTGCTAAATAGCTATTTTTCATCAAAACAATGCTTCTTCCCCCCCATTTTATACAGTATATTATACATAATAATAATATAATAATAATAATAATAATAATAAAAATAAAAATAAATAATAATAATCTGTAGAAATAATACCAATGTCCTCAATTTGAACCCACAAAATGACATTCACTTAGTCATTTAATGAAATAGTATGTAGGTAACTATAGGTGTAAGACAATACTCAATAACCCATCGCTTCTCCTCCTCTCCTCCTCCACTCCACTCTCCTCCTCCTCTCCTCCTCCTCCACTCCTCTCCTCCTCCTCCTCTCCTCCTCTCCTCCTCCTCTCCTCCTCTCCTCCACTCCTCTCTTCTTCTCCTCCTCCTCTCCTCCTCTCCTCCCGGTGCACGGTGCCTCCCACTTGCAGGAAAGGCTGAATTAGATTTGTCATATGCACTCACCGAATAAACTTCTTAAATACATTTTGGATCCTTCAACTCAATCTGTGTAAGAGCTACCTTGTTCACAGCGGGGGGGGGGGGAGAGAGAGAGAGAGAGAGAGAGAGAGAGAGAGAGAGACAAGCTGCGTCCTGCTGGAACAGGTATCCTGGAACACTCTGAGTGTTCAGAGATATACTGCTCTAAGACGTGCGTGTAGCTCTTCCATTTACACACCTCGAACGGGAAAAAAACTGAAGTTTTAGTTCTTTAATTAAGACATTTCTAGGAAGTAGAGGTCATGCCCGGTGATATTTTGGAGGGCTTTGTCTTGTCCTTTAAGATTCCAGATTCTTAATTTGTGGTCCATGTGTGTAACAAGTACAATGGAATGCTTACTCCCCATTCACTCCCACATTCTGAAAACAACAATCCTATACTATATGACACTATACTTTACAATACTATACAATAAAATAAACATATACTTAATCCAACATGCTATACTTTGTTGCTACTTCATTTTTTATTGTTTTCATCGTCTCTTCTCATTGCAATAATGAGTTTCTATTCAAAGAAGGGGTGTGTTTGTTTCAATGACAACACAAAGTGATGTAACCACACCTTAAATCAGTTCAGACCATTTCTTTATAATCCTCACACAGACCACCTTTTCTTTTAAAAGCTACGGCGATTCACACGCACACACACACACACACACACACACACACACACACACACACACACACACACACACACACACACACACACACACACACACACACACACACACACACACACACACACACACACACACACCAGCTATTCCTCTGTGTGCTCACACACCCACCCACACACACCCAAAACAATAGGCTGAGCATCCTTACTTTTTCTCTCTTGGGCTTTGACTCCGATATGCTCTTCTTCCACCTGGCAGCCTCACCGTTACTCAGAGGAACCTAAATCCAGAGGGAGAGATGGTTATTAGTAGGATATTAGTGGTGCCAGAAGCCTGTCACCCCCCTCGGAGACAGACCAGGATCCCAGAAGGACAGGAAACATCACAGGGGGAAGGAGGAGCGTCTGATGACTTCACTTCTATTATGAAAAGCTTTTTTCTTTTCTTTTTTTCTTCTTCTTCTTTCAATTAAGCCACATCTCGCATTCATGATATCTTTCTGCCGTTTGTGATGACACAGGGCCTTCTGCCGGCGCACACATTGATTACTTTGCAAACGTGTGCAATTTAGGCCCCTAAAGAGGCACTTAACTTACCGGCGGGGGGGGGGGGGGGGGGGGAGGGCAAAGGAGAGAGGAAAACACACACTATTGATATCCTCTGGTAAAAGCAACAGGGCCTGGAAAACAGAGTGACAGAAGAAAAAGTCACACAATTAAAGTTGTGTAGGCTCTTGTTTAAAGATAAGAGGCATCTTATATACAAATGTTATAGCTACTAGGCCTGGTATAGGGCCAGCAATCACTTTCACTCAATTGACATAAACTAAATGTAACTTAAATTGGCAAGGCAAACAACTGTGCAGCATTTGGGGTGATATATTCTCCCCCGAACGAAATTGTAGATCGGCCAAATTATGGAATGCATAGTAATTCTAATTTGTCAGTGTACAAGTACTGTACAGCGAAATTATTTTTCTAATAATTTCTTTAACCCATCCTAGTATTAGGAGCAGCAGTCAGCTATTTATACAGCTGCCCGGGGAGCAGGTAGGGTTAGGGTCTTCCTCAAGGACACCTCGACAGTTTTTTTGTTAGGAGCCGGGGATCGAACCAGCAACCTTTCGGTTGTGAGGCGGCGACCGCTCTACCTCCTGAGCTATACTGCCACCCTAATAGTGCCTCACATTCACCCATTCATAAGCCAGCTGCACCAGCACCAGCACCAGCCCGTCAGGAGCAGTTAGGGTCAGGGTGTCATGCTCAGGGACACCACAACACTGGGCTAGGAGGAGGCAGGGGGGGGGGGAAATCGGACCAGCAACCTTCTGGGTTGCCAGACAACCAACCCACTGTACCTCCTGAACTACTGCTGCTTCATATGAGATTCTAAATATGATGGAGAAACCTGCAGACGACTGAAACCCCGCGAGCTTCTTCACACCTTGTATCGACCCGGCTGAGAATCCATTTGGGCCTTTAATCAAATCCCTGCGAGTGGCTAAAGGCTTTTATCATGAACAGAGATGAGGTTGTGGGGCGAGGGGGACGTAACCAAGGAGTCGGTGAAGGAAGCAGATATTACAGAGTAATTAACTCTGTTGTGTGTGTGTGTGTGTGTGTGTGTGTGTGGGAGAGAGAGAGAAGTGGAATGTGTGTGTGTGTGTGTGTGTTAGAGAGAGAGAAGTGGAATCATTTACTAATCAACACATCATTAGCAGCGCCTCTTTCAAAACAGTTTTCCAGTTTCAAAACAAAACTCACAGAGGAGGCATTTTCAGGTTAAGATAATGTTCCCAAACAATAATATGGCCGCATTTAATTTTCTTTCGATTTGAAGTGAGTGAGACAATAATACACGCAAATCACGAGTGTTGTTTATTAAAAAATATATATATTGGTAATAAACCCAACAATGTAGATGTATTGGCTGTGTACAGATCTCTCGTCCATTTTATAAATCCCACGTTTTTTTGATGTTCCAAAAATCCCAAAAAAACTGAAATAGCTTGAAGGTTCTGCATCCCCATTTTAAAAGACTTTCACCCTAATCAATAGACAACGTTTACGTGAATCCATCTTAAATTGCACCGATTGGAAGAATGACCGGAAATGTTGATTACAAGAAGTGAAAGTGAAGCAGAATGCTGTGTGGACAGTCTGTCGTTTTGTTTGTGTCGTCTCGTTCTTCCTAGAGTTTGATTGGTCGCTGTCTGGGAGCTCTTAACCAATCAGAAGAGCAAGATCATGCACTCCCGGGACTGGCCGACACCAACCTATTTAACTGAAGAAGGAAAAAAAAACAAAAAACATGAAAATAAATTTTAAAAAAACACCGAAGGATGAAACATGAGCGGCTTTTTCCTGAAAGACACAGAGTGATTTAGTTACATAGTTACATTAGAGTAACACCTGACACACACACACACACACACACACACACACACACACACACACACACACACACACACACACACACACACACACACACACACACACACACACACACACACACACACACACACACACACACACACACACACACACACACACACACACACACACACACACACACACACACACACACACACACACACACAAAGACAGACACACAAAGACAGACAGACAGACAGACAACAGACCAAGGACACACAGAAAGACACCGACAGAAAGACAGACACACAAAGACAGACAGACACACCAAGACAGACAGACACACCCACCAAGACAGACAGACAGACCAAGACACAAACACAGACACACATACATACCAAGGCACACACACGAAGACAGACAGACACACACAAAGACAGACACAGATACTCAAAGACAGGAAGACAGATGACAGACACACACACACACGAAGACAGACACACACACACACACACAAAGACAGAAGGACACACAAAGACAGACAGACAGCCACGTAAAGACAGCCAGCCACGTACCCAGGCCGTGCAGGAAGTCTTCTATGAAGTGGAGGTAGTCCTTGCTGCAGCTCCACCCGGGGAGCGTCTTGTACTCCACAGACACACACATCAACACAACCATGTTGGCTGGAGGGGACACACACACACACACACACACTTTTTATTTGTTTTGTATTGTGTTGCCAATGTTCTCTGTGTTTCTGGGGTGCAGCATAAAAGCTGCAGTGAAATGATCCCATAACGCCCCGCGGGGTTATGGGTATTGGGGCACATTGGGAATCGAACCCAATCAGTCCCCGTAGTACAGCGTGAGAGAGAGACAAGACACACACTAGTCGGGTTTCCGTCGGCATATTTCGAGTTGCTGATTCAAATCAAGTTAATTCGCAAAAGCGGAGATGGAAACAACTTTGCCGAATCAATTCTGACGTTGCGAACTTTGAACTCACATGACTTATGCCGTCGGCTTCTTCTCAAGTGTTCCTATGACCAGAAAACATGGCTTATGTCACCGCCCAATATCCATCATCGCTGATGTAGTTTGTTTGCTTCAACTTGTTGATGGAAACACAATTAAATCGCATTTCCTTTTTTTTGTTTTGTGCGAACTTGATTAATATTTGCTACGACTGTTAGATGGAAACCCAGCTACTCAGAGCAAGAGCGAGAGCACATGAGAGACAGAGACAAATATAGAGACAGACAGACAGACAGAGAGAGACAGAGACAGTCTTCATACCAGGGAAGCTGGGGAGTGTCTGTCCGTTCCCCTTGTAGGTGACTACCACCTTGATCTCTGTCAGAGTGTCCAGGATGTCGAGCTTAGTCAGAGCAATGCTGGAAACAAACACACAAACGTTATCACTCACTCACTCATTTGAGTGACGATCACTCATTTGACACACACACACCCCCCCCCCCAACACCAGTGAAGGTGAATTCCTCTGTGTGGGTTGGTGGAACAATATTTAGATCCAAGTTCAGTTCTGAAATGTGAGCCCATAGCAGGGACAGTTGGTGTGGGTATGTGATACTTAGTAATACTTAATAATTAATCCTTTACATGCAGACCAAGTGGACCGCTTGCAACAGCTATCACAGAAAGAATTCAGTCGGCAAAATAGTTATTATCACAGATATATTTTTAGACACATCTTTGTGGCATTTGTAAAATTAGACTCACTCTCAAGCTCAAATCTGGTTGTATTTATTTTTGACTTGCTTATGTTTACACTTTTTGTTATTAAAACAATATTTCAATCATAGGTTTCTAAATTACATTAGTCATTTTACAGACGCTTTTGTCCAAAGTGACTTACAATAGGGTCATTCAACAGGTAGGCAAGATAACTACTAGTCACCAGAGTATAAATGTATTAAAAAAAATTGCATTTCCTTCCTAACAAGCCATTATAATATAATATATACAAACATATACACACATATAATAACATCATATTTAATACATTACAATGTCTATACACATTACAAGGTCATTCAACAGAAGGCAAAATAACTAGTCACCAGAAGTGACTAACAATACATAATGATATAATATATAAATATATAATAACAAAATATAATACATTACATTTCCTTCCCAACAAGCCTCCAAGAGCAGAACCAGTGCTCAGCTTAAAAGTACAATTAGTTAGCTCCCTAGATTTGAATGAGCACATCAAACAGGGCCATCACAACAGACACCCCTGTTTGATGTAAGTTATAACAGATATGACCCGTCAAAAGAATAAATCGAAATAATGAATAACAATTATCAAGATAATGAATAAGAGTTGAAAGTGTTCAGCATGGCTCTCTACTAGCGATGGGAATGTTCTCTTTGTTTCAATAATAACTAGAATTTTTAACTAGTATGGACACATTTAAACTTTGCCGCACTTTCCAAAAATAGTTATATTTACTGTATAATCAAGATAAAGGCCAAGTTTAAAAAGGCCCAGCCCCTTATATTGATCACGTCTGAATGGGGATGTTCCTTAAGCGGGTTAATCGGATGTTTAGTGAACGACTAGTATACAAGAGGAGACCTCTACTGGCGACGTTGGTTTCCTCTTGCTGAGTCCGGTCAGAGCTTTGTTGATGCAGTACACTCAGTCAGTCACCAGAGGGCGCAGTCTCCCCACATAGCCCTGCCACGCTAATGGATAGGCTTTTTAAACACACTGAAAACCATTGATACGCACAACGCATATTGATACAATACAATTTATGACTTGGCCCCAGTTAGACTGATTAGAGTCTGGGGCTGGTGAGGCTGCACACCTGTGGGTCCTTAATAATCAAGGCCCACAGGTTAAGCAACCACCCACACACACCCACACCCCACCCCCACACACACACACAAAGACATCACAAAGGAGACACACCACTAAAGAACAACAATCACAATTAATATGATTCATAACAAGACAACAACAGATCAGGGGACATTACGTTTTAACATCAATGTACATGGTTGTGAAGGCTGTTTTCAGAATCTACTGCACAATATTGAAATACTTGTCTTCGAGGGCTGTGGCCCTCAAAGACAAGTATTTAAATATTGTGCAGAGTGTTAGATCACTCCATACTCACTACATAGTGAGGTCAGTGAGTATGGAGTGATCTAACACTCCATACTAACTCCATATTAACTCCATACTAACACATAATTGAATGTATTACCTGGATCACTTCACTAGAGGGCAGCCAAGAGACTACCTCATCTCTGTCCTCCGTCTCGTCCATATATAGTGACCTCAGGTCACTATACACTAAACACACATAGTGACCTCAGGTCACTATATATGGACGAGACGGAGGACAGAGGTGAGGTAGTCCCTTGGCTGCCCTCTAGTGAAGTGATCCAGGTAATACATTCAATCATCCCTGCCGGGGTCCTCCACTCCTTGTTCAAAGGCTCTTATGAGGGAGATATGAAGAGGATCCCCGTCAAATAAGGGAATGTCTCTTGTTGGCAATGATGTTGTTAGACAACACGTTTTTCTTTGTCCTCATCCCCCTGTGCAGTAGCTCCATTACTACTATGACACGGCTTGGTTTAACTGAAGGCTCAGATAGCCTCTGCATTACTGTCCACAGTTCCATGCGACTCCATCATTTAGTTGTTCCCAATAACACTTGGTCGCAACAAGTTACCAAAGTTAATTGTTCTCCCTCTTCAACCACCAATGCATTGGATTTACGCCCCCCGTTAATGTGTGCACACAAACCCTGAATGGCCATTCAAAAGAACTAGTGGCGCTACATACCTCACGTTGGGCGCCATGATGATCAATGAATGATGAAGGACTCTGTCGATAATTGAAGAGTATTGATGGATGGCCTTGGTCCAAACGAGGAAACGAACGTGCTGTAGTCTTCCAAACAGCATGAGCTGGCGGCGTCCTCTCGCCAGCTTCCATTCAAACTGTAACAGTCAGCTTTGCAATGGAGGCGTCCAGCGTCCGTCACCAACACACACTAGTGTTTGTTTCTTGCATTTCATTGAAGGTTTATTGCTCCCGTCAGCATTTCCTCCTTTGGTGAGCGTAAGAATCCGCACATCTCCATAAAGACATGTCCAAACATTTCACCATAACACAGTAAGCTACGGTCAAAAACGATTTGCGCTCCCTCTCCGCCAAGCAACACTTGTCACCTGATTGAAAGTTCCTAGCTATATATTGTGTTCATCCCAAGCACAATGGAGACATCTACTGGACACACAAGTGTATGCATACAGCTTCATGAAATGGCTCTTACAATCGGCCTTACTGTTGCCCGTCTAATTCAGGGATTCGTCTAAATGACGGCTGTAACTTGCAGGGATCTAAAGGCTATAGCGAGGCCCAACGACGCACTCCCTGTTGAGATCCATGTTGAAAACAACACGAATTACGCACGAATTAATGAATCAATCCATTGTGCGAGCAAGTGTAAAGCAAGCATAAAGCTAGTAGGCCTCTGGCCGTCTGTTTGGCTGCATGGTTTACATTGGTATTAATGCGTATCACAGGAGTTACAGCTGCTGGAGGTAGTGAGAGTCGTAAAGAGAAAACTCTCTCTCTCTCTCTCTCTCTCTCTCTCTCTCTCTCTCTCTCTCTCTCTCTCTCTCTCTCTCTCTCTCTCTCTCTCTCTCTCTCTCTCTCTCTCTCTCTCTCTCTCTCTCTCTCTCCCATTCTCCCCCGAGCTATGACGACGCTGTGTGTGCGAATGTGATTGATACTAAGTTATTTTATACCTGTTTTTATACCTAGTAGACAGTTTTTACATCCTATTTTACCACTATATGTTGTATATTACTATGCAGTTTACTGTTCCACTGTTGCACTCTGGTTCGATGCCAACTTATTTTCGCTGTACTGTACTTACTTTGTGCTGTGCAATGACAATACATTTGAATCTAATCTAATCTAATAAACAAGATAGATTTCCAGAAGCGATCAGGGAAGCGATGTCCTGATTGGTCAGAAATGAGTCGGGAGCTGTCTCAAATCTAAACAGTCTCGTATACAGAGGCAGTCAACTAGAAACAGGTAGTGGTGTGCACCCCCTCACCTCTCTCTCTCTCTCTCTCTCTCTGAGCAAAGTGCAACAGGGGGTAAACAAACCACCCACAGCCACAGCGACCATGTTGATGTTTGATGCTTTGATACCACTCTCATTTTGAATGACCTTTGTCCATGGCAACCCGCGCTAGAGAGAGAGAGAGAGAGAGAGAGAGGGGCATCGGTGTTCATGACGTCCAGATGGAACACCTGGAGCCCGTAACAGTTAACACTATACAATACGGTAATGTATCAATACTACATTACCTAGTTACACCTTCATCCCACTGCACTGTCTTGTATGACTATACGCTGGTCATTTGCAACTTGCACTACTGTTGTGTTATAGGGCCACCGCAATATGTACAGTATGTATTCAATGTTTTTCATGGCAATTTTCTAACCAGTTTATTTTTTATTTTTAGACTACTAGTTTTCTTTTTACATCATTTATATTTTGTATTGTTTGTAAGAGTGTCTTGAGGACTGCTAGACTATCGTGTTGCACTTGTACGATGACAATAGAGGCAAAGTCAACATCCGCCTGCCTCAATATTCCACCAATATGATACAAGGCGGTCTTTCGGTCTATAACACTTATAGTTGGGATGTACGTATATGGAAGCCAGAAGCCATCCACACCCAACAGTCTTCGTCTATGATAACAAACTTGTGGTATTTTCAGATCAATGACACAAATGAATATGAGATTCAATTATCATTTGAATAAAACCTCTTTAATCAAAATAAATAACTTAATGGCTTATTTTTTGTGTGGTACCTTGTTTTGTATGTGGACATGTAAAATCTCCTTACTAGTAAACTACAATATGGTGCATTTTCACTAGTTATAGCTGGTGATTGTGGATGTGAAGTGATTCACCAATATTATATTACATATATTTCCCCCCCCCCCCTCCTTCCCGAGTGAAATGACCCCTTCATAATTAATACCATCATCCATCATCCCATTATAATCAAGACGGAAAGGAAAGGTCATTCACAGCAGCGGGCAGCTTTTAATATGTTATTTTAATAGGTGTTCAAGAAGTAACATTTGCGTCAGCAGAAAGTGTAAAAGGAATAGTTGCATCGGCAAACAGTGTTATGACATAGGAGCTGTGGAGGGAGGAGGAGGAGGGGGGGGGGGGGGGTTTGGGGCTTGGGTGGCTAAAAGGACCCCTAACTACGCAGGGTTTCCAGTAAGGCAAGGCTGCATTTTAACAACTAGGTTGCAACAATCAACAAAATTATATATCATGTCATGGTGATACTATTCCTAGCATAAATTAGACTGAGCGTGAGTTGTTCAAAACTATCAAGAGTAAATAGACAATGGGATCTGGCCCGCGACACACACACACACACACACACACACACACACACACACACACACACACACACACACACACACACACACACACACACACACACACACACACACACACACACACACACACACACACACACACACACACACACACACCACACACACACACACACACACACACACACACACACACACACACACACACACACACACACACACACACACACACACACACACACACACACACACACACACGTTCCAGTAAAGATTAGATAATGTTACACAGAAATGTATGTATAAATTGATGCATATTAAGTTGTATACTTTTCATTTCATTATTGTACTAAACCTATTAGAAAACAAAGGGAATTGTAATAAATAAGTTAAAAATAAAAAACCAAGCATTCCATTGTTCTGCAGGAGTGTCCCTGTTTTTTTTTTACCATCCTGAACAGAGTTGACATTTGTTTTACTGCAGAGAACAAAAGGAACAAACAAAAAAGAAATACCAAACCAGGGGGAAAGAAAACCACAATAGTCCCTTCATACAACACACTCACTCATCAGTCTCAGGCCCCCCACCCCCCCCCCCCCAACCCAACCTAATCACAAAACCACATGGCGCACCTTGAGAGGGGAACCGTTGGTTACTGAGGAACAGCAACACCATAGCACACACACACACACAGTACAATCAAGACTGAATTGGAATTAGAAAAATACAGGTACAAAATGATTACATTCGAGAAGACAGTACTAGCACAAAAGGGTATTATTCATAGTCATTTAGGTAACTAATATAGGAATTTTAGATCTATAGAGGCAATATTCTACATTTAGAAAAGGTGAAAGGATGTGGAATGATAATATTATGGCTGTCGTCGATGTGGGGTGTTTATTGGCTGTACTATAAAGCACATATCTCAAAATGCATAATTTCAAAGATGGGGTAAAAATTAGTTTTTTTTCTCTTGAAAGGTTCATGATTATTTTGGTTTGGGTCATAAGGTGCAAATACCGATTCTGAAAAGAGGCATTGTGTGGTGCCTAGTATTTGCACACCGGTTAAGATTGAAAGGAGTCTCCTTGAGACACGATTTGTTGTGCTGTGCAGAGCATTTTGTTTTAAAAATGTCATAACATTCATACAGAGACACGTTCAAACAAAAACAGGAGATTAAAAAAAAAAACAGAAAACCAAAAAGTTAAGGTAAAAATTCAAATGGCTGCCAGCCTAAAAGTAAAGTATAATTTAAATAAGACTGTTTGCTAATAACAGTAATTTCAAACGGCTACATTGTAATGCATTACAACGCAATACTACATAAGAGCAGACATCACATATTATATGGTTACTGCCGTGGGTTGTTCAGGTGCTCAAGAAATGATCCCCAAACGTTTTGATGTGTTGCTTTAGAAAAAAAAACTTGTTTCCATCGAATGGATGGAAACGAGATGCTATCTGACCAATCTCGTTAAGCCCAGTCAGGCCGCAGTCAGATTTCAGGGTTAAACAAATGATTATAACATATTGGCATAAAGATAGATGTCCATGGTCCATTGATTTGAAATTTGATTACTAATTCATAAGCATTTCTTGAGGATAAAATTAGTTTCAATAAAGTTACTGAGGGATCCTGGAAACCAATGACATTTATTTTGAAACGTCATAAGCTTTTAGGTCTTGGGAGACAATGTAACCAGGGCAACTTGAACATAACGGAGGCTGGCAGCCAGAAAGAGCAAGTGGCCGAAAAAACTAAATAAAACCAAACACACTCTCCCACCCCAAGGATTTCCCAACTAGAGGACCAACCGTCCATCTCTACGGAGGACCGCCGGGCAGCCACAAGTAAACAAGATAGTTCCCCCCCCCCCCCCAACAACGGACACAACAAAAAAACCCACAATAATCTTAACCATCAGTTCAACAAGTTGGCCATCATATTCACCCTCAACAGCCCTGTTGTAGTCTACAGGCTGTGGTCCACAAAAGGTATTTGCCTCTCCCAGGCTGTTGAACACCTTCGGCTGGCCGTTGTGGTTGATGTGCAGCTTGGATCGCTTTCTCCCTCGGCTCCTATATCAACACTGCCGTTCCATAACCTCGGTGGTATAATCAGGGTAAATGGCCGTTGCCTACCAAGATGGATAGATAATCTTTTCCTTTTCCTGGGCGTAATGCACTCGTGCAATATTTGTGCATTGCTTGGCCCACAATTTTGAGGTTATTGTGCCTGGAACATCCCTCCAAATACAGGACCATATGGCAGAGTTCAATGTTGTCGCTGAGCTTGTTGCGATCCAGGGCTCCACCATTGGAGCTAGTCTCTGAATTATCTCTTCAATCTCATAAGGGACTGAACCTTTTCTTCAAATTTATCTTAAAAACAGTCGTTCTATGAATGCAGGATCTTGTCGCACATCTTTTGACAAATGACAGGCTAATTCATCCTGGTCTTCTGGGACTTTAGACTTCTCTTTGGACTTCGAGTTAGCCAGCAACGGGGGTTCAGCCTTCTAAACTCCCTTTCTCTCAACGAGTCAAACTTTGGACAGAAATAAAACTGTTCGACTATGAACAAATATTGAAAGTGACGTTTAAAAAAGAAAAGAAAAGAAAAAGACT
This sequence comes from Muraenolepis orangiensis, assembly GCA_027704905.1. Lineage (NCBI taxonomy): Eukaryota > Metazoa > Chordata > Actinopteri > Gadiformes > Muraenolepididae > Muraenolepis > Muraenolepis orangiensis. The sequence continues at coordinate 26,411,112 of CM051011.1, read as the reverse complement.
TAAAAATTGTTAGGCTTTGTCCTGAGGAGCTGGGAGAACCACGTCTCCCCCCCTGCTGAGAGGATGTTACCTGAAGATTTATAGAACTACAAATTGCGGTGCAACCGCCATGCTCGTATTTTAAATATACTATATTCATATACGATTTATATTTGAAGACATCTTTCCCTTTTCTTTGGCAAATGTCAATAAACCCACTTGCAACAAGCAAATATATCTATTTCTGGGAGAAGGGGGGGGGGGAGCACTCTTATCAGTGGAAGAAATATATAGTTTTACTGCTTAGATAAAACATCCTTTATGCAACATGTCTTGAATATCGAAACAAACAAAACACTATTTAGATGATCTTAAAACCTTATTACTATCCTACAGCGTAAAAGGGGGGGCGCACACACACACACAGTTAGTTCCTTAGCGTAAGGGAACACACACAGTACGACTGTGTTCTTAAGGACCGAGGAGGGACCAAGTAACAATGCCCTGGTTAAGGACACTTCAAGAGCCAAGAATTTTCTCCATAACTTGGCCCTCGTCATGTCCCTCGAGAGCTTGTAACATGTCCAGGGGCGGTCATTTGCCAACTTCTCAGGTGGATAAAAGACAGACTTAATGACTCAATTTCTAAAAGCAGTTTTTTTTTTACCTCTGTGCCCATTTAGCTAACAGCTACGTCTATACCCATTAATGTGTGTGTGAGAGCTTGTTGCCAACAGTCATAATCCAGTAAAGTTGGCCTCACAGGGGAAGAAAAAAAATAAAAATAAAAGACTGAAGTAAGCAAAGAAAAGAAAGAAATCAGAACAATTAAATAGATGATAAACAAAACTGAGGGAAAAGGACAATCAAAAATAACAATGCTTGAACCATGAGTCTGATCAATCAAGAATTGGTATTTTTCACAGCCCTGTGGGCAACTTCCTCTGCGGAGAAGCGGGATAGATGCTTAAACATGTCAAATTAGCTTGGTATGCACATGTATCACAAGCAGGTTGAGCTAGCATTTGGGGACCCTCTTGGGTAACTCTAAGACAGCACATTTAACCATAGACGACTCCAACTTGCCTTCAGCAGTACATAGACACAAACCGGGGGGGGGGGGGGGGAGGGGGGAAGAGAGGTTTGTCCCAAACCAAACGTGTCTTGACCACACAGCTCGAAAGAGAACCAAGTATAGCGATAACAACATCGTAATATCGGAATAGAAACTAACTCAAAACACTCCACATAATTCTGGATTCCGATGGCCTTTTGAGGAAGTTACTTGGCAATAAGAGGACCTGACCGGAGACGTACATGGGACACCCGAGGTCTGGTTTGGTTCAGTTACCGGGACTTTACTTAGTATTGAAAATGTACAATGGGCCTCATTCGGAAAACATGGCTTGTGGTCAGATTAAAAAGTGGATAAGCTTAAAAACGTCTAATGCTTCAGCTGGGAGATTCCTACTTTTAAGAAACTATCATTTAAAAATACTTGATATTGTATCCACCATTGAGAGATTATTGGAAAACAACCAAATTCTATAAATTACAGGGATGTAATGTAAATATTTTAAATTCCTCGATTATGTAGTGAAAGATGTAGCACGAAAAACAATCTAGAAGCACATACGTTTGGGGACATTTCGCTTATGAAATGCCACATATCTGCAATCACCTCTTTCCTAACCATTACCGTGTCCAGGATATAACTAATGGCATTCAAATTTAAATCTAAATGAAAATGTGCCACTGCCAATATATCGTTAACTATTCATGTTCAATTCCTGTCAAAGGTTTAAGAACTGGTAAAAGCATTCAATGTCCGATTGACACAGCAAAGCACAAGAGACCGTTTTACTTTTAAAGTGAATCATGCCCCAACGGTGTAACACTTGATTGGAAGTACTGGAGTACTTTTTACTTAAGTACTGTACAATTCGGGCCGTGTACATTTGATTTGGGTCATTCTATATTTGGGGACTTCACACTTTTACTCCATTTATACTAGTACATTCCAAAGCAAATATGTCACCTTTGACTTTGCTACAATTAACTCATCATCTTACAGGTTCAAGTTCTGAATATCAGTTTTTACTAAAGAGGCATTACTCACTTAACATTATTGCATACAAGCAAACCATTGCCGGAAATAAGGTGAAACTATTGAGCGGACAACAAATGGAACATCACTACTTGTTTCTGTTACCAACAGGTAGGATTAAATAAACATAATTATGCATTCTGTTTGTTATTTTTCCCATAATACAATATGTATTGTTAATAACATCACAGTGTGATGTTTTTTTCTCCATTATTATCTAGGACTAGTTTGCATCGTCGCGAGATAACAGTGTTAGAATTTGACTCGGCAAACAGACCACACCCATCGCTCATCTGTAAGTCAAATAAAGAGTTGATTAACATGATAAGCTTACTTTTTCAAAACAGCTTTGTGAATGAGGCCCAATCGTTAAATGATCCCTTTTTGTTGTAGTTTTTGTTGTTTCAATAAAATAAAATAAAAAAAACGTCTATTATGAGGCAATAAAGTTATGACAGGTCTAGCTAACGAGTTTGGCCAGTGGAGACAAGGCATACCTGCTGGGAATCCATTTGACCGCGGCTACAAATGACCGCAGTCTCTGTTCAACCGACAAAAACTACTAAATTAACATAGCAACATATGCCGGGCGCGCTGTACCCACCTACAAGCTACGCCAGGGGAGAGAGGAAAGACCAAGTCAATTGACACTAACTGCGTTTCACAACTAATAAGCGTTCACACTCCTTAAGTGTATAATGGCGTTGAGGAAGAGAGAGGGAGGAGGGGGGGTTTCGTGGTAGCTTTAAGAAAAGAAAAACATGTGCGAGGGATTAAGGCTATTCAGAACCATTCACTTCTTCTACACACACACACACACACACACACACACATCATAAAAATAAAAGCATTGATTCTGTGTGTTTTTAAAGTGGACCGTCCACTCGATAAAGCCGGACCAAGAGATCATCCGTCGTGAGCGTCTAAGGATTAATAAACAAACAAACACGTCCCTAGCGAATAGTTAACGCTGCTTTAAGAGGCCTACGACTTAAAATGTCAAATCTATCACGGGATATAGGGTCGCTACCACATACCGTTCACACAGTAGCACGTCCTAAGTAAGACAAAAACAACATTTTCAAAAAGGGAGAAAATACACTTTTTCCATCTGACCTTTTGAGTACTTCATAGATTGCGTACAGCGGCAGGCGTACGGCACACAAAGCATCGTGTCGTAGCGAACGCCCGTCCGTTGCAGTCGTCGTCGTCGTCATGGTGATTTACCCTGCTTACATTAGTTTGGGTCGAAGCTTAGAGGAGGGGCAGGAGCCAAGGGGTGAGAGCGGTCCAGATAAAGAGAGGTATTCTACCGGAGGTCAGTGTGCGTGAGGTTAAAAAACAACAAAAAAAAAACAACAACAACCCATAAACAAAATAAAAAAGGAATGGCGTCTTGGGTCCTACCTAGCGTGACTGGAGATATTCGCGCTGTCCGTATGATCCGTTAAGACCTCCACGTGGTCTCTAGGGGGCGCAAGGGTCTAGATAAGCTTGAAGAGGGTGGTGGTGGTCATGGTGATGGTGGTTATGGTGATGGTTGTTGGCTTGCTTGTTTTTCTTCTACAAATGATTCTACCAGAGTGTTGAAGACATCAGAAAGGCACCCTCATCCTACCAAAAAGCAAAGGCTTCAGGGAGAACACTGAGATGTACAAGGCGGGAAAAGGCAGGGCAGGACAGGGCGGGGCGGGGCGAAGCAGGGTGGGGCAGGGTGGGAGCCGACACTACCTTCTCCCCCCCTCCCCACGTCCTGGTCCAGAGCTTTAAGATAACCCATCACGGGCTGGATGTGAGAGAAGGCTGTGAGGGGCAGGGACAGGGTGGGGTAGGTGGGGTGAAATTCAGTCTGAAGTTTCCTGCTCCTTGACACAACTCCCTCGCACACCCCCACCACCACCACCACCACCACCCCACTGTGGGCAGTATTGAGGGGGGAGGGAGGGTCCTATAGCGTCCGTGGTGTGGGCTTCTGCCAGCAGGAAGTAGCAGCAGCAGCAGCAGCAGCAGTCGTAGCAGCAGGTTGTCACTGGTCCGCGCAGGAGATGAGAACCGGAGGCTGCTCCTTGGTTTGAGTGTCAGAACGGCTGAGAGGCTGACCTCTGCAGCAGCAGCAACAACAAACACAGAGAGAGAGGAGAGAGGGAGTTTAGTGACCAAGAGTATCAATACCATTCAAACGATGGCACGGATCAGCCAACGTATAGTTTCCGTTAGCTTAATGCGTTTCATTGTTTTGGTTAAAAGAGGGACTCCAGCTCAATTGACATGCTGCTGTCAGCAAGTCAGGCAGCACAAAATGTCGCCTGTGGACGGCTACAGGTAAGGCTGCATCCCATGGGGAGGGGGGGCGTGGGGCAAAAGTCCCACCCACTAGCCACTACACACCTTCCCATTGGTCAGCCCTGCAGCCCTGCAGCCCCAAGAACCAGAACTGGCAGCGCGGCCTAAGGTGTACCTGTGAACGTTCTCCATGGCCGCCACTTCGGCAAGGGCCGCCAGGCTAAAGAAGGCGGGCAGCTCCTGCGGTGTGCCTGGCGGGACCTCCCGGTCTGGACTGGGGACCTCGTAGCACCCCTGGTCCTTGCATAACTTCTGTTGGATTAATAATGGCTTCTTCTCCTGTTCCTGGGTCAGCTCCTTAGCTTTGTCTTCTGTAACAATAAGGAGACAAAACTTAAAAGGGCGACGACAACGACACGCTGTTCAACATTACCTAATTCTATTATTTAAAGCATGGAGTAATTCTATGTACAATTGGCTTCTGCGATTCTCGGCAGGAATAAGAAAATAAAGGAAAGAAGTGAACAAAAACCTTTAACTGACTAGTATTTTGCGCTACCGCAGGATTGCTAGACAATTTTGGTGTACAATGACAATAAACGCATTCAGATTCTGATGTATATATGTATGTATGTACGGCTCCGTCTAGCAAAGGCAGAAGCAGACTAGTTGACTAATGGAACACAACAAGGCAGGCGCGGAAGAGAGGCGATGGTTCCTCGCTCACCCTCAATAGGAGACACGCTGCCGTCGGCCGTGCGAACCAGGTGGGTGATCTTGTTCTTCCGAGCCTTCCTCTTCTGACTGCCCACCAGCATGGTCTCCAGGGCCCCCACGGTCGCCGGCTCGGGACAGACGGGGGCCGGTGGGACGCAGGGCTTGGCCTTGTGGGTCCCTGAGTCGGCGGGCGGGACGGGGTCACTGGGCACGGCTACAAGAGAAGACGCATTTTAGGTCTAAAACAAACCAAAAACAACACCAACAAGACAGGCCTGACTGTGATGTTTTCATCAGGAGTTCAAGCTCTTCTGAAGCATCTTCACATTAATATGAAACAATATGTTGACCACCCTTTAATGTGCTAAAAATCAAAAAATCAATAATTGCCTTCAATAACCAATATCTTTTCTTGTGGTAGGCAATACTTGGTAAGGCAGATGTAAAAAAAGAAGCATGCTTATAACATGTTGTTGAAGAACATAGTCACATCTGTATATTAATGGACTGCCTTTTTTTATATAGCGCTTTTCAATTACATATTCACATCTGTATATAAATACGTTTTCTTGAGTTCACCTTTTTCCCCAACATTTGGTTTGTCCTTTTTCTGTTTTTGTTTCCTAACAATCTTGTGGAATGAAGTCTTTTTCTGAGATGGAGATGACCCTGATGTGACGAAACACACGCACACACACACACACGCACACACAAAACCCATAAAGAAACAAAATAAGATAAAGAAATAAAACCATATTATGGAGTCATGTCTTGGTTTTGAATTTCACCGAACATAAAAATAGACTGAGCTGCAGGCAAAAAACACACAAAAGAATAAAACAAACAAAAAAGTGCATTGTGGGAAATGATGAAATGAAGGAAATTCCCCATTAGCACAAAGTGAACGCACTATTACAGTTTTGGGGGGGTGGGGGGCCTACCCTTGGCAGCTTTAGGGGGCTCCTCTTGTGCTGGACTTGGGCTGTCTGCCTTCTTCTTCTTCACCAATGTGGTGCTCTTCTTGTCGAACGTCATGGGGCTGTACTGTGGCAGGCTGTTGAACTTCTTCTCAAACTCCTCCTCCAGTTTCCCCAGGCTGAGGACGGGGCGTGTCGGCAGCGTTAAGACACATGCAAAATCCCCCATTACAAATCGCACCGAACGCATCGACGTGACTCTAAATGGTAGAGCCGTTTCCATGTCGACCTCAGACCAGCCGAGTCAGGGATCGATACACAGGTCATGACTTGACTGATTTCAGAATCCACTTGTATTTGGTTTGGCAGACCGCAGTGTGATGTGCCACAAAATGATATTTAATTATTTTTAGTTTCAAATACGTTCTACCAACGTAGAACTGTCAAAGCATACAGAAAAGACCGAGGCTTTTCGGAAATCACTCACTACTGACTATATAGAGAGGTGATGTTTATAGTGAGGATTATTATAAACTATTTAGTGTACTCATCGTATCCCACAATCTATCATGAAAAGTAGTGGATAACCGATAGTCACTAACAGAGCATATATCCCACCATGTATTGAGCTGAAAGAAAAATACCAGACTGACAAGAAGCGACACGATCTGGCACGTTCAATTATAAGACGTCATCAAGCAATGAAGTCATCAACGGAGACTCCAGTAGTGTCCCAAACTAACTAGCTAAATAGCCTCTACATTGAACTCCTTAGGGAGGGAGTAGGCAATGAGGGAAGGGTTTCACTATATAGTCCTCTACATTGAACTACTAGAGAGGAAGGAGGGAATGAGGGAAGGATTTCACTATATAGTCCTCTACATTAAACTACTGGAGAGGGAGTAGGGAGTAGGGAACGAGGGAAGGATTTCACTATATAGTCCATTGAACTACTAGAGAGGGAGTAGGTGGCCTCCTCACCTCTGTAACGACTCGTCTTTGGACTTTGACTTCTTCAGCTTCTTGGGGTTGGCGGGTCCCGTCGGGGGAACCACGCAGTTCTCCTCCGGCCAATTGGCGTCGTGGTCAGACACGCGGAAACCGCACCTTTTACCTTCAAATCAACAACACAATCAATCCATTCATTAATGCAGATCATGTTAACACGAAGGAAGTGTGAGTGTGTGCACATTTGTATTATTAATTACAAAAAACACCAACTTTTGAATCAATTCTGAAAAACCAAATATTCAATACATTTCCCCACGATTATGATATGACTGGTATATCACCATGTAGCGGGTAGGAAGGGGTACCTCGGTCGATGTTGGCCCTCAGAGAGGTGAGCATCCCCTCGGACACAAGCGTCTTGTACAGTGCTCCCTTGCAGCTCCTCTCGGACTTGCGGGAGCCGCGGCTCTCCAGGGCGCAGGACTCCAGGGCCTCCAGGGCCTTGTACCGCTCCGCCTCCTCGTCTTTAGACTTGACGTCGGGCGCCAGGGGCTCCGGCGGGGTTGCCAGTCCGCCTCCCGGTGGCCCAGGGGCGACTCCTCCTCCTCCACCATCGCACACCTCCTCCTCCTCCTCCTCATCATCTCCTTCTTCTGCTATTTCCACCGCTTCCTCTTTGGGACTGACTGGAACGGCCGGAGTCTCCTTCTCCTTTTCCCACTTGTTGACATTGTCACTGTGGTTGTTGTGGTTGTCCCCCTCGGACAGCGAGGAAACGCTGTGCAGCCGGACAGGATTCTCGTTTTCCTCTCCCTGGGCTGCGGCCTCCTCATTCGCTGCCCCTTTGGGCGGGGTCTTGGGGGTCTTGGGCTTGCACTTCTTCTTGGGTGAACAGGGACGGACGCTGCCGCCGTCGTGGGGCCTCTTCTTAACCTTGGCCTCGGTCTCCATCCAAGAGCCTTTGGCGACCGCCTCGATGGTGCAAAACACGCTATCCAGGTCCGCAGCAGGACTCTCGCTGCCCGCCTTCTTGGTCTTGGCGGTGGGCTTACTGGCGTCGGTGGACGACGTCAGCGAGTCCTTCTTCTTGGTCTTCTTTTTGACGGTGCGCATGTTTTGGACTTCCGATTGCACTGCCGCCGTGACGTTGGAGGAGGTAGCAGAGGAGGAGGGGGAAGAGGGGAAAAGCGGGAGAAAGAGTGGCGACAGTGGAGGGGTGGTGGAGGGGGAAGAGGAGGAGTGAGGCTGGTTGGGTTGGTCTTCCATCTCCTGCTTGACCTCGGCGGTGTGCTGGACAGAGGGAGAGGAGAAGGTGCTCTCCTGAGGTTCAGAGGCGTCTGGCTCCATCTTCACGGCTTCTGATGCCAAGCACATCTACACAACCAAAAAAAATTAAATGTTTTCAATCCATTACAGTTTACGTATGTGGACTCCACCACATCATCGTCGTCCGGGAAACCCACAGAACAAGCCACACACACACTTCCTCGCCGTTTTCACCGTCTCACCTCTGCGAGTTGGAAGAGAGCGGACTGCCCGCATGGCTTGGCCTCCGGCACTGTTGGAGGCCGGCGTGGAGGCACCTGCTTTGTTAGGTCAAAGAAGGACCCAGAAGAAGGTCAAAGTCATTCCGTCTGTATCAGAGTATTCCTAACATGTGCTCAATAGACGACAACACACTTACACAAATACATAACAAATTAGGTGAGTATCTTGAATTTGAATATTTGCGCTACCGCATTCTGAATTTCAACAACAATACAACACTTTACTAAACTATGCAATACTATACTAAAAATGCTATACTATAAACCCTATACACTACCTACAATACACTACAAACACTACACTATAACAATACTATACACAATAAAAATAACAATTAAGTGACTGATAGATGATACAGTACATACATACGGTGAATTGTACAAAAGGCATTTACTACATATACCGTTTATTTTAATTCATTGTGGTTTTATGGTACAAATGTACCTGTGTCATTGGGGATGGGGGAGACTTGACCCTGCTTTTAGAGACGTCAGGCACTCTCTTCTGTGTCCCGCTGTGTATCTGTAGGACAAAAAGCACGCAGGTCTGGTGAAATCGAAGTGTGAACCGTCAACCCATCGCCATGGATGATCAGTTCAGCGGAAGCCAATGAACAACACGTGAAGTGAATCAGCATGACAACATTTTTTTTATACTGTAACCGGGTTGCATTGACCTGCAGAAGAATGGGATTCTTGTTAATTCCATTAATTTTAATTATATTAAATAAATGTGGCGTGCATTATTATACAAGTAACATCAACCTTGTGTAGGTTTAAAACCGGTATCATGTGCAGTGATAGCGTCGGCCAAATTAACGTCCAACCAGGGTGGTCATTACGTTAAGAAATGTGCACCGTTGTGAACTATTGGGTCAGCAGCAATGACTAAATTCATAATTTCCTTTGGATCGTGTGGGGGGAATCAAATAGATGTGTTAATAAGCCACTCTCAGGGGAAAGGGGTGTGAGTTTCTAATCAGTTCCCTTCAGACAGGAACAGGCTACTGCATGTGCTGCACGCAGTGCACTCGGTGCAGGGGACTGCACTTTCCACATAGCCATTGTTGTAGTGGCACACAAATAACACATTGTAAGCTTGAGTCTATAACATGCAAATAGAGGAACAGATCCTCTGGGCGCACACACACCTCTGTTTCTTCTTCCTCTTCTTTGTTCCCTGGGAGGGTTTTCTCTGTGTTTGCTGCCTCCGGTAAACTGGGCATTGGATTGCTGGACGGGCTCTTCACACAAAATAAAAAGGGTTATGGATTCAAAAGTTATCGTTTTGCTTTTAGCGTGTTGCCATCTTTTTTTTATTTACAGGCATTTCTAATGTAACATTTTTTTTTTTTATGTCAAAGGGATATGAAAATATTACCAATTCACAAATAATAATTTTCTTAATGTTTTTAACTTTTTTATAAATTAATTTAGCAATTTCGATAAAAGTGATTCAACCTTCTCGCTGCCACAAGTACTTGCACCGAGGTAAAAAAAACGAAGAAAAATAAACCACATAACACAGACCATCTACTGTGCTTGGTGTTCTAGCACCCTCTAGTTGTGATGGCCATCATTACAGCCAGGGGTCTAGATGTGTGTGTGGGTGAAAGCAGACAGTACCCACCTCTCTGGCACTGAAAGCGCGCTCTCCAGCCAGTAGGAGCATGCTCAGGCCTCCCATCTTTGTAGGATCTGACGACAAAAAGCACACACACAGACACGCATAGTTAATATCCTCAACAATGTTGATTTGTAGTCTATGAATAGATTCAACCCACTAGACATCATTACAGTACTAATAGTTGAGTAGTCTTCTGAATTACATTTTAAGTAATGAAAGGTTGTGAGAAGTAGCACAGTCAACATGGGTCCATCATTAAACTGCTTTGTGTACAGTAAACGCCTCGGGATCCCCCAGTCAGAGCTGGTCCACGTTGCCAGGGAGAGGGAAGTTTGGAGTCCCCTGCTGAAGCTGCTACCTCCGCGACCCGACCCGGATAAGCGATGGATGGATGGTGCACATTAACCATCAATTGTAACACAGGTGTAATAATTAAAAAAGGCAGATGACACCAACCCACCTGCCATGGCGAAGTTCAACTGTGGCATGCCGGGCGACTTGGGCCCTTTTTTGGCAGTGGTGGAGTCCTTGGGGGAGTTGGAAGGGAAGGACCAGACCTTCTTGCGGGGGTTGCAGACCGTCTGGCAGGATGGGGGGGCTTTGACGGGCTTGTTGGTGGTAGGGCACCACTTGTAGCCCGGGTTCGCCTTCATGAAGGCGTCCTTGTACTAGAAAAAGGAGCACAGACGGAGCATCTCAATGAGTTTCTCAAGACTGAAGATGTGATGAGAATGTGCCATGGGCGAGGACCAGGTGTTTCATTCATCAGTGATAAAAGCAAGGAATAGTCAACTTGTCTTCTGATGTACTCATCGTTCTAAGATATTATTTGCAATGGTGTTTTTTAACACTTCTTATGGATATTATGGAGCAGTGTTGTGGGTTTATCCAGTTGGAGGTCCCAGAGAGTACTGTATGAATTATACGAGTGGCTCTCATTTTTACGGGAAAGATATATAATCATCAAGGAGGTGGAGAATGTAAGCAGTGTTTACAATACATTGGCCTGGTACAACCTGCCAACATACCCACAGTAAATAACAGTAATTCAATTAAACGAAATATTGAATATAAACCGTTGTTGGCAAATAGTGAGATGGATGCCAACTCAAATTTTAATTTGCTGATCAGTCATTCAAAAGCCAGCTCACATGCATAAGAGAATGCATTTAATTTAATTGTATGCCAATCTATTTGACAACATTCGGTCGGGGAGAAATGCATTGCCGCCGTTTATCGTTTCCTGTGAAATGTCGACAAAAGAAAATCCTGTAATTACGGACGTATAATTTCAAGCAAGGTCGAACCAGGTCGAGAGGCCTCGTTCGGCCTGAAACCAGGCGATAAGATGCTGGGTGGCCGATGCTCACCTCCTTGGCCATGTCCGTGTACTTCTGCTTCTCCTTGGGCTCCAGCACCGCCCACCAGTCGGCCAGGATCTTGGTGGCGCCGCGGTTGTCCAGACGGGGGTGCTCCTGCCGCACCAGCGAGCGGTGCCGCTTGCAGAACAGCAGGAAGGCATTCATGGGCCGGCGTGCCCGCTGAGTGGGGTCCTCCTCAGTCTCCTCCCTGGCCACCACGCGCTGCTCCACGCCGGGGCCCGGGGCCTGGCTGCAGGGCGCCAGCTGCGGCTGCAGACCACAGGTAAACCCGTTAAGAGATCGGAGAGACCGGTACGGACTACCTCCTGCACCGCGTTCTACTAGGTCTATCGCTTCTTCGTGGTCTGCTAGGGACACACAGGTTTAGCAACGTTTGTCCATCACCAACAGTGGGACAGTGTAGTGGTTAGCGTGTTTGCCGTCTGACTTCTACCTGCACCTAAAAATGTCCACTCCGAGTCACTTTGGATGAAAGCGCCAGCTAAAGGACCCACCGCAAGAATGATCAAGAACTGTAAATTAATCAATAAAAGCTTTTTAAGAAGTTGTTCCTCGACCAAAATCCACACCGTCTAACCACTTTGCTTTGTGTGTGTTGCAGACTAACTTCACCCAAGGGGCATAGGCTTACCTTCTCCATTTCCTCCTCTTCCTCCTCCTCCTCCTCTTCGGAGAAATCAAGGGCCTTCTTGGAGAGGAGCGGGTGCCACTGCAGACACTTGCGCTTGGGACGCTTTCCCCCGACTTCCCCAGTGGTGGGGGGCTCCTTGCCCCTTCCTCCACCTTTCATGGTCCTACCGCCCCTGATGGACCAAAAAGACGTTCAGGGCGCAGCAGTACCTACACCAACAGTAATGGTAAATGGACCATCTTAAGACTACAGTACAGTATACTTGGTTTGTATACAGCATAAAGGATAATTATTTTAATTAATAAAGGTATGATGAATAATTTGGATATAATGACCAAGTAGTTTGTCGAAGGCTGTTTAGGAATATAAGACATTGAGCTGAAGTCACAGTATCCAAATGCCCAGGAAATATATTTTGTAATAGTTATGTTAAGTGTCTGCTGATGCAACGTGCCAACAATATGGATCCAAGCCTTATAAAACCACTTTTACCTACTATTGTCTGTTATTTTGGTTATTATAATATTGCGGTGAAATATTCTGTATTGGTTTTCTCCAGTTTTTTTCCTGCACTACATGAATCCATATTGGACCAATTCAGAGTTCAGGGACAACTTAATGCTGAAATCTTTAATCAAAAAGTCTTGGGTATTTGGTCAAAAAGGTTGCGATAACATACAATACTATCAATGTTGGCCCTGCAGTCGAACAGCTCACAGGTTCCGTGCCCATTGCTCAGATACTATTTTTTGAAGAGAGGGATTGAAGCGACCACATTCTGTTTGCCAAACCTACCCGTTATTAATTGGAGATGTGAAAAGGGTGATATGTGAGTGCATGTGCTACCGTTTGAGCAGGAGAGATAAACGAATACTGTGTGGGTCACCCCTGATACACGATAGTGGCAGTGTGTTGATTTGACTTTTGATGCATGTCAGGAAACGTCACACACACACACACGCACACACACACACACACACACACACACACACACACACACACACACACATTGGGTAATGTTTGTTACGCAAACCCAGATATCTTAAATCAATAACTTTTCATTGTGGGTTTTTAGCCTGATTTTTTCAAATTGTAATGGTATACTTATATACTACAAGACGACCATTCTACATTATAGAGGTTCATTTGATCTACTTCCAAAATCTGCCCTACTTGAAAATGTAACAATTACCCTTTTCTTACTCAATTATGAACACAAATGAGGATAGTTGGCTATCAAACTCTCTTTTCAGAAGCACTCTGCTAGTTGCCCTAATGTGCATGTCTGTGCATGTTGGAGAGGATTTAACAGAACTTCATTATTTTTGTATTAAATGTAATATATGTTCAAACTTTTCAATGCGTAATTGCTGTTGTTAAGAGATAGTGTCTGGCACTTGCAAAAACTGTGTTATGGTTAAAGGTTAAATGCCTTTAAAGATTGTTTATAGGTATGCTTGCCAGGACGTCAACATATTCTATAGTATGAATTTCAAATTGTATGCAATTCTTTGAATGTGGACATTTTGACAACTATATAATGTGGTGAATATGGATAGTAAGTAAGTATGGCCAATTGCCATTCTATAAAGTGTAACATGTAATAAACCAATTCAGTTACCGCTGAACAAGCCTACTAAATTGGGAAATCATTTTGTTAACATATGTCACTGGTGAAATTGGTTAACAAATTGAGTAGGCTAGTTGGCCACAATGACAGAACTCACTGTACATCAAATGAACCCATCCTTCTTCCACCGTCTACAGACCAAACGGGATGTACAGGAGAGGTTACTGTTTTGTAGATCAGTGTTCCCAAGTCATTAGATTGGTATTGTAACTGCCTTTTTATAATTATAAACCATAATAAAACATGAAATGTTTCCCATGTTCCCCATCCAGTGAATTTCATGGACCTTTTTTGTAACCTAATTGAGTGTCCTTGTTAATTTCTGACCCTGGCCTGGTGTCAAAATTCCTTCATCTTACTAGTGTATTCAAATCCGCAGAGACTGTCTTGTTTTACACTTGAAGGTGAAAACACCTTTAAATCATGTTGGTAAATGAACTTAAAGCTAAAAACATTTAAAAAATGTGACTGTAGAAACTCTCCCTTGAGGACTGTAGGTTGAGATTTAGTGGAGACAGAACTCAAACTGAGAAGAAGGACGACTGAATATTCTCATAACATTTCCTAACAATTCAAGGACATAATACGCATTTGACCACTCACGGTAATACAAATAGTGGGACAAAGACGGCAAAATATCTTAGATGCCCACTTAAACAAATGTCTGAAGAGGCCCTTAAAACTTCAACAATTGATGGAGCATATCAAAATCTTGATCTTTTACTTCAAAACATGATGATGAATAGTAATGACGAAAGTTTAATGATCATTTTATGTGCAATGTCTTTCTAAAATGCTGACAATTTTGGAGTCTTTAAAAGCAACAGGTAGTGTCATCGGCTGGATGACTTTGACGATCGTAAAAGCAGTGTCTCATCTATTGGTCATAAACTGCAGTCGCGCTTGCTGGTTTGAAATAAGGATTTCAAAGACTATCTGTCAGCAGCAGTGCTCAAATAATAAAAGGTCTTGGGAAAGCAAATAGCTTAATGTTGTTGTAGTTCTTAACCAACACTTGGACATCTTCAGAAAATGGGACAATTGACTCTTGACCAATTGATAACCTTCCATATTCGTGGAGCACGATTGCTGAATAGCTGCCGTTGTTAGACACAACAATCCTTTATTGTGACTAAATAAGTCTAAGTAAAGGATTGTAACTCTGTGGTATTGGACTGTTGAATGACTTTCTACTACCCTGTGTGTAGATGAAACCGGCGTCTTGTCTAGGTAGCTAGTCTCCAAATATGAAATAATATTAGAATTACCCATGGCCTTTCATGCTGGTGTGTAACGTTGTTTGACTCATTAACATGTAAATTCCATTTATAATTATGCTCACCTCGACAGAGCTTGTACTGAACATTATTGTTAGTATGTATCTGTTAACCTGACACAACTCGACCTAAACGCAAAATAGCATAACATCAGAAAAATGCACGAATTGATGTATTAAATAGCAACTACGGGTTAAGACTACCAAGCACCACACCGTTGCATTTTTCCCGGATACATTTCAAAGCAGATGGCGAAAACTAAATCACACATGTTGAATGAAAACCGACTGAAAAAAAGTGCATACTTACTTATGATCAAACTATGGAAATGCTGTATGAGTGATGAAGATGGATCTGGCCAGTCTGCCTTTTGTCATGCAATGACGATGACCTAAAAAAAAATACAAGACATACGACACTACTCTCAGTTTAAAGAGTCACATTTTCACGGTTACAGCGAGGAAACAACAAGCGGTTCAGTGTCGGCTGTGAAATGAGGAAAACGCAAAACTTTCAACGTGAATCGCCATTGAGTGACAGACACACGGGGCATGTCTTGAAAAACTACTGTTGGACATTTTGTTGATCACTGACCATAACAGCAGCGGTGGAGTCGGAGTCGTTCCGCCCCATTTAAGTGTAACAACAAAAAAACAAAAACAAATAAAAGCTCGTAGGCCAAAAAGCCACGACCCTTCGATGAATGAAACGCGACGTTAGAAATGCTCCCAATCCACGGGGCTTTAGTCGCAGTGGTTCACTTGTGTTTTCAGGTAAAAAAAAAAACTAGAAAAAAAACCAAACAACTGCCGATGTCCGATTGGTGCACCGCCTGAAGTGCCGAGCAACTCTTAACGCTTTTAATGCGCAATAAGACACAATATACGTCGGTTGGCCCCAAGTCTCCACATTACAAAAAAAGTGTCACATAAGCTCACATTTCCACCACATCCGTGCAAAACGTCGATCTATCTAAAAAAAAAAAGGGGGGTCTAGACAAGACAGACGAGCGAACGAGAGTCCATCTTGCTTCGGAGAGAAAACACCGTGTACAGTAGGGGATATGACTGGCTGTCAAAAACTCTCCGCGGTGCCGTCGTCGAATGTCTAACCAGTCGAGGGAAAACATCCACATTTCATTAATTAAACTGGGGATTTTCTGGCCGGCCCCATGCGTCTGTATACAATGTCTACCGAACGGTGGCCCCCGTTTCCTACCTAGTTACTAGGAATAAAACAAGTAGCTAGTTAGCCTGCTAGCGCCCCAGTGCAGCCTACTGGACGTGTCAGAGCCATCACATGCAATGGCTCGAAATCACCATCACCCTCACCATCATCATCAAAACAATCATACTTTGACACTCGCAATGGATGAATGGTGGTGCTTGTGTGCATCTGGGGGGGGGGGGTCCACCGAAACACCGGCTTTAGAGGAGATGGGTGTAACGATGCATTTTTAGAGCGAAATAGATAGAGAGTGAGTGAGTGAGAGGTCCACACCGCTCGGCTCAGAAACAGTTTGCACATATTTATGGGGCGACACATCGCGTGTTTTAGACGTCGATTTCACACGAAGGGGTGAATTAAACATTGAACAGCACGGACACGCCGTGCTGAAACGAAAGTCGACGAAGGGGAGAGAGAGAGAGTCGGATTGATAGATAGAGAAAGAGAAAGAGAGTCAGACGGATAGAGAGAGAGAGAGTGAACCAACCGACACGCGGACATCACGTCAAAAAGCGCCGATAAACACACAACATTTCACGTGGATCGACCGAGGGGCGTCCGACCAGAACCAGCGGGTCTCAACGCCGGGCGAGAGAAACACGGGATCTCTGTCATGACGGCCACCACCACCACACCACCGTCATCAAAACATAACATACCTCCAACGTCCAGCTCCGGCGCCACGGCCCTCGCATCATCATCATCATCACCACCACCATCATCATCATCATCATCACCCACCTCTCTTTTTTAAACTTATTATTGACACATCTTAACAGTTCGCCACCGGCTGTGTACTTCTCCAGGGGGGGGGGGGGTCGACGTGCGATCGTCGTGTGGCGAGACGAAACGTCGAGTTGCACGAACACACACACACGCACGAATCGCAACGCGGATCACAAACAACGTTCAGTCACATTGATCCGTGTGTGTGTTTTTTCTTTTTCCTCCCCACTCGGTACATCTCACCCATCTACCCTCCCCCCCCTCCCGGGTTTGCAAAGTGTTCGCACAGTCAGTCCCCTCGGAGCCGATCACACAGTATAAGCAGCATCGACTGGCCTAATGTGGACCAACGTCCGTGGAGCAAAACAAACAACAATGCACAAACTTTTAATCTTAACCTTTTTAACTGTCTGTCGACTTTGGCCGAAAGGGTCGCCGAAAAGAAAGGTGCGCGGTGCAACCGTTTAAAAAGACCGATAACATACAAAAAAAAGGGCAAGTCACAGTGTGGCTGAGTTGAGTGACTATTGGCATGGCTTCCTGAGTCTTGCGCTGCTGCTGATGAATCGCAGAAATGTATCGGGTCCAAATCAAAAGGTATAGTCAAAGCACTCACCACCAGAACCAGTAACCCAACTCATACAGCGGGGTGCCCCCCGAGCCCGAAGGGTGTCCTCCGCTTCTCTTTCAACACCCGTTCCCAAATCACCACAACAGTTTTTGCAGCAACATACTGTACATAGTGAAAATATCCTTATCATGTAAGGCGGTGCGTGATTGGATGCCCGCTTGAGGGACAGAAACAACCCGCCATACAGAGGGAGCGTAACAATCGAGCGTTGTCCGGAGACTAAAGAGAGATTATTGAAACGTCTTCATAAATGTTTCGTCTATGTAGGGTACATTTAGGGCCCATATTCTACAATTGTGGAACAAAGTGCCAAAGAACAAGTGGAATTCATTGACGAGTGCGAGTGCTGTCGAGATTGTCATACCGCTTTTCGCAGATCTTAAGTCTCTCATATGTGCCCGTTTACTGCACCCATGTCAATATTAGGCAACGCATTCTAGTACCGACTATAAAGTTTTCACTTTACTGTACCGCATCGGCCCATTAGACCGATCAGTTATGTGTGTGAGCTTTGCAAGCTTGACAGAAGAACATGGTTAAAGAATATATACTCTCAAGTGGTCTGATCTCATATGCCATATTAGGCCTGCCAACTGTAAACACGATAAGCACTGCATTTAAATGTCAGGGTCACATTTTTCGTGAGTCTTTCAGTTAGGCCAGAGTATTTGTCACAACTGATCCACACCGTTTTAGTCATGTGAAGCAAGAGGTTTCTTTTAAAATGAAACCAAAACCATAACTTAAGCTACATACACTGCCCTCTAGCTAATTGTAGTGTAGTGTCTACCATTTATTTGGTACTAGGCTTACAAAACATCCAACATACAGGCCTGAAAAAAAACAATGAAAAAATAGCAATATGATTAATTTACAACCAGTGATCCACCAAGAGTTCACTTTACCACTGATCCCCGATCAGATGCTGATACTGATAAGTAGCCTGCTGATACTCATTTGATTGACACAGAAACATCCTTTAGTCGCATACAATGTGTTGATATAGAAGATTAGATCATGGATTGCCTCAATAACTGTTAAAACTATTGTTGATCAGACTATTGTTGTTGTTGCAGATTTGCGCCATTTCACAGATAGATTATCTTCACTTGACTATTTCAACTGGATATTTAGGCTACATAAAACAAAAGATTTTCTGTCCCATGTGAATAAAGAATAGAACGATACATCGTGGCCCTCTGGCCTCATTCTTACTATGATGGCCATTATGTTTTTAAACAATAATATAAGTAATAGTATTTGATAAGTAGCTTACTAACCTGTTATTACTATTGCCTTAATGACCTTGATTGCTTTGGATTGTGTCTCTATTGGTTCCAAGTTGTGCCATATGCGGTTCATTTGAACAGAATATGAATGGGTCAATTTAATATGGATTTGTTACTTGGTTTCCTTTTCACGGAGGTCTTTAGATGGATTAAAATGAGCTCTGAATATATTCACATATGTGTATTCAAACATTGCTACAACGTTATTATATGCTTTTATTATATGCTTTTATTTTATATATTTTGATATGCTTTTATTATAAACTGCTTATATATATTTAATTAGAAACCAAAAAAATGTGATACCTTTATTGCAAGTCCAGTCTCGCCCTTCTAGTGTCTAGTGTCAAAAAAGTGTCTTCATAAAGTAATTTAATATCATTATCTGTGGTGTAGGTTTTGGTGATCAGATCCATGTTTTTAGTTTTGACATGGGAGAATATTTTCAACAGTAGCAGGGTGAAACAAGATTGAGTTCTGAGGTTTCTGGCCTCACCAGTCCAAGATAAAACTGAAAGAGAGGCACAGCACCCAGACAATAACTACAACAAATATTGTGCCGCACCAAAAAGGTTCATGTATTGAGCTCTCGATTAAACAAAAATGCACTCCAAAAATTCTCTTTCTTTTTTAGTATTTATGTCAGGCTACACAAATAGAGATAGTGTGGTGATGGGAAAATGTTTTATTCATCGCAAGCAATGCAGCATAACATATGCTATTAGCCTTTTATTATGGAATATGATACACAACAAGTGTGCAAAAAATTGGCTTGGGAACTGGAAGGTCGCGGGTTCAAGTCCCCGAAACACCTGGTCACTGCAGAGGTGCCCTTGAGCAAGGCACCAGACCTCTACACTGCTCCCTGGGTGCTGTATATACAATAGCTGCCCACTGCTCCTAATACTAGGATGGGTTAAATGCAGAGAAGAAAAATCACTGTGTGTGATTTAGTCATTCAGACTTGATTACTGCAACAGCATCCTCTACGGCTCACCAAACTAAATCCTCAATAAACTTAAATTTATCCAGAACTCTGCTGCCCGTCTGCTCACCTCCACTCCTTATGCAGGGATCACATCACCCCTGTCCTCCACAACCTCCACTGGCTCATCACCTACAAAGCCCTCAATAACCTGGCCCCTCCCTTCCTCTCTGACCTCCTACCCCGTCACACTCCTTCCCGTCGCCTCAGGTCGGCTGACACCAACAGCTTGATAGTCCCCAGGATCAAGCTACGGACCTGGGGCTACCGCCTGATAGTCCCCAGGACCAAGCTACGGACCTGGGGCGACAGCCTTTTCAGTTGCTGCACCCTCCCTCTGGAACGCCCTCCCCATCCACATCCGTCAGGCAACCACCATCCTATAAACAGGCTCTCAAGACCCACCTCTTCACACTGCTAAACACCCCCCCCCCTCCATCCCTTGACTTTACATTTTAATTATACTCCTTTTAATTATTGAATTTGGATTTAAATTGTAATTTAAATGTTTAAAAACTATACAACTATTCAATGATTTTACTGTACAATTTGACCATGTCTGTAAAGTGCCTTGGGTGTCCTGAAAAGTGCTATATTAAATATAATGTATTATTATTATTATTATTATTCAATCCTCCAGATTAAGATTTAGATTTAAATACATTATTGTTTTCCTATCATATTCTGGGTCTAGTGAATAATGTACGTATGTAAATATTATCTTCACAGGTTTCTTCTTTGACATTGTCCTGGAAGAACTAAGTGGCTGTTGAGCAACGGAATTACAGTCATGTGAGTCACAAGATTTAACAACCTGTTTGAGACCACCTAAGGTGCATTTGCTTTCATGGATGGACCCCAACTGTGATATATATGCGAATGTCTTCTACTCAAATGTAAACAACTAATAAATAATTGATGTGACGACACACAATAGAACTGTCACCTTCTGCAGCCCCAGTACCGCTCATTTCCTGCTCGATGCCATCATCTTACTCATCTAACTCCTTATTTGCGGTTTTCAAGTGTATTCTGTGCATAGGCCTAAATAATGGATAGATTTGTGATTCCAGATTGTAAGCAATGCTGTATTCACAACGTATGCACATTGAAACCACAGGGAGGCGCTATAGATTTACATGTTGATGGACTTCAGAATCATTACGTCATAATCCCCCTGTGCTGACCTAAGGTGTTCGTCAACACATACCATAACATACCTGTTATGAAGTGACATATTAGTTGGTGTCAGGTGGTTCTGGACACTGGTTTGGCCTCAATAGAATGGAATAGAATAAAATAAAATATAATACAATATAAAACAATGCAATTGTGTAGCAATCCACACAGTGCACTCTTTCACACAACAGAAATAAAAAACAAACAAATCATTTAAAAAGTAAACAAACATTTTAAAGTTCAAATAATCTATTTCAATTAATAATTCAACAAAATGTACAGATAGAAAGTCTTCTGGCACAACAGTCAGTGTCAGTTTGGTAGTCTTCAATTCTCTTATGGCATACGGGGTAGGAACTGCTCTTGAGTCTGTTTGTCTGTGATTTGATGGACCTGAAGCATCTCCTAGACAGGACAGCAGGTCCAACAGGTGATGAGATTGATTTGATGGACCTGAAGCATCTCCTAGACAGGACAGCAGGTCCAACAGGTGATGATTGATTTGATGGACCGGAAGCATCTCCTAGACAGGACAGCAGGTCCAACAGGTGATGATTGATTTGATGGACCTGAAGCATCTCCTAGACAGGACAGCAGGTCCAACAGGTGATGATTGATTTGATGGACCTGAAGCATCTCCTAGACAGGACAGCAGGTCCAACAGGTGATGATTGATTTGATGGACCTGAAGCATCTCCTAGACAGGACAGCAGGTCCAACAGGTGATGATTGATTTGATGGACCTGAAGCATCTCCTAGACAGGACAGCAGGTCCAACAGGTGATGATTGATTTGATGGACCTGAAGCATCTCCTAGATAGGACAGCAGGTCCAACAGGTGATGATTGATTTGATGGACCTGAAGCATCTCCAAGACAGGACAGCAGATCCAACAGGTGATGATTGATTTGATGGACCTGAAGTGTCTCCAAGACAGGACAGCAAATCCAACAGGTGATGATTGATTTGATGGACCTGAAGCGTCTCCAAGACAGGACAGCAGGTCCAACAGGTGATGTCCTGGTATAAGAAGATTCTTTCCGGACGTTGGCTGCTCTGCTGAGGCTGCGGGGAACGGAAAGGCTCTTCCAAGGAGGGCTGTGGGCAGCCGATAATCTTCTGTGCGGTGTTGATGACTCTCTGAAGGGCTTTCCTGTCCACATTTCTAGCGAGAAATGTGCATCGTCTTCATTCAGTGAATATATGATGTTTAGTGTGTTAGTTAATGCAATCATTGCATTATGATTGCTATGGGGATGCTGCTATTGCTGGAACCACACAGGATTTAGTTTTGATCATTGTCTTTGCGTTGTGTAGTTATCTGAGCTGTTGTTACGTGTTATTTTATGTAACTGTTTGATGATGTTCTTTCAATAAAAACTTTGATTTTCGAGTGCCCCGGGGAAAACCTATCTTCATCGTTCCATTGCTGTGGTAGCAATGTGCCTAGTCACCCTCTGGCAAGCAGACCTGTTTTTGTGGGGCAACCTGGAAGTTCGGTTCGCCATTGCTTTTCCAAAAAGTTAATTCCAAAGCTTAATTTTCTATATACATTTAGTTAAAAAATATAATGGTGACACATTAATACCGCTTTTATGGTTTTTGAAGCTTAAATGGAAACAATAAAGTAAAAGGCAGATGAAAAGGATTTTCAAAAGATTAAGAACATTATCAACATCACGGGTTGTAGCCGACAGGAAGTGATGCAATCAGCAGGTGACCAGAGGGTCTAGGACACTTCGGAGCGAGCTAGGGACCTGGGGTCTCCATTTTTGACTCCAAACTTGACCACATGCCAGCTGAGTTTACACACATAAAGGCATCAGTTTCTATCTCTGTCACACCAGAAATAAACCCCCCGTTTTATGTTAATTTACTCCATCATGTTGCAGGCCACGCCCTTTTAGGTGCCATTTTGAGAGAGGCTAGAGATGCCAAAATCATACACTCTTTCCCCTTGGTCCCAGGAATGACATGTCCGAGATTTGGACTTCTAGCTCTTGCAGACTGCGTGTGTATTATAACTAACGGTGTCAACGTGGATGACTTTCCAGGAAGAGTTGGTGGATAATCTTAACGGAGCCTCTATGAGGTCATCACCTCATACAGGTTATTTCTGAACACGCTATATGTATATACACTATACGCTGATATGATCAACTACAAGCATCTCGATGTAGTTTGTCTAACTTCCGTACGAGTGGACATGATGCAAAGCATGTTTTTCCCAACTCACCCCATGAGGTCAAAGGTGATGCAGAAATGGTTGTGGAAGATGTTCTGATGTGTCGTCTTTGTTGTTCTTTCTCAGCACCTCCAGAATTTTCACCAGGCATCACATTGTCACTCTACGACCATTCCTGTTAGTTTTTATTCACTATTCTGAGCTTACCTGTTACCTGCTGCTTATTATTCTTAATTCTTCTTAATTTTCTTCTTAAGAGTTCTTAATTTTAACTTTTTCATAGCACATTGAACATTGAAAGAATACATGCTAACAAAAATGGCAACAAAGAGGGCTAAAAAGCATTACACATTCACACTTTGATTTAGAAGTTTTGTACAGGTTTTGTATTTTGGAAGTTATAATGGGACTGTAATGTTAATACCCAAGAATAAGGAGAGAGAGAGAGAGAGAGAGATCTCAAGAAAAGATTCAAAGGCATTTAAAAGTATTTTACATGTTTAATGTCCATTTCTCTTTAAAATACGGTTGCTGTAGTAAGGGCTTGTATACAGCAAATACTCTTGAAGTGGTATTCATCAAAGCGACCAGAAGTGCATACAACACAAAGCAGAGACAACCTCAGTGTTTCAAGTGTTTTCACTGAAAAGATGCACAATGCCCAGAATAAAAAGAGACAAAACAATATATTTCCTTTTGTTTTGTCGTTTGTTTTTGTAAAGAAGCTAAATTTATTGAAATGTAAAAAAAAATGTACAGCCCTGCATGGATTTAACTAGAACCACTCTGCTGAAACAAACCAACAGAAAGCTACAATTAAATGTGTAAATCAGATTTTGGCATAGCGGTGCCTTGTATCCCGATATTGAATAGACATGAAGGTTTAAAGAACAAAACTAAACCAAGAAACAACAACAACAACCATGTTATTAGAAGAAGCAACAAAACAAGGTAGAAAGATGGCCTTCTATGCTGAACTCTGGCAGGGTGTTGCTGAACATGGTTCGTAGTTCGTAGGTGTTGACAAAATCTTTGATCCCCAAAATAACATTAGATTTCGACTGCATTCTAGAGCACTCCCTTAAAAAAAACAACAAACCCCCTTAAGCGAAGAAAAATAACAACCAAACTCGAAACAAAAGCAATTTTTTTTTTTTTTTGAATAGACAAATGAATACTTTGTCACTGGATTTTTGTAAACATTTCATGTGAACGTGTTTTTTTAAATATATTCTCAGCAAGTGCAATTTGCTCGCAAAATGTTAAATAAGTGCTGTTGGCACCACCGTTCTCTGTATAGGTTTTTTCTATCTACCACTTTTTTACAGGCCTTGCACTTCATACAAAACTTGGAAGTATTATAAATCTGCTGTTATGTAGTCTGAACTCTGCACCACCTCTTGGTCCTTCTCTGCTAGGATTGCACACTCGTGTGCAACACAAACTCAGTGGTTGGAAAATCAAAATGGCTGATCTATTGGTACTTTAATTCAGTGCGACGGAGTGGACAGCAAAAACGGCAGCAGATTCATCTGTCCGCTAACGTTGCAAAGTCTGCCATCTAACCACCCAAAGGACACAGGAAGTGACACGGCACTGCGTTAGTGAACATCGTTCAGTGGGAAATAATAATTGATTCTCCTCCCACATCCTGTGTCCAAATACAACAAATGTGGAACGATCCTTCCCTGTTTACAGTACACATCACGATTAATAATAATGTCATCTATTATTCCACCCAGGTCCTGGTTTACCTTGTAAAATAAAAGAACATTTCAACACACCATCACCACCAATGTCATCTTTCCCATTAATTCATATATATGCAATATATGCATGTCAAAATTGCTTGTTTAAAAATGGTGCCAAACTATTGCCGAAAGTGAAAAAAAAACAATACAAATTGGTGAAGTAATTCTGAGACTGTACACAATTAATTCACTATGGGCAGATATATTTTTGTAATCATTTTGTTTACAGTATATTGTAATAAACAGGAATAATGGCGTCGACATTTTTATATAATACAGCCTACTTTAGGGACCATTTTTAAATGATTTAAAGGCAGTTTTAAAAACATTGTTACTGCCAAGGAATTAACTATCGTGATATAACTTTAAAGACGCTGCCATAGCGACATGAATGGGGAGGACTCTTAAATCTAAAAGTCTAAACATATCGCTCAGACAATGACTTTCACTCCGCTAATCCAGGAAGTCTGGGAGGACCACGGCGGGATCCGGTGGTGCTGTGGTTGGACCTCACAAACGCCTATGGCTCCATATCCCACACGCTGGTGGAGGTGGCTCTGAAAGTCTGAACGTTCACGACTGCAGTCTGAGGGACACGGCATACATCCAAGCAACCAATCAAGAACCGGAAGCGTGGTGGGGCGGCTGTGGACAAGTCAGGCCTGGATATGCCCGCACAGCATACTTCCACTGCCGGGGGCTTTGAGAGCAGGGTCAGTGGGTTCCTAAGGCAGCGGTTGGGTCTCCCTCGAAGCCTGAACAACATGACCCTGTAGGGAAGATTAACAATGAAGAATTCATGGTGACCCGTACATGGGAGGTCTTCCAATACCCAGAGCCGAGCGACCCAAAGGTCTCCCAGGCAGGGCATCCAGCGCAGAACAGGTCGGAAGTGGAAGGCAGTAGAGCCTGTTGAGGTTGCCTGTGGGCACAGTGACGTGTGGAAGGGCTGGCCTCGGTAGTAGCACAAAACCATGCTACGACAACGAAAAGGGGAAGGTGCTGAGGACCACCATCCAGGAGAAGGTGGGTGCGTCAGTGGAGAAGCAGCAAGCCTGGCTGGATAGTCGGAATGCGACAGCAGGGGGTCTGGATGAAATGGGAGCAAGCGGTGGAGCAAAAGGTGTCACGGGCCGAGCTTCTGGGCCAGAAAAGAGGGTCCCGGAGCATCATTTCAGCTGCTGCTCAACAGCCCCGGGAGAGGGGTGCTGCCATGGGCAGACACCATCTGCACTGCAAGCGCATCCGTCCAGTGAAGAAAAACATCCCTTTCATCGGAGCTGGTCAGAGGCCAACAGTAGCTTCCAGGACCTCGTCCTCTAGCCTGCTCTTAACAGCACAAGACTGAAAGTTGACCTGGAGTAGCAACTGAAGTTGCCGTCGGAAATGTCGCCATCACAACATTGAGGTCTGACTCTCCGAAGCAGGTCATCCTCTGTCCCTTGGGTAGACCGCATCAGCCAACGAGGAGGAAGAGAGGTAAGTAAGGCCCACAACATGCTGGGCATCACTGGGGCAAGCAAGCGAAGAGTGAGGAAGATGGTCACAGAGGCAGCAGAAGTGGCCTCAAGGTGGCTGTGGATCAGGAGAGTGTCCAAGATACATAACTAAACAAAGCACTATCGCTTTCTTCCGATATTATTTGGGTTCAAAATAGGACCAGATGGGATTGGCTCATTTAGATTGTCCTTATCCCTTTTCCAACCGAGCAGATGTGGACGATGTTGGTGTTGAAATAGTTTGAAGGAAAAAAGAAGATTGAAAAATCATTAGTTAGGTGTCCCCAAAAGACCCACACTCGTTTGTGAGTATTAACTCTTTAAAAAAATAAAAGTATAATTATACTGTAAGGATTTAATCATTTGGGGCCCAATCCTCTGGTTTAGACAACACTTTGTTGTCTAAAATATAGCCGACTATTTTTTCTTTTTTAGTTTTCTTTACAATATTGCTGCATTTTTTTGGTGGGGGAAACTTGTGGCACATTTAATTTACATTTCATCCATAAAATAAGTTGTTGCCACAAACATTGGCCTCATGCATATCTGATAGCATAACTGAAATCTAAATCAACTTTGAACTAAACTTTGACCAAGGCTCCCCAACAACCTCTAACCGAGTACAAAGTGACTAAATATAATTATATTCAACCTTGTTGACTCAGAGCAGAGATGCGTACTTAAAATAAATAAAATCATTTCTCAAGGAAGAATTACATTTACAAGGTTTTTATCTTGGATATAATCCTACTCTGTTAAGGCAAGTGGTGAACAATAAGTTATGGAAACTGGAAGAATATGATGCCAGACAGCCAAATATATATATTTAAAAAATAATAAAGAATATATGCTCTTGCATAATGGTGATTTGTATTCTGATGTCATCCTGATGTAATCCCATTTTGAGTTTGAACTGCATTATATCAACAACAACACCACCACCAATTCAACTCAGTCCTAGAGACAAGTGTCCACATCTAACAAACAGTGTGTGTGTGTGTGTGGGGGTTTAATTCTAGCCGGACATCGACTTCTTCAGGCCCAATTTAAAAGAAGGTGGGTTGGGGTGATAAAGTGATAGTAATAGTTTGTCATTTGTATTTGTTTTGACCGAAATCATTTTCATCAAATCGTTGTCACTAGAGCGATGAATAAGTGCACTTTAAAG
Organism: Muraenolepis orangiensis; assembly: GCA_027704905.1. Lineage (NCBI taxonomy): Eukaryota > Metazoa > Chordata > Actinopteri > Gadiformes > Muraenolepididae > Muraenolepis > Muraenolepis orangiensis. Next base: position 26,383,424 of record CM051011.1, on the reverse strand, counting down.
ATTTGCCACTAGGGTAGAAACGTATATGACCTAAATCGAATGGCCAGTACAGGCCAAACGAGGCGAGCCACCGACGTGTCAAATATTACGCGTCTGTATTAAGTAACATTGGCATGACTGAACTCCAGTTCCCTTTGCGTTCAGGCTACAAAAAAAAAAAACTACTTATTTCAGCCCACTGACATCACAGCTGAGATGTCTTGGTCACTCGTCAAGCTTAGGGAACACCGTGTAGTGCACATGAACAAATTCAGCTTACACGAGAACGATTATATCCTTTCGACTGCATCATTGGTTGAAGTTCCAGAAGCAGAAGGCCTGTTGTGTTTATAGGAAGGTTTAAAATTTGGTGTTTATTCTCCTTTTTTTGGAAATTCTATGAAATGAAACTCCTCCTAGTGTCTTCAATATTGGTTCGTAATAAGTGCACATCTGTAAAGTTGTGATCAACGCCCGTCCATCCATGTCTCATGCTATACAAATAAACACCACTCCACTCACTATACGGTCTCTATAGGATTCCCATCAAACACTATCGCTATATGTACAACACTCAAATAAAATGTTCAGTAGATACCTCAACGTTATAGATTTAATAAATACTTCTGTGCTTTTGTGCCCTCCCGCTTGATTCATCCAAGTAGCAAAATATAGTTTCTAGTTCTCTCGCAACCTTAAAGTCACCGGATGAGAACTTATGAGTGTGTGTGTGTGTGTGTGTGAGTGGGGGGAGCTCTAGTCGCCTAGAGCAGCCATTCTCAACCTGTGGTACACGTACCAACGGTGGTACTTGTCCTCTATCGTCACCTGGGCCAGGGGGGGGGGGGGGGCGGGGGTCAATCATAAACCAGTGAACAAAACCAAAACACAGACTAACAAGCACACGGAACAGCAAAGCATAAAAGTGTGATCTGCGAGTCCCGTCGTCCGGGTTCGTGGACACGTACGTGATCGATGCTCAGGGATGATGATGATGATGATAACGACGAAGATTTACGCGCAAGCGGCTGCCGATCGCTAGGGTGTTTGGAGTGTTTGATGTGCTTGTGCGTGTGTGTGTGTGTGTGTGTGGTACTCTGAAGCAGACCCCCCCCCCCCCCCCCTCTTGTATAGGTACACCGATATCTCCAGTGTGCCCAGAGTGTCCGTGTGGACAAACAAAACCCCACGTTTATTTTTGCCATTGCAGGTTGCTTCTTTTTTGTCAAAAATAAAAATGAACAAAATGTACAAACGGTCCATGTATTCCAAGCTAGACGGTTTCTTTTTTTTCTAACACTTTGTGGTATACATTCAGGAACATTCATGTTGAGCGTGAACAAAAATAAAAATAATCTAATAAATAAAAACCGAAATGAATGAAATAAAACGCAAAAGAATATTCACAGTAATAATAATAATAATAATAATAATAATAATAATACCGGTAATAATAATATTTATTATATAAGGAGACTATTAATCGCCATAGAGTTATCGTATGTTACAAATGATCACTAGTTTCTAGCAGTCCAGAGTCCCTGCACAGATGAGTTACTATAGTCTTTCCTTGGAGGGGATCCAGATGTAAGGCCCAGAATGCTCCTCGATAACCAGCTTGCAGTGGTTATATATGTCCTCTAGGGTGTCCCCTTGGACCAGCGCTGCGAACCAAGAGGAAACCATGAGTTACACACACACACACACACACACACACACACACACACACACACACACACACACACACACACACACACACACACACACACACACACACACACACACACACACACACACACACACACACACACACACACACACACACACACACGTGTGTCGGTGAAGCCCCAGAACACACATACGCAAGATGGCGCAATCACAACACATGTATGCAGTCCTAGCACCGTTTTAGTTTAGTTTCAGACTTTGACATGATATAAATCAGTCTATGGTTCATTGTTCAAGGTTCATACAATCAGGTAACATGCTATTTATCAGCCAGACATCAGTCCGATATATATTTGACATTGATTAGTCATGTTACATTACAGAAATAGTGCTTTGGTTCTCTTACAGTGAAGTTCACGTCATTCATCATTCATCACACACAGCATTACAGTGAGTCGATTTTCTTTTATAAAAAATAAGTGGCTATACTTCAGATAAGATATGTATATCATATATTAAGTAATGATATAGTTAGTTGTTCAGTAGTAGTAGTAGTAGTCGTAGTACCTGTGAAGAATTCTCCAAACTCCTGCTCTAGCTTCTGAGCTCTGTCAAACGTCTTCCTGGCCTGGTCCTCTGTCAGCCTCTTGTTCATGTCCCTGTTGTCAGACACACACACACACACACACACACACACACACACACACACACACACACACACACACACACACACACACACACACACACACACACACACACACACACACACACACACACACACACACACACACACACACACACACACACTTATTTCTCCTCCCTGCGGGCACGTCCTCGGTGCCGCAGCATCCGAACCGTGCACTTGGTGCAAGGACAGTCTTTACCCACAGGCAGTGCGCCTACTGAAGCGTCAGGAGTGCTGCCGCTATCATAACACTGTCACCCACATTACACTGTCATACTTCTTTGCTGGACTCATTACTGCACTGCACAGCACTGTATTCATGATGCTGCTGCACTACTGTCACTTTAAAATGCTTTTTGCACCATTCGCCATATATATATACTGTATCATCCATCAGTCACTTGATTGTTTTTTTTTTTTATTGTGTATAGTATTGTTATAGTAAAGTATTGTATAGTATTGTATAGTTTAGTATGGTTGTTGAAATTCATACAAACAAAAACATCTTGAATCCTGAATGTATTGTTGATGTACAATCTTTCCCATTAGCGGCCACTAGTGGCTTGAGTTGCAGCTACAGCTACAGAGGACAGCAACCGTCTTCTGTTTTTTTTTTTATATAGTGAATAGTGGACAGTTAATTAAACATGGATGCTGATGTGGCCGCCAGAGACGCCGGTACTCACATTAACGAATCCACAGACTTGGGTTTGATGAAGATGGCGATAGGGTAAAGTTGTGCTACTTGTAATCGCTTGATGGCGTTCCCGGACACATCCAGTATACAGTGTTTACCCTGCAAAAACAGACCACATGCATTGGAAAAGGGGGACAGTCGGGGACGACCGGACGAACCTCCCACACACGTATCACAACGCGTGACTCACCCTCTCCGCCACGTATTTGACAGACTGGACGCTGGTGCCGTACAGGTTGTCGTTGTACTGTCCCGCCTCGATGAACTTGTGCTCTTGGATGTCATGCTCCATCTGCTCCCGGGATACCACAAAGTGGTAGTCCCGAGAGTCCATCTCGTAGTCCCTCTTCGGTCGGGTGGTGTCTGTGGTGAGGAGGAGAAACCCCCACTAAAACCAACCTCACTTTAAAGAAGTATTTCTCTGCTGAGAGTCTGGCTTTTCATTATTATTATTAAAAAAAAATGGAATTGGTGAACTGGTGGTGACCAGACTTGGAACAACAGCCGTAGAGCCGCTGAAATACGTTTTGCTGGCAAACTAATTAGCAAAACTGAATGCTGGTAAAATGGAAGGGAATTGATCATTGATCATTGATCATATACATACTACCCACATTGTAAAGGTACAAAGCGGGTTCAAAACCGTCCAATGATTCCTTTAGCTCTGTAAACGTGAGCACGAGACACACACAGAGACCATGTCGTCTCTAACTAAGGAAGGATCCACGGAAAGACATCCAATATGATTTGTATGCTGAATGCAAGTGCACAGAATGGGCAAATGTTTATACAATACACTTTCAGATGGGCATCTTTTATTGACTTCACTTTAAAAACAACTTTTTTTTAATGATGCATTTATAAAATAAATATAGTCTAGCTACACGTCGGCTTTACAGGGAAACCTTTGTTGCCAAGTCTGTGAATTCCAGCAAAAAAAGAACAGCAGCATGCTGACCATCTAAATGGGATGTTCCCTCAAGATACAACCGTTAGACTAAAGGCAACATGTCACTGTTTGTCTCGTGGGGCCAACAACTATTCAGCCTAATAGCTTTCAACATTTGAAACGATGAGTCTCTATAGGAGGGGAACATCACACGTCATGACTCACAAGAAACAACGTGGACGAGCACAACACTTTTGGACTCACTTACCTTGTTGCCCTGAACTGTTAGCAGCTGGATTTATTTGTTTCATTGATACATTGAAATAAAAATAAAACAAAAAAACAAACAAAGTAATAAATAAAAGCATGCAAAATCAAAACTGTTTGGGTGACATTTGGGTTTACACACACACACACACACACACACACACACACACACACACACACACACACACACACACACACACACACACACACACACACACACACACACACACACACACACACACACACACACACACACACACACACACACACAACCTTTTTATGATCAAACTCCAAATGACTTTGTAGTCTTTTCGGTCTTTTCAGTAGTATTTCAGTATCACAGGGAACAAATTAATAGCGAATGTGAAGCCGGGACACAGCGTGGATACAAACGGTGCACCACACACATTCATCCACAGCGGGTTCACTACTGTCTAAATTCTGATCTAACCTAACCTAACCTAAATTAACCCAATGTGATGTAATCCAAACTAACCCAGTGTGATCCAATCTAACCCAATGTGATGTAATCTAAACTAATCCAATCCTATCCAATCTAACCTCCAACTCATAACAGTCTAATGGTAATCAAATCTAACCTAGTCCAATGTGATCCAATCTAACTCAATTGAAATTGATCTGATCTAACCCAATCTCAAATTCAACCCAATCTGATTAAATCGAATCCAACCCAATGTGATCCAATCTATACCAACCCAATCTCATTTTATCTAAACTAACCCACTCTCATCTAATCTAACCGAATATAATCAGACTCATCCCAGTCCAATCGAATCTAATCTATGCAACCAGAATTTCGAATACTTACGAGGCACGCAAGAACCAAACTTTTCGGGGAACTCTGAGATCAGATCGTCGTTGACCCGGTCCTTCATCGGTCCCAGGATTATGACAGGTCTGGCGTAATTAACTAGGACAGAAGAACACCCAGATTAATACATATAAATATAGGTATATAGAGTAACACACCTCTAAGGTCTCACAACATGATATGTGAGTCTCTGTGAATATGGGGCTTGGGTTAAGGAGGGGCGACTCACTTTCTTGTCTCATCACAGGCTCGTAGGAGAGGATCATCTCTTCCTGGCTTCCTGTTGAGATGCAAACTACGTACGCACGCACACACACACACACACACACACACACACACACACACACACACACACACACACACACACACACACACACACACACACACACACACACACACACACACACACACACACACACACACACACACACACACACACCCCTTTAGCAACAAGCACCAGGAGATACCTCCGTAGGTGAAGGACGGTTCTGCAGTGGACCACATTCTAACAGAGTTTGAAATCTGTGTTCAGTTGAATGTTGTCAATATAAGGGAAAACAGATGTGATAATGTGATTTGTGGTTCTGAGGACAATCCCATAATCGAACTACGATGTGGAAAGCCAAACGTTCAGCCAGTGCATATTTAGAAGGTGTGGCAGACGACATAGGACAACATTTCTTTGGTTTAAACAAAGAAAAACAATAGCCACATGTAAACAAACAAAAAAAGATTACTGTTTCCGCTACCGTAAACGGTAATTAGTCTGAGAAAGTTGCCAAGAAAGACATGTTGTTGTGTTCATTTATACAGGACACACTGTGTGTCCTGTATAAATGAACACAACAACATATATATATATATATATATATATGTAAATGAACACGAAGCCCTTGACCTATAATATAATGAAGCTAAATCAACGGGCCGGACGGTTTCCTCACTGAATGGGTTCGAAACTAAATATGGCACGCAACAATAAGTACACATTAGTGTAAAACGGGAGGTGGTTAAAGAGAACCAGAGGCGAGCGTACAGTATGTGTGAGCGTAGCGTATGAGTGTCTGTAAAAGCTTGGATTCTTTCGGTCCCCTGCAGGGCACTAAAAGCCTAGCCAATCATGTAAGTTGCTGTCGACCAATCAGGATGTTTCCTTCACTCATCTTTAAACGATGTGATGTGCACAGTGGGCTCACTTGTAACCATGTGGTACCTCCGATATATGAAGAAACCGTGTCAAATTGAAGTTCCAGTTTTGCTAAAAACATTCCAAAAAGTTGAATAATAGAAGTGACATCAATACTAAAAATAATAATACATGATACACATAGAAAAGTAGTAGTAGATCAAAAACGTAGTACAAATAAAGCATAACAAAGAATTATTATGCGTTATATTAAAGTCCAGGGATGTCATCACATATGAAGTTAAGAAAACATTGATGATATATTCATGAGAATCATGCAAACATGCATTAGCCTTTATTAACATTACAAAGTCAGTGCCAGCCGGGGTCAGAAGCCTTCATATAAAAGTGCAGTATCCAACCATGGAGTCTGATACTATAATAACTCACATCGCAATCAAACCCCCAAACAGTATTCATAAGAACATATTATGTCTAAGTGCTTGTTCATAGATCAAAGCCGGTCTTGCCAAGGTTTCAATTGCCTATTAAATCACATGTTGGCTGCTAGCCACTTTACTGACTTCAAAGTGCGGGTCATTCAAAGGGAAGTTCTGGCTACTAAAAATAGCAGCTTAATGAAGCAGCCGGGGTGCAGGAAGCAGCATCACCGCCGCACCTTGCTAATGAAGGAAGAGCGGGTGCATTAACGCAGTCCCGTTAACGAAGCAGTTAGTGTCCCAATCAAATGATGTGGATGGGAGGTCGCCTCCCTCAGCTTCAATCATACGTTTATATTGGGGCTAACCGGATGGATTTGACATTGAAGTCAATCTGGTAGCAAGCCTGGTCTTTAGATAGTATTACATTTATCATTTTAATTTATTTAATATTACAATGTTAAAACAATTATTGAAAATGTAATTATGAATAATACATCCAATATGAACATTTTCATTGAATGGATATGTCCGTTGTTTGTCAAACGATATATCGTATTTGATGTGTTAACGTTTGGACAGCTTCACCAAGCCTGTGGTGTGTGTGTGTGTGTGTGTGTGGGGGGGGGGGGGGGGTGGAATCGCTTCACACCCCTTTGGCGTCGACAGAGGTTAGGAAAAGCACACTGAGGAACACACACACACCTGGCATGCAAACATGCCGCCGACACAATATCAAAATAATAAAAATAAATAAACATAAATCGATCAAAATGTGAACAGGAGATGCGGCAGGGTGTTTCCGGGTACGGACGGCGAGAAGAGAAACCGCTGGCTGTTGGAACCACTTACTGAACGTCTTGGTACCATAACCATCGTCACCGAGGCCCAGGATGTCCTACGGATACCCGGACGTCCACAGAGAGACACAGAGCGCAGACAAGGGGGGGAAAAGAAGAGAGAAAAAGAGAGAGAAAGAGAGGGAGAGGAAAAACACCAGATACCAAGAGAAGGGAAAGGTGAGAGGCGTTGAAAGGCAGGAGCGGCCTTCAGTTGGGAGACCAGAGAGGGCGAAGTTCTGCCGTTGAACACAAATCAGCCAGCAGGGGGAGGCAGATATACATGGTCAACGCTCTATTGGGGCTTTATGGTTTAGCTTGACTGCCATGTTTTACCTGTTGGCTGATTGATACTCAAGACAAGTGACTCAGACCACTCTGCACAAGGAGAGGAACAGGAAAAGAGGACAGAGAAAGAAGGAAACCATACAGAAAAGAACCCTTTTATTGCGACGCAAAGTTGTACGTTATTTGCCTATCAACCACTGCACATGTGCCCTACTGTGTGTTCATGTATGTGTGTGTGTGTGTGTGTGTGTGTGTGTGAGAGCCTCGTTGCGTGTCCGTGCGGCCGTGTCTTACTTACGGTCAGAATCACTGCCGTCTTGGTCGCCATCTTTGTTCTTGTAGAACGGAAACTTTCGTGTGAAGATGAAATTCTTTTTACGTTTGTCAGTGAGTGACTGTGGAGGAGAGAGGGCATGGGTTGGGGGATGGGGGGGGGGGGGGGGGAGAGGTATGTGTGACTGGTGGACATTTTCATGCAGACATAAACAAACAAACAAAGTAACTAGCAAGCAAAGACAGTGGGAGGTCAAGGCGTTAAGGCTCGGGTTGCTCTTCCGACGGAGAGACCTCTATTATGAAAGATAGGAATGGAAAACACTGCTTACACGGCTGCTTAATCACTCACCCTGTCTGTCCTTTAGAAATATGGAGACGATACTGCATCATACCACAGCATTTTAGGCTTTAAATCAATGCTTAATGGGCGCCTGTACTCTTGAATAAAGAAAACCATTTAGCATTGTTTATGATCACTTGCCAAAAAAAAAATCGAAAAGAATCTAAAAGAATAATAAAAAATAATAAAGCTAATGCTTTTGGCCCAGTACTGCGCAAATGCATGGAAGAAATAAGAAAAAAAATTAAAATATATACAATAAAGAAATTAAATGAATAATAAAATGCTTTTCTTTCAACTTAGGGCTCAACATCCCACCATCTCTTCCCACCGTATAACTTAGCTCCATAGCTTCTTGACATCCCACAGTTTGCATCCAAGGCACAGAAGACACCAACACACATAAATGAATAGAAATCATACACAAGCAACGCGAGACACACATAAAAAAAACATGATATGTTGAAGATATCATGCTATGAGAAACTTAATCAGGGCTGGGGCATCAGAAGAGAAACAATATAAGCCAAAGTGGAGCATGCAGCAACAGGGGGGGATGGGGGGTGACTTTGGGGCCGGAGGGGGAGAACCGACGGCTGTTTGTGGAGCCACTGAAGACGTTCCGTGTGTCACACTCTGAAGACCTCGATGGGTGATATATTTGCATATCGCAGACGCTAGCTTTCATGTGCATTCAAGTGCAAATGAAAGGCCGTTTAATTTAATGGGAATATTTAAACCTTAAAGTCCCCCCTATGATATCACCAGCTGCGAACCAATGCAGGCTGTTTAAAAATTGTTGTGTGACCGCGATTGTCGTTGACATAGTAGTCCCATGTGGGAGTGTCCACCCAGATGTATGTCGGATAGATAAGCTTACCGGTTGGTACAGTCCACCGGGTAGGCCGGTAGACTGTTCTTTCCATCATACAGCTGGGGGATGATACTCCCACATGAGACGACTATGTCAATCACAACTTTAGTCACCTGGCAATTTTCAAAGCTCCTGTAATTGGCTAAGCACCCTCACACAGCTGGTGGTACGATAAGAGCCCTTTAAGGTTGGAGATCTGCTGAGAAGTTTCCCTCTTCATCTGGGGAAACAGTTTGTGAGGACGGCTCTCCTCCAAGTTCTATGGTGAGCTCTTGGGATGAGGGGTGTTTGGACCAAAGTGTATGTTCCGACATGCAAATACTCCAGTGTGTTAATGAAGGAACATATCTAACATCTATCTAGTCATCCTATGCTAGTGCTGTTAGTTAGTTAAGCCCTTGGCTCCTCCAGGGAGCATAGGCCATTGACGAATGTCTTCCATCTCGCTCGGTTGGGGGCAAGTTCTTCAAGGTCTCCCCAGTTTTGCCCACTCAATAGTTAGCCCCAATGCTAGTGCTGTACTACACCGCAAATATTCTGAATGTGTGCATTTACAAAGAAAAAATACCAGGTCAAAATGACACATCTTGTCCTGACATTTTTTACGGTGAACACACGTCATGTGAATAACAAGTCAGCGTATGTTTGACCGATCACACACGGACACACTCACCCCTTTGGAGTCGATGGAGCCCGGCTTGGCGTTGAATTTCACCGTCTTCAGACGCGCTCGCTCCTTCCGCTCCACCCTGAGGACAGGTCATTACCGGGACATTTGTTCATTCATTATGGAGTCATCCCCACGTGGCATGTGTCTCTTCAAAAAGACATCAACGCTTAATTCACTTATGAGAGGTCGATGAACGATTTCCTCGAAAAGGTTCCGAACCAGATGAATTGATTTGTTCCCAAATATTGTTTTGATTACTTTGGACCTCCGTCCCCCTCCTCCTCCTCCACCTCATCCTCTCATCCTACTCCTTCTCTTCCTCCTCCTCCTCTCTCCCCTTCCTCTCCCCTCCTCATCTCTCCGGTCTCCTCCTCCTCCTCCTCCTAAGTGGGTTCTCTGGATCCAGTCCCACCCTTGATTGACGCAAAGCCACGCCCCTCGTCCCTCACAATCGCATTGGTGGACAAACCAGATGGGAGGGACGTTTTTGTTGGATTGTTTAGTTTCAAAAAAAATATTTAGCTCTGTTCAGCTCTTGTCCGCTCCCTCTAGTTTACAACCCTCCAGTCGACAGCAACTCGACATGAAAGAGACTGTGGCCGTCTGCTGACCGTCTCTTGCTGGGGATGACGCCCATCTCGTCGCTGTCCCCGTGTGGCGTCACGCGGCGCGCCTGCCACCACTCGTCGTCCGAGGCGTTGATGACGTGCAGGATGTCGCCGTAGCGGAAGCTCAGCCCCTGACTAGGCAGCCCGCTGTCCTTGGCCTTCTCGTAGTCAAACAGGGCCCTGGTAGTGCATGCACGCACCCACGCATGCACACACACACACACACACACACACACACACACACACACACAAAAGGGGGTGGGGGGGGGGGGGGGGGGGGGGAGAAAGAGAGACCGAAGGAAAGAGAGAGAGCGATAGAGAGCGATAGAGAAAGAAAGAAAGAGAGACAGAAGCAAAGAGAGAGAGACAGAAGGAAAGAGAGAGAGCGTTAGAGAGGGAGAGAGAGACAGAAATAGAAAGAAATAAACAAAGAAAAAAAGAGATGTCATCTAACATGTGAAGAACAACTCAATTGACAGACTAGAAAAAGAATAGCTAAAGAAAGAGGGGCGAGCGAGACGGTGAGTGAGCCTACCACCAGAATGTGTGACCTTATTCACTGGTATGGAACTTATTTATATTATTAACTCTGTTATGACCTCAAATGGAGTCACAGCACCAAATACTCAACATTTTTGTGGCCGTGCTACCAAGGCACACAACGTCAATACGGTTTTCTTCCTGTGAGCTATTCTGGCAATGTAGGACGTCTCGAAAAGAAGAAAAGGTTGGTGATTTGTCAGTCGGTAGACTAATAAAGACGACAACATAACAGCCTCCGTCTCTACTGTTCCCTTACGAGTAACGGACCAAAAAGCTTTGTGGTTTGTGGATACGAGAGAGATAGACGCAGAGAGAAAGAGCGAGAGAAACAGAGAGAGAACCGAGAGAGAGAGAGATAATTGGCAGAGCGTGAAATGGTCCCTACCTGACATAGAGGGATCTCTTCTGATTGGTCCGTAGCGATCCTGACCCAGAACTCATGCTGTGGTTCATCATCTGCTCCCGGAGGTCGTGGATCTTGGCCTCAAAACGCCCGTACTCTGGCCCAAGGAAGGAGAGGAACACGTCCAGGGTCAACACAGGCCAGTCGCCCGGGCCTCGGGGAGAAAAGTCCGACGCTGGATTGAAGTCAAAGTGTTGACTTGACTCGAATCCGGCGGAAGACTTCTTTTTATTACAGTATAGTAACCCGTGTTCAATCACTGAAACCGGTCACGGTTGTTTTCACACAGAGTCACCTCTGTTCGAGAGGAGCAGTAATAGGCACAGTGAAGACAGAGCACCAAAGCGCGACGTGTCGTGGGCACACGCAGGCATGCTCCGGTGTTCAGGACACGGAAAAGGACGGGAACGTCGACGTCCGTCACTCTGATCTCATCTCACACACACACACTTTGACACGTTGACAATCCCAAACCAAATCAACCAAGGCAGTAAATACATCCATGTGTTGGCAGCCTCCAAATATAACATATACTGTGTATATAGTTTGCCCTACACACTTATTTCTGACGACCTTCATGCTGTCTAGTAGAATCCCCTTTTTTGGCTGCCTGCGGTTATTTGCCAAAAAAATTCAGGAAAAATCCCCCAAAGATGCGGTTTCAAGGACTCTCGCTGCACTACTGTCAATGTACAACTCTTCTGCTAGTAAGCAACACATATTTCTCCACACAGCTATTGCGTCCTAAAATAATCCAGATTTTCATCATGATCTTCCTGTTCCATTAGCAAGAGTGCCATTAGGGTGGTGAATTTTAAGCAGGCGGTGACATTTGAAACACTCACGGGAGAACTCAACACGATTCTCGCCCAAACGTACCACAACAAGAATGTAAAAATCCTCTCACATTTGGGTATGAAATCCCCCAGCGGTCACCCTTGAAACCACTCACACACGTATAGCCCTCTCTGTGTGTGTGTGTGTGTGTGTGTGTGTGGGGGGGGGGGGGGGGGAAGAGTACTCCACAAGAGGGCCAGTGGGGTGGGCAGTGTACAACCCTTGTTTTTGGTACTTTTCACTATATAGAGCATATCGCTCTATTGGTCATAAAGCTGCACCTCACCAAAGTGAATTCATGTTGTAATATTTGCAATTCCGGAGACACCTTTATCCAAAAAGATAGGACCAGGTCGGGGTTTGCTCAAATATATACGATGTATATTGCATTTATTAAATTTAACCTTTATTTATTCAGGTTTGTCTCATTGAGATTGAGCACCTTTTTTGCAAGCGAGACCTGATAGCAGCAAATACGGCTACAGATAGGCTGCAGACCTTGGGTAGCATTTGGCTAGGAGCCAAGTCACACAGGACACGATGCTATCCTGCCCCAAACCTCATTGTAATTCAGTACGAGATCAACCCTCATGTGTCCCAA
>CM051011.1:26340562-26365562 GCA_027704905.1 Muraenolepis orangiensis | reverse complement strand
GGGTGGCTTTGCTGGTACACAGGGAGCAGAGAAAAGGGAGATGGGCATGGAGAGAGAGAACAAGAGAGGGGGATAGAGAAGGGGGGAGAGATGGCGCGAGAGAGAGAGAGAGCGAGAGCGAGCGAGAGAGAGAGAGAGAGAGAGAGAGAGAGATGCCACAGGGGGATAGTGCTCTACTTTGGAGGACCCAATTCTGAAATTCTGAAAAAAAGAGGGACCCCCATCACATACCATCTCTAGGTTGCTCATCCCATCCCCCTAACACACACACACACACACACACACACAAACACACACACACACACACGTTATGAGGGCTATTGGCCCTCATAACGCATTATTGTTGACTTTTTCTTTTTTTTTGTAAAGACGACAGCACGCTTGTGTGCTATAACATAACTAGAACGTACAGGAGGGGCAGAGAGTAGATATTGACACGCTCCTTTCACATAACAACCACGTACATCGGCTACGGTGAGAGACCGCCCCCTACTGTCAGGTACACGCACTGCAGCGGACAGAGACAGCCTTCATCAATCATGTGCACCCGCTTATTTCCCTTCAGGCCTTCCTGCCACTGAGGCTGTTGAAAATCGACTGTTTCAGAACACACTCAGAACTATAACCTTCGAGGTGTGAGACTTCACTGATGGACCCATAAAGCCTTCTCAAAATTAGACGAGGCTGACGGTCCATTGACAGAATCCCCCGTCAACACCCTGGGCATTACCGGATCAACCCCCCCCCCCCCCCCTGTTTAAAAACACAAAGCAGTGCATGTCCCTCGGTTGGATCGGCGGACGTTGAGTGACATCATCGTCCGATGTCAAATTCCGGCCAATCAGAAAACGCATCGCGCCGATTGTCATGCAACCTTTGGCGTGTTCTGGAGCAGGCTAATTCTTAATAATAGTTACACTCTTGGATACAGCGAAGGAGAGGGGGGGGGGGGGGGAATCTCTGCCCCTCGTTGCCAGGGATGCTTCCTGTTTGAAAGACGCCCAGGTTGGCGTGGCGACGGCAGGGCAAGGCATCTAAAAAAAGAACATCCAAACCTCTGAGAACGCACCAGCGGCCCCCACGCATCGTGGCGGGTCCCCATCGCTTTTCGCTAGGGGCCAAACGCATCCCTTCAGGGTGCCGAAACAAACCCACATAACACGACTTTATTCTGATAAACGGGCACTAAACCTAGCATAAATCTTGGCATTTCTGTTGGTTTTTAGAAGGCACAATGAAATGAAATGCCTACACGTGAAAAGTTCTGCTTGAATAAAGTTAGAATTCAACCGACTATTTTTCTTTGTCATCATCAGCGTCATAATCAGCAAGGTTTAGTAAACCATGTCTGCTTGTGTGAAAGTGTGTGAAATTACCCCCCCCCCCCCCTCACTTGAGGAAACATTGGAGATGGTTAACAGGTGGTTACGCATCTCATTAAACACGTTTAGTTTCTTTCAATCTCGCACGCATGAAATTGCTGTTCTGCCATCGCTGTCGCGTCGGAAAACAACGCCGAAAATATCCTCACAGTGAATTCTAATGCCGGCGGAACCCGAGTAGAAGTCAAGAGACGAGACGTGGGGGGGGAACAGCAGACCTGGACACGACGACTGCTTTTCACTGAGCACCGCGGACACAAAAGCTCTATAAAAGCTGGTGGGCCGGATGTGGGACGACACTCTACAACACCACAGCCTCAGGTCCACGCTCAGTGCACCTACTGAACTGAACTGTTTGGAGTGCTGCCACTATCGTAACATTGTCACCAATATTACATGACACTGTCTTCTATTCTTCTTCTTATAGTCTTCACTGGACTTACTGGACTCATTGCTGCTGTACTGCACTGTTCTATACTTTAATGATGTTATGATGCTGCTGCCACTCACTACCGTGCTGCACTACGGTCACTTTCAAATGTTTTTTTGCACCATCCTCCATATACGTATATATATATCTATTAGTCACTTTGTTGATCCTATCGTTCTTTTTTATTATTGTTCTTTTTCATTATTGTTATTTTTACTGTGTATAGTATTGCTATAGTAGTGTTGTTTACAGTATAGTTGATTGTAGACAGTGTATTGTTCTGTTAATAGTATAGTATTGTATAGTATAGTGTAATATAGTATAGTGTAGTATCGTTGTAGAGATTTAGAATGCGGGAGAAAATGGGGAGTAAGCGGTTTGTTGTACGCCTCCCTATTCTCGCCGCGCAACAAACAGCCGCGGCGTTGTGGAACGTATACGCCCAGCGTAGCCTTCCACGTGAACATGCCCTCCTCATAATGTGTGGATAGGAACCCGTGTGTATTCTAAACAAGCGTTTAAAACCAGAGCAAAGCCACACACCACAAGAAAAAAAAAAAGAAGAGGAAAGTAATATTGCTCGAATTTGCTTCAGTGACACCCGACTTGCCCCATCGCAGGATGGAGGCAGGGGAGCCGGGACCAAAGATTACAAAAAAACCAAACCTGCAATGTGTTCGCAGGAAGATAAGCACCAGACTTCCCATTAACCGCCAAGGCAGCAGAAACCCGGCCAGAAAAACCCAGAGGCTTGCGTGCTTAAGACGGGACTCGAGGAGGAACGGGAAGAGGAGGAGGTGACGGCGGTAGTGGTGAGGGTGGTGGCGGTGGTGGTGGTGGGGGTGACCGGGGAGGTGGTGGAGACGGTGGTGACGGGGGTGGTGGTGGTGGTGACGGGGGTGGTGGTGGTGGTGGTGGGGGTGACCGGGGAGGTGGTGGAGACGGTGGTGACGGCGGTGCTGATGATGATGATGATAGTGGAGAGGGGAGGGTTGGGGTGGCATGCACATGAAGAAGAAGAAGAAGGAGGAGCTGATGTCCTTCTAGCATCTAGAGGAGGTGGAGGAGGAGGCGGAGGTGATGGGCATGGCGGCAGTACCTGGTGACGTCTGTGTCGGGGAACAGGCCTAAGTGATAGGTGGGGAAGGGGACGGAGTGGAGGAGGCTCTTGTCGTCCTCCAGCGGGGAGTAGTGTCGGGGGGAGGGGAGTTTCTCACACAGTTTGTTCACCGTGCTGTAAACTGGCTCGGGAGGCCTGGGTGGGAGGGGGTGAGGCAAGGGGGTGAGGGACGGGGTAAGGGGCCGGGGGATGAGGAAGTGAAAGACAAGAGCTGAGGTTAGTGCCCGGTGTGAAGGAGACAGGAGACGGGAGGCGGGAGGGGAGGAAGTACATTTCTGAAAGAAAACAGAAAACCGCCGGGAAAAAAAAGAAGGAAGGCGAACACTGAGTGAATACTGAAAGAAGGAGCAACAGAGAGAAGAAGATGGCGGGTAATAAACAAGGGGGGGGAGACTTCTTGACAGACTGAAAATGGCCTATTTAAAAGGTGAAATATGAAACTTGAAGACATACAAGACCAAAATAAAAAATCTGGGGTGGTCTTCTAACAACATGGGGTGGGGTGTGTGTGTGTGTGTGTGTGTGTGTGTGTGTGTGTGTGTGTGTGTGTGTGTGTGTGTGTGTGTGTGTGTGTGTGTGTGTGTGTGTGTGTGTGTGTGTGTGTGTGTGTGTGTGTGTGTGTGAGATGAAGGAGGAGTGGGGGCATGGTTGCGTGGGGTGCGGTGGGCAGGCAGGGGGATTGGGGGGGGATGAGGAGGTTCTCACCTAAGCTGGAAATGCTGGGACTCAAACCTGTGACCGTCGCTGTCGTCTAGCGATGGGTTTCTAATCGGAGGCGGAGAGCAAAAACAACAACATGATGAGTCACTTTTAGTGCACGTTGGTTGGGCCGTTGAAACAGATCCTGATGCTCCTGGGTTTTTTCACAAGAAATCACTACAAAACAATACAGACGGTGAATTGATCTTGGTGGCTTGTTAGGAAGCAGATGCACTTATGACCTCTGACACTTATGACTGAGTAGTTCCCTTGCCTACCTGTTGAATGACCTTATTGTAATGGCATGTATTACATATTATGTTATTATATATGTGTATATTTATGGATATATTATATTATTATGGCTTGTAAGGAAGGAGATGCACTGATGACTTCTGGTGACTAGTGGTTCTCTTGCCTACCTGTTGAATGACCTTATAAGTCTCTTAGGACAAAAGTGTCGGCTAAATGATGTAATGAATAAGAAAATATTATACAGAATATTGTAATAGTCACTATTACTTTAATTTATTGTACTATTTATTGAACTGCACTATTATTCTTATTAACATCATATAAAACAAGAAAGGGCATAATTCGTAACCGTCTCACAAAACAAAGGCATGCGTCGGAGGGACCAGACCAGCGAAGCATGCCATCGCGGCAGAGGCGGACGGATTCGAACGGACGTGCTCAGACACACTGAGGCGGACGCACGTCGCTGTCTCCAGCCCTCACGTGACATCACACGGCCGTCACCGACGTTAAGGCCTACAGACCCATCTCGCTGCTCTGCGTCCCATTCAAGATACTGGAGAGGATGATCCTCAGCCGCATAGAGCCAGTAGTGGACCCACAGCTTCCAAGGGAACAGGCTGGTTTCCGGCGGGGCAGGTCAACAGTAGATCAGGTAACCCTGCTCACCCAGGACATCGAGGACAGCTTTCAGGCCAAAGAGAAAGTTGGGGTTGTGTTGCTTGACCTAACAGCCGCATATGACACCGTCTGGCACCGTGGACTTCACCTGAAGCTGCTGAGGACTATCCCAGACCGGCATATGGTGAAGTTCATAATGGAGATGCTGTCCAACCGCAGCTTCATCCTCCGAACCAGCGATGGCCAGCGAAGCAGACTGAGGAGATTGAGAAACGGGGTGCCACAGGGGTCTGTCCTCTCACCACTGCTGTTCAATATTTACATCCACGACCTCCCGGAGACAACATCCAGACAATATGGTTACGCGGATGATCTGGCCATCATGTTGCGTCGAACAACATGGTCAGCGGTGGAACAGGGTCTCAACCAGGACATGAGCATCTTGGCTGCCTACCTGCGCAAGTGGCGTCTGCAGCTCAGTACTGGGAAGACTGTGTCGGCCGCATACCACCTGTGCAACGGAGAGGCCAAAAGGGAACTGTCGGTGTCCGTCGACAACAAGCGTCTGGAGCACCAACTAGCCCCCAAGTACCTCGGTGTTCGGCTGGACAGGACACTGTCCTACAAACGGCACCTTGAGGAAGTGAGAGCCAAAGTGACAGCAAGGGTCTCGCTTATCCGCCGCCTTGCTGGCACAACCTGGGGTGCCTCCGCCAGGACACTACGAATCTCCACACAAGCCCTGGTGTTCTCTGCTGCCGAATACTGCGCCCCAGTCTGGAGTAGAAGCCCACATGTGAAGAAGGTTGATCCTATCATCAACAATGCCCTTCGGATCATAACCGGTTGCCTAAAGCCCACCCCCGTGTCCTACCTGCCAGTCCTAGCGGGAATTGCCCCGGCCGGTCTCCGACGAGAGGCCGCTATCCTCGCACTTGCAAGGAAAGCCCAAGAACATGACTGGCATATCCTGCATGAAACAACAACAAAGGCAGCGCCCCCAAGCAGACTCAAGTCCCGTCACCCCTACAACAGGACAGCACAAGAGATGCTTGGTTCCATCCCTGAGGACCTGTCTACAAGGGCATGGCTAGCAACTTCCTGGAAGCAGGAATGGGAGTCGGCTGAGCCCACACGTCTGCACCATCACATCCAAGATCCGGGAGATGGAGTCGAAGGAGAACATCTACCACGCCGGCATTGGACCCTGCTGAACCGCCTCCGTACTGGGGTTGGTCGCTTCAAAGCGTCCATGAAGGAGTGGGGCCTGGCAGACAGCGCAGTATGTGAGTGTGGCGAGCCTGAGCAGACTGCCGACCACATAATCACCACCTGTCCTCTGTACAGACCTCCTTCAGAGGCTGGCCTCTTCCATGTGGGACCAGAGACGAGAGCGTGGCTTTGTGACACTGAGCTGGACATATGATGATGATACACGAAAGAAGAAGAAGAAGCCCGCGTTCAGAGTGGAATATCTCCCATGCACATGGGTGGAACCGGGTCGACTGTACCCACACACCATCATGGGGCTACACTCAAAACCAAGGGCGCTTCGTATCTCAGAGTAAATAATGTATACTCTTTCTGGGGCAAAGCGTCCAAGAGTGCACAGACGGCTTGTTTTATGCACTGAATGTGTATCTGCACGACTGATTTGCTATGTTTGTATACGTGTGTGCGTCCGTGCGTGCAAAAAAAAATTGTGTTGTGACGCTAGGAGCCACAGTTCTGCTCCTGTAGATTACATTTGAGTGGACTAATAGGCAGTGTACAAATTAGTATACTCCACTAGCTCACTGACACACACACACACACACACACATACACAGTCACCAACACAAATGCACACTGCATACAGGAACATGACAACATGCACGATATCCCCCCCACACACACACACACACCCACCCACCCACACACACACACACACCAAAATTGATAGACTGTCAGTACATCTCCTCCCCTAGGCGACCTCTCCGTCTGACAGACACGTGTTCATGTGTATTGTGTAGCCACCGGCGGTCTACAGCTGACTGAACTGATCATAAGCCCTAAGGATTCTGGCGGGGCTGGAGTCAGGGGCCTGCAGTCCATTTCATTTGTGGAGTCGGTGTCCGGTGGATCGTGATGTGTCTCGGACAGACATCCAGTCCTCTTGAGAACCGCCCTGTCTGTCCGTCCGTCTGCGGCACAAACTAGAAAAAAACAACTTTGAGATGGAGGCTCGCCAGAGCTGGACAATTCCAGGACAGCCAAGTAAACAACCTGACATATTAGCTGCTTTTCCTCCACCTCCTTAATATTTTTGGTCCTTTCTTTTGAGTTGTGCTCGTACGCATTTGCACAGTCCAATCAACACTGTGTGGACCCTCCACTTTAGAATTACAGTGTACATTAAGAAACAAAATCCTCGTCCCATGGCCCAATCTTGCCACTTGCTACCCGGCTCTGCGCCATCTCCCCCCAGAAAGTGTGCCGTAGCCTTGAAGGGCTGCTGGGTCCCAGGTCAGCACAAGTCCTGACTTCCAGTACTGAGGGAGGACTTTCCTCAGTACTGGAATGTCCTTGTCTGTGTGACTGTGAGCACAGCTTTCGTGCATCGGCCGTCAGGGCTGGAGCAGTGTAGTGGGCAGGGTGTCCGAAAGGTACTGGTTCAATCCCAAGTGTCTGCCAGCTACCTATAGACTGCCAAGATGCCCCAACCCCTATAGCAGCTACCTGAAGTCACTCAAAATCTCTTTGGACTGTGAACTACAGTATATACTAAATATCTATACAATTGTCTGAAGCGACCCATTCAGCCCAAACAATCCTGTAAAAATCGGTATTTTCTGCGATACGTATTCTTCATGTTGAATAAGCACAATTTGGTACAAAATCACCGGTGGGGAATCGATTTTTTAATCCAAGGAGGATCTCAAATATTCCAACTGCCACATTTAGTGTCACATTGGCTCAGGCGTGCGCTTGGCTAACTCCAGCTAACGGCCGGGGGGGGGGGAGAGAGCTGTGAGGACATAAGGAGAACAGCCAGAGGGGGTCAAGACATCTGGATTTTTCTTTGCTGAATCATTCATGACCCGTGGCATGTTTGTGGACGACGCTTTCATCCAGACTGGCAGCGAGGAGGGAGCGGCCGGCCGAGCGAGGAGGAACTCAAGGTGGCATTTAGAAACCGTCGGGTTCCATCCATCTCCCTCCCTTCCTCCATCTCCCTTCCTTCCTCCATCTCCCTCCCTCCATCTCCCTCCCTCCCCCCGCCTCACGTTGGTTCTGTACACAAGTAGAGCTGAAGTGCTTCCCCCTCCCCCCCGGAGAGAGCGAGTGGCCACTGGTTGTTTTGTAGTACGGAATGGAGGAAAGGGCAGGTTGTCACAGAAGATTGTACGGGGAATCGACTGCGAGCGGAAATGTTAATACGGAAGCTAATAACATTCAGTAAGCCCCCCCCCCCTTCTCTGATAAGAAACAGGGAGGTTTCGAAGTAAACTGAGACGACTTGCGGGGGACAGATCACAATCCTCATCAAGTTGTTGTATTCAACGCTACGTTATCATCATCGCTACATCCCTACTCATCATTATGAACAGTACGGGTCAACTAATTGTCTTGTGTTAAACATCACTCTGTGTCTTATCCTAGTCTTCTACGGGTAAACGTTGACTTTCTTTACAAGACGGGTGGCGCTGTTAAATGGAGAACAGTGTCTGCCCAGGTTATGGCCATGTAGAGCGTCAACGATGAGGCAGCACAGTGCTTAGAGCTCAGCACAAATGCTTAAGCCTCTTAGCTGAGGGAGGGGGAGGGGCTTTAAGTCTTCAGAGAACCAAATGATGAACACATGAGGGACACATCCTCCCACTGACACCATTCCTGGACATTCCTTACCGGTATGACCGCAAATAATAAAGGCGAATCTGGAGGCACACTGAAAACATAAGAGGTAAGCGGGAGAGCTGAAAGTTGTATTTTTGTAAATTTGGTCATTCTTGTAAATTCGGCAACTTTGCACACATATAAGGAGCTTGCGGTAACTATTCACTGTGCGTTGTACTCTGTACCTAATTATACATGTGACAAATAATCACATCTGAAATCTGAATCTGAAGACAAATAAAAACAACCGATTTCCATTTGTCATTTATATTATTATTGTCTTTAAAAAATTATACTGGGTATATTCCCGACTAACCAAACACTGTCTCTATAGGTTAAACCATCAGTTATCGTTATTACTGCTTTGTGTTCACACACACACTCACACACACACACACACACACACACACACACACACACACACACACACCCTCCCAACACACAACACAAGACACTACACCACTAGCGAGAGCGAGCGAGCGGGCAGAGCAGCGGCGGAGACACAGACACAGACACGCATCTACGGTGGCGTCGGGGAAAAAAGCGGGAAACTATTTACCGTAAGAAGGAGAAACCGTCCAACCTGTTGACGTCCTCGTCCCCAAGGAGATGCTTGGGGAGGGGGGAGTAGCTCCCGGGAGAGATGGGCTGGAGCCCCGACTTGTACTCCAGCGTGCCGATGTTGCCGGGGGAAGAGATATGGTTTTCCATGGCGGGAGAGAATGCTGTGTGTGTGTGTGTGTGTGTGAGTGGAGAGAGTGAGGATGGAGCAAGGGTTAGGATAAACATAAAGAGGGATAAAAGAGAGAGAGAGAGAGAGAGAGAGAGAGAGAGAGAGAGAGAGAGAGAGAGAGAGAGAGAGAGAGATAAGGAGATATACAGAGTAACGTGATAGACCGGGGTCCGCGGTTAGCTTGTACTGTAGCTGCTTTAAGCTAGCTGGCCCTGCGGTGCTCAGCTTGTTATCCTTGTAGTCGCCCCAAGCGTAGATTAGCGCGTCCTGACAGCTCGCGGCCGGGATTACAGCCAAACACTCACCATGAGCACTTTAGCTCAGATACATTATGAACGTAAAAAAAACAAAAAAAGCTAGATTATCACTCTAGTGCAAATAACAGCGCGTTTAGCTCTCAAACAAACAAACAAACAAACAAACATTATTCTATAATTTTCTTTAGGGGACTCACAGTGCGTGATGTCCGGAGGCCCATAGGGGTCCGACAGGTAGACGTTGGTGGGCTTGCCCACCTTCAGGTAGACCACGTCCGCTGTGTTCTTCAGTATGGACACCGCCTCCTCATGGGACACCTCCTCCAGGGTGTAGTTGTTCACCTGTGTGTGTGTGTGTGTGTGTGTGTGTGTCCCACCCCCCAACCCACCCCGTGACCGAGTGAGAGAGATGACGACAGAGAGCGAAAGAGAGAGAGATAGAGACAAAGAGAGACAGAGAGAGACAGAGAGAGAGAGAGACACACACACACACACACACACACACACACACACACACACACACACACACACACACACACAGAGAGAGACAGATAAAGAGAGCCGGAGACAGACAGAGAGAGAGAGAGAGAGAGACAGACAGACAGAAAGAGAGAGAGAGAGAGAGATTAAGAGAGGTGCAAGGAAGACAGCAGAGAGACGACTGTTGTCTGTTGAATTGTTGTTAAACACCATAGTCTATTTATTGTTGCTCAAACACTCCTCTCCTTGCTGCTGCCCCCCCCTCCCTCCCTCCCTCCCTCCCTGAACGCCAGCTAACCAGATTAATACGGATGGGCTCGGGGACCGGGTGCAGGAGGGACGGTAATTAAATCAGGCGCAGGGAGGGGGCGGGGCAGGGCGGTGCACTGCAGAAGAGGTGCCTGGTAACAAGCTGAGCTGCACTCACAGGGCAGGGCAGAGAGGACACGCTATCGCTGCTGCATGTTTCACAGGTGGACGTGAGGGCCAGATGGCCTTACAAGAGGTTTCACAGAGTTGAGGTTTCCCCTCAATCATCATGGGTCAGTATTGGCGTAGGATTTTAAATAAATATGTTGTTTGATTGTTATATATATATATATATATATATATGTTGTTAAAGATATAATATACACACAGTATCTATATATATATATATATATAATTGTGTACAACATATATATATATTATAGTTTGTATGTATATATATATAATTATATATATATAATTATATATTATATACATAAATATAAATAATAATATATCTAAATATATAAAACATTGCCTCACCATGTGGTTATACATGTCTTTAATCTGTTTTTAATCTGATTCTGATTTGTGGAAAAGCCAGCAATAGGACGAAGTCACTGTCTGTGAAATGTGTGTCGTTTCAGAACAAAATGGACAGCTCATAATTCTATTAATATCATAAAATCCCGCTGCATAGATTCAGCTTAATGAATTGAACACGTCGAACACATTGGGCAAGTGGAGGGAAAGTGTTCATCGTCGGACACCACTTTTTGTCTATGCTTTGATTTAGTTTTTTGTTTGCATTATAAGGGCCGCTTAGGGTGAGGGGTTTGGTTTAAAGTGGGTCTGTGAAGCCCTTAAATCACAGCCTGTCTCTGTGATTTAAGGGCCAAGCTAATCAAATACACTGTGTTGATTTCAGTTTTTATTCTTGTTTTTTAGTATATAGTGTTATTTATATCGTTTATTGTATAGTGTCAAATAGTATAGTGTAGTATTGTATAGTATAGTGCGCCTACTGAACTGACAGTTCCACTATCATAACATTGATATTCCATACTACACACTACACACTCCATCCATATTACATGACAATAATACTATGCTGGACTTTCTGGAATTCCCTTTACACAATTCAACACGTAGTACATATCCATCACGTTATTGTTTATTTGATTGTTATTGTTATTTAGTACATTATTGTTATGGTATAGTGTTGTATAGTATACATAATATAGCAAACAGTGTTAAATTGCAGAAAATTCATATTCATATAATTCATAGGAAATGGGGAGTAAGCATTGAATTGTATATGAATCTATAGTGTAGTATTGTTTAGTATAGTGTAGTATAGAACTGTATAGTATAGTGTAGTCTTGTATAGAATAGTATAGTATAGTGTAGTATCGTATAGAATAGTGTAGTATTGTATAGTATAGTGTCGTTTTGTATAGTATAGTGTCGTATTGTATAATATAGTGTAGTATTGTATAGTATAGTGTCGTATTGTATAATATAGTGTAGTATTGTATAGCGATGTTTCTCGTGACGTCACAGCCAAAGTCACGTGGTGTTGTTATGTGTTCCGGTTGGCAATAAGCGACACGTGACCTGAAATTAACATGGGAATGAATGGGACCTGGAAATGTAATCATTGTTTTGGGCATAATGCCGGAATTTTTTTTGTGTTATTGGTTGCACAAATCGGTTCAAAAGGGTTCTAGTATACGTTTCCCTGAGGATTCAAGAACGAGAACCACAGCGAGAGGCCTGGTTAAATGCAATTCATACAAACAATTGCTACTCTACTCTACGGTAATACTCAAGATTCAAGATTTTAAGTAATAGTATTATAAGTAATAGTGCTTTTCTAAAACACTAAAGGCCTACTATAAAGATACTGTACACAATAAAAAATAACAATAAAGTGACTGTTATGTTCAGTTAATAAACTTTTCATGACAGTTTGCGGAATTTAATTGTGCATTAAATAACGGTTAAATAGCGATTTAACGTGACCACTAAGGAAAAACGGATAGCCTTCCAGTGATTTGAAAGCTTTTAGAGACTCCTTCCTGTTTATCCCTAACGTGTCGATCAGGCAGGTGTAAATATCGCCCAAGCTCCAATCTGGCCAAAGAGTCGGGTTATTTTGCCATCCTTTCAATCTTCATCAATCATCAATTCTATCAACAGGTCTGGAAGTGAAGCCAACCTTTAAAATACATTAGTTTAGCAGAATATCTAGAACTAGCGACTTGATTGAGTTTTTTTTTTTACATATTTAGAAACTAGAAAATCGTGTTAAGCAGTCGAGCGCGGCGTACTTCCAATGTCAAAGATGCCAACAACGAGGACCTTTTGCCAAGCGTAAAACTGCGCATGCGTGAAAATATCGTCCTTGTTGGTAAACAAGAAACATCGCTATTAGTATAGTAGTAGTAGTAGTAGTTAGTATACTGTATATAGTGTAGTATTGTTGAGTATAAGTATAGTATAGTATTATAGTGCAGTATAGTATAGAAGTATAAGTATACAGAAGTATAGTTTAGTAAAGTATAGTATTGTTGTTGAAATTCATACTGTGAGGGTGTGAATGGGGAGTAACCATTCCATTGTACTTGTTGTTACACGTGGAGAGTAAAGAAACCGTGAGTGTTGGATGTTGAGTTGTGAGCGGTGAACAGGAGGGTTTCTCACCATCAGCAGCCGGTCTCCCACTTGTAGCCGGGTGTCCTTCTGCGCCGCTCCACCCTCGATGATCTTGGTGACGTAGATGCTGTTGTCTCCGGGGATGTGCTGGTTCCCGACCCCGCCCGCTATGCTGAACCCCAGCCCTGCGTGGGTGACGGAGGAGACGAGACCAGCTTAGCATCGTTGTACAAGTACAACGACATGGTCTAGAAATCCTCAGGACACTATTTAAATATTAATTACCATTATTTAGAAGAACCGACACCAAAACTAACCACCGTGACTAACCACCACTCTAGACTATCATCTCCCCCACCCCGGTCAGACACCATCACTACCCCCCCCCCCCCCCGATCATAACCCCAGTCAGAGACCATAACCCCCCCCCCCCCCCACCCTGGTCAAACACCATCACTACCCCCCCCCCCCCCCCCCCCCCCAGATCATAACCCCAGTCAGAGACCATAACCCCCCCCCCCACCCTGGTCAGACACCATCACTACCTCCCCCTCCCCCGATCATAACCCCAGTCAGAGACCATAACCCCCCCCCCCCCAATCATAACCCCAGTCAGAGACCATAACCCCCCACCCTAGTCTGACACCATACCCCCCCCCCCCCCCCGGTCAGACACCATCACCCGAATCCCGTCCCACCTTTGGGCCCCTTGATGAGCTTGATCTCCAGGATGGTCTCCAGCATTGGCCGGCGGCGGCGCACGTACAGCCTCACGATGGAGCCCGCCACCTTCAGGGCCTCCACGGCCTTACTGTGGGACACCTCGGACACATCGGCCTCGTTCACCCGCAGGATGCAGTCGTTCACCCTGGACATGCCGAATGGCCGAATAGGTGTCAAAACCAGCTATACAAGTAACTGCTCCTAATACTAGGATGGGTGGAATGCGTGTGTGCACATGTATGTGACAAATAAATAGGATTTACTCCTCCAGATCTAGATTTAGATTAAGATATGGTATTGTGAGAAAACACACCCACACATGCACACACACACAGTCAGAGTGGGTACTTAAAGGTTTTCAATATTTATAGATGATTAAGGAATTTGTTTTATGAACATTTCATAATTTGCCCAATTATAGACTGTATGAATTAAGAACCCATTAAACGCTTTGTTATGGGTCGAGGGACAGTTTTAAACAGTTGAGGGAAAACAAATATTAAATAAGACACTTATAAGTACATTTATAGTCGGATTTAACAGAACAATTATTAAACTGCTTTTAAACTCATTTTAAAAACGTTTTATGAAACAACGCATTGAATGCTGATTAAAGTGATCATTTAATAATGGCTTTTGAAACACTCTTTGAAAAGGACATTTAAATATGAATTTCCATATTTCTCGTCCTTCACGCAATTTCCCCCCCCGAGAGAGGAGCCTTTCATCTAAAGCTCACGCACCAACGGTCTTTATCATGGTAAAAAATATTTTGAAGCAAGCTATAAATCAGTTTTGCTTTATTGTCGCTGTATTAAACACGACTACTATTTGTCCGTACACATTTAATAAAGAAATCTTTTACCGTAAAGAAATCTGAATGAATGAATTGTGTTCTCTCAGCCATACGGAAAACAACTAAGGAAAAGGGATTATTTAAACGTCCTTTTTAAAAGACGTTATTAAATGACTCATTTATAACCAGCATTCATGAATAACAATATGATTATTCATATTCAAATTTATTATGATTATTCAGCTTCAGGATGCAAGTTGGAGCTGAACCTCTGCTTCTCTAGTGGAAAATGTTCATGTGTGAATAAAGGTATGCTTTTGTGTGTGTGTGTGTGTGTGTGTGTGTGTGTGTGTGTGTGTGTGTGGTGAGAGGCAGAGAGGCTGAGTTTGAATTCCCAGAGGTGAGGGATACAACATTCATACTTTAACACTCAAGGACACATCCCCCTGGAGGGCTGCAGTGGAGCCAGCTGGGGCTCAACTGAAGCTGACCTTCCCTTCCTTCATCACAACTGAGAACCACTTACACCTCTTTGTCTCTGCTCTCAACTGTTCTGTTATCGCGCTATTGTGACTTCCACCATGCAGCTGGAACTATATATATATATCCTTGAATATTAGCGTATTTCAAAGCTTGTAGCTAGGCTGGAATGTAATATAATGTATATATATATATATGCAAGTAGTCACACGCACTTAGCGTTTGTGATTCAATGATTGATCGCTTGGTCGTTTTTAAAAATGTTCCTAAAACGTCAATAAAAACGTGGACAAAATGTCTGCCTTGCCGTACTCAACTCATGTGACGCGTTTCCCTGAATAAACATGAACATTATAAAAAAAAAAGAACAATACTATAACGCTGGGACAAAATGTCCGCCTTAAAGTACTCAAGTACTTTTGATGTGTTTTTCTGAACAAAAAGGAACATTAACCAAAAAGAGTAAAAATAGAATGGCATAATCTTATGATCACGTCACTTGAAATGTAAAGCAAACCAGGTCAACACAAGGGCTTCAGGCTGGACCCACGAGACCCCGGTTAGACCCCCACCCTGTGGGCAAGACCGGGAGACGTACCGCAGACGGCCGTCCTCGGCGGCCGCCCCCCCGGGGATGATCTTGGTGATGAAGATGCCGGGGTCGTCTCCGATGTGGGGGTTGTCGGTCCCGCCGGCGATGCTGAAGCCCAGGCCCGAGTTGCCCTGCGTGGGCGGACGAGGTTAGCGTGGACACAACAAGGAACCCCGCTGGAGGTGGCTGGCTGTGTGTTCACAATCCTTTCCTCGACTGACTCACCGTGGCTCTCTTTCAAAGGAACAGGTATTCTGTGGTTATGACTATTATAGTAAGAGCTAGCAAATTCATTAACATACCCGTTACATAATTCAACATTTAAACACTTTTCTGAGTGTGACGCACAAGGGTTATACTC
Organism: Muraenolepis orangiensis; assembly: GCA_027704905.1. NCBI lineage: Eukaryota > Metazoa > Chordata > Actinopteri > Gadiformes > Muraenolepididae > Muraenolepis > Muraenolepis orangiensis. Next base: position 26,349,853 of record CM051011.1, on the reverse strand, counting down.
TGGGTGCCAGTCTGGTAGTGCTGATATGACTGGAGGATAATCCTGAGGTATTGGGTGTCTTCCAGGTTTTCTATGACAATGGGTGTGGATTCTCATTACTGTCAGCGATAACTCCGGGTCCTTATAAAGTGCTAACCTTGACAGTCTAGTGTGTCTGCCGGCCCAAAGAGCGGTCTGTCCTCGGGAAGGTCTTGCTCGTGACACCTGGAGCCCAGCCTCATCAGAGTCCGGCCTTGTGTGATGTGATTAAATCGCTAACAAGGGGGGGGAATTGAGGCACCCATTTATTACCAAAAACCTTTATCCACCCAGCCAGCCCCTTCCAAGCTCCCCTGGCTATAGCACTACTATAACACTCAGAAACCACTCTGACACTGATACAGGGCAGACAGGCAACACACACACACAATACAGGATCACGTTTTACAACACAGACACGGAATACAAAAGCAAAGCAATGTGCGTCTCATTGTGAATACAGGACTCGTATTGTGTTGTGTGCATCACATCCATAATGTCCATGTGCAGGCGTCCCTCTTCCCTTCGCCTGCCCAATATCAGCCTCTCACCGCCTCTGGCGCGGCTGACCTTTGTGTGCGGTTCTGTTTACCGGTCTCGGGCTCACCGTCGTCCTATTGGATCTGTCAAAACGATTGCGCTAGCCCACCACCACGGTAGCCCCTAACGTCATCGCCAATACAGATAATGTCAAGGTTCTCCACAGAAGTCCACAGTCATTGTGTGTGTCAACTAGCATGTGAACTAGCTCCTGTAGCCATTCACCGGTTAAATTAAATGATATTAAGCCATGAATAAGTAATAAGTAACAAAAGACACCTTGAAAATGTCAAGGTAGTAGACATGGTAGAGTCTAGAGATGGAGGAACTTATGGACTGATGAGGTCACCGCCACAAGGTCAGAGGTCAACGACAGGGTGGGAACACGCCATTTCAAATCCTCACTCTCTAATCCTTCGTGACCTCAGACGTGGGAGTGGCCCATTGCCAAGACGCATCCTGTCCTTCACTTCCACACGTCACGTGACTCACCAACCACCAATCGGAATCGCTAATTTTGTGCAATGAGTGACTCTGACTATGTGTATATTTATGGTACGTATATATATGGTACACTATGTGGGTATTTATGGTAAATTATGTGGGTATTTATGGTACACTATGTGGGTGTATATGGTACACAATGTGGGTGTATATGGTACACTATGTGGGTGTATATGGTACACTATGTGGGTGTATATGGTACACTATGTGGGTGTATATGGTACATCTGGGCTACTCACCCGTTCCAGTGTGATCTCTTCAAACTCGTATTCAATTTCTGTCCCGTTGACCTGAAGAAGGCAAAAACTGCATTAATATCCATAGAGTATATTACTAGCAACATCAGTATATATGTAAATATCTGTGCTAGGAAAAATCGTAGCATCTAGTTATAATCAATACATTTGTGTAAACCATTTGTTAAAATGTAAAACATATATAATAATAAAAAAACAAATAATAATAATTCAGGACACAGCCATGTACAGGGACACAAGAGCCAAGGTGGGAACCCCAGATGGCGACAGTGAGGAGTTCGACATCCAAGCAGGGGTGTTGCAGGGGGACACTCTTGCCCCCTTTCTCTTCATTGTAGCCCTTGACTACGCACTTAGGAAAGCCATTGCTGGGCGGGAGCAGGAGCTTGGCTTCACAATCACACCCCGGAAGTCCAGAAGAAACCCCGCTGTAGTCCTAGCAGACCTGGACTACGCAGATGACATCTGCCTGTTGTCTGATTGTGTGGGGAAGGCACAGGAGCTCTTGGCCAGAGTGGAGGAGGAATGTTCCAGGGTTGGCCTCAGACTGAACACAAAGAAGACTGAGGTCATCACCTACAACCCCCCCCTGGACCACACATCTCTCAAGACAGCAGGAGGCAATGTGCTGGCAGAGGTCAGCAACTTTAAGTACCTGGGTTCCTGGGTCAACTCAACGGAACAGCAGGACCTCAGGGTAAGGAAAGCGCTGGCATGGAGGGCCCTAAATGGAATGACAAGTGTGTGGAAATCCAACCTCCCTCGACATATCAGGCTGAGCTTCTTCCAGGCAACCGTGGAGTCTGTTCTCCTGTATGGCTGTGAATCCTGGACCCTGAAGCCCACTCTACAGAAGTCTCTGGATGGGTGCTACACCAGAATGCTGCGTGTTGTACTGAGCATTAACCAGAACGAGCATGTTACCAACAAGCATCTGTACGGGGGGCTACCAAGGCTAAGTGACAAAGTAGCATCGAGAAGGATGAAGCTTGCAGGTCACTGCCACAGACACCAAGAACTCCCAGCTAGCAAACTAGTACTCTGGGAGCCAACACACGGGCACCGACTTAGAGGACGTCCCACGCCGACGTATGTGGACATACTGAGGAAGGATGCGGGTGTGGAGAGCTCCGGGGAGCTAGTCGGATGTATGGAGGACCGAAAAGATTGGAAGCGCCGGCAGCAGGCTCGTCTGAGGACGACCTAGATGATGACATATATTACAATTTTTAATTTGCATTCACAACACTGTGGTCATTCATTTAAGCTGTTCGCTATATACTCTCTCTCTCCCTCTCTCCCTTCCTCCCTCCGCATCGAAGTGAGGTATTCCATCCACGGAGACACAGTGGGGACCGTGTGATGGGAGTGGAGACTCTTCCTGCATTCCGCTGCGGTGATGAATTAGCAACAGACGCTTCCTCGTCATTAAGAAGTCTCACAGGAACAGGCTGGCGGTACGGATGTGCTAACACTACCATGTCCCCGCTGGCTGAGGTTTGTGATTCATGCCATCGTGTACATCATTTAGCGAGTAGCAAACACAGCAACAGGCATGAGAAAAGACAATAATGACAATAGTGTGTGTGTCATTCATTAATTCATTAATTATGTGTAACCCTAAAATCGCCATACTGTCATTTATGACACGACAACATCAATTTTCATTCAAACGGATCCACAGTTAGTGAGCACATTTAGTGTACGATCCAATGTCCAATTTGTCCTGATGATCGCCACTCTGCAGTAGCAGCCCAAGTGCAGTTGATCACAACGTAATAGAACATTCATTACAACGTCAACAGTGGTCATTAAAACGTTGCAGTGCATTCATCGCTAATGTAAAAAGAAAAGCAACATTTAACCAGTGTGATCTCCAGCAGCGCTGTGACCAGCGTCTCAGTGAATAACAACATGCCACCTGTCATGTGTGACATGTGGTCGGAAACGACCGGGAACCGACCAGGGGGGGCAGACGCTCTCGTCTTGTAGGCGCTAGGATTGTTTTTGCTTCTCTATTTGTATTTTATATTTATCCCCTCCCCCTTCTACGCGAGGGTATTTTATTCATGACTCAAGCCGTCCATAATGGAGTCGGTTTTTACAAGAACAAACTGTGTGTTAATACATGCTATGTTATTTAAGCACAGGGGGGGAAAGTGAACGGGGACGTTTCCACACACTTACCTGCTGATGCTATGAATAATATATAACACGTAATAATACAATAACATGTGACTCGTCATGAATAACACTAATAAACTAAACTAGAACAAGAGTCATATTCATCACGGTGATCATTATTTGAATGAAGCAACTCACATACGGTACCGACTCCAGGGTGTCTGTGTTGACCACGATTGGGGCGGGGCTAGCCTGTGAGAGAGAGAGAGAGAGAGAGAGAGAGAGAGAGAGAGAGAGAGAGAGAGAGAGAGAGAGAGAGAGAGAGAGAGAGAGAGAGAGAGAGAGAGAGAGAGAGAGAGAGAGAGAGAGAGAGAGAGAGAGAGAGAGAGAGAGAGAGGTTTGATAAGCCAGTGCAAGAAGTGACAGAGATGACAGTAATGTGCCCGACTACTACAACTACTCTCCTACTTTCCATATATGGATAAAAGGGAAGTGTGTGTGTGTGTGTGTGACTTCACTCAGCATCATCAACAATTCAACATGTCCTCCATCCCGCTGGATGGACTATGGAGGCGAGGTTGTGTGTCCCCGGGGTCACACACCCTCGCCACCGCCCTTTGCGCTGTTGCGGTGCGAGCTTTTAAACTTCACAGGCTTCATGGTAGCTGGGGAGTCCTTTCAGATTTACACCACTTGTTTCCATATTGACCGTGGGGAGAAAAAACAACAATGAACACTCGGTTTCAACAACATCCGCAAACTAAGGGCCAAAAGGGACGAGCTTGTGGCTTCCCCCTACTTTGCGTGGCGCACGACCGACCCTGAATAATTCATGACGTGATTGAATTTTCGTGATTGCACACCACCGGGTCCCGTAGTACGAGATCCGCCGTGCCGCCGGTACGTTTACGCAGGAATATAGCGTCCTGCTGGGGCGACCCGAGGGCCGTGTATGAAATCGGGCCAACAAATGTGTTGTGTGAGCTCCAGCAAGACACAAACTCCCGAAAAAAACATCCCGAAAAAAAAACATCGTCAACAAAGCGCTCCATGTGAGAAACGAGACGACGTGTGTTCATCAGCCCGCAACACAGAAAGGAAAGCCTCACATGGGTCTCAGCGGCGGTGGAAGGCCGCCGCTGTAGGTGAGGTGGGAGAGCTATCACAAGCAGCCGTCCCCTCAGCTGCTGGGGAGTGAATACAGACTTCCCTCAGCTGCTGACTTACCGCCTGCCTCTGCGTGAGCCAAATCTTTCGATTTCAGACACCCCCCTCCCCCCCCCCCCCCCCCACCACCTTCTCAGGGCGTCACTTCCCCAACGATTGGTTCGAAGGAATCCGTCTCGCCTGTCAATCGGAAACCGGGCCCCCGTTACGGAACACGCCTCTACGGCAGGGGGGGGAACGTAGGGTAGCGGAGAGCGGGACGTTTTGCTTTCCACAAATCTTCCCTCCAGCAGCTTTAAAAGTAGCTTCACACACACACACACACACACACACACACACACACACACACACACACACACACACACACACACACACACACACACACACACACACACACACACACACACACACACACACACACACACACACACACACACACACACTTAGATCGACTCAATAATGTATGATTGACACTCCTCAAGGATATGCCGAGAGAAATAGCAAATGGTAGAGCATGGCATCAAACGCCACGGGTTAGGGGGTTTGAGTCATGTCGGGGGGGGGGGGGGCCACCAAGAAAAACAGGCCTTCACTGGATTGTGATACAGCAATAAGATAAATGAATCTCCCAAAACTGCGAGGGACCTAAAAGTCCACCAAATGGCATCCCAGAACCCAGCAAAAATATACGCACATAATACAAAGGAAGTAGAGGTTAGAACAGACAAAAAAGGCAAAGCACATCAGGGAACGCAATACATTATAAACAATTGACCTGCAGTGAACAACTAGCGTACCACAGGGGGGGGGGGACTGCGGCACAAGCCTTCTCCTCCTGCGCTTATTAAAACTATAACTCATCCCTGCCAAGACGGTGGGTTTAGATGGCGTGTGAGAAAAGCAAACGGCACGTGTGTGTGTGTGTGTGTGTGTGTGTGTGTGTGTGTGTGTGTAACGCAACGTTATCGAAGCTCCATCAGCCTCCTCGCTTGTCCCTTCATGATTTTGGGGAGACAGACGGTGGGTTGTAAGAATAGTGCTGACCGCAGCGATGGTACTGGCGTATGGTGTGTTTTAGGGACAGGACAATGGGCGTCCACGCCGCAGCAAGGCTAAGCGCTAGGGTAAGACGGTATACCTGTGAGAAGAGAGGCATCATCAGTTTTGCAACTGTTAGCGTCACCTGGAGGTGGAAGTTGGCGATAAAAATCTTCAAGCCTTGTGACTTTGTTACTGCACTTCAGAGATATCGATACAATGTGGATGAACGATGGGCAGCCGCGGAACCCGGGACCAATGTCACAATGCTGTACAACAATAATAATAATATAATAATGTACAATAACGCCGTTTCTCAATTCTCTTCCTAGGGCTGTTATTCTTGGGTCTTAAAAACAAATGGACTGTTTCAGCTTCATGAGTCATTCGCTGCTAATGCCACACGAGGTCTCCGTCGGGTCAGAGTTGGCCCACGAACAAATCAAGGTTTCTTTTCTTCTTCCGAAGCACGGTCGACTCAAGAGAGAAAGAGAGAGAAAGAGGGGAGAGAGAGAGAGAGAGGGGGGGGGGGGAGAGAGAGGGAGAGAGAGAGAGAGAGGGGGGGGGGAGAGAGAGAGAGAGAGGGGGGGGGGGGAGAGAGAGAAATAGTGGGGGGGGGGGGAGAGAGAGAGAGAGAGAGAGAGAGAGAGAGAGAGAGAGAGAGAGGGAGAGAGAGAGAGAGAGTGGAGGGAGAGAGGAGAGAGAGAGAGAGAGAGAGAGAGAGAGAGAGAGAGAGAGAGAGAGAGAGAGAGAACCCGGAGGTGTGAATTTACTAACACTGTACAACAGTGTTGAAAGACGTCACGGCTGTGGTGGGCGGGTAAAACCATGGAAGGTGAAAGCGTGTTTGTGAGGAGAATAATGATGTGGATTCACTCACAGTGCACGTCGCCTGTCCGTCACGTGCACCTCCTGGCACTCTTCTTAAAGGGTGATATACTACGACTAGACGGATAATAATAGGATCAGAGTAACAGGGCGTATTATTCTCCGACGACGGTTGACACACACACACACACACACACACACACACACACACACGGTTATCCCATCTTATTATGGAACGGAACGATGGCAAATTGCATGCCCCCCGAACCGACCAATCACACGGGGGGAGGATTAGACGCTGGGGGAGGAGCTTAATGAGAGGTGAACACGGGTATGATGGTGCAGGGGACGTTACACATTGTCCATTTTGCTCCAGTGTATCTCGAGGTTACCCTCGGTCATGCATATCATCTAACGTACTAGGAGAGTAGGTTTAGACTTGAGGTTAATAAGCCCGCGCGCGCACACACACAAGAGAGAGAATGTGTGTGTGTGTGTGTGTGTGTGTGTGTGTGGGCGACTGGAGATGTAATGGGTACTTAACGGAGAGCATTAATGATATGCTCAGCTGTAGCCGGGCTCATCTCTGTGCCCGGCCGCGGCGGTGTCTGACACGTGAGGTGGAGACTGGCGTGGAAATGGCACGTGAGGCCATGGGATGGGGCCATGCCTCTCCCACCACACACACACACACACACACACACACACACACACACACACACACACACACACACACACACACACACACACACACACACACACACACACACACACACACACACACACACACACACACACACACACACACACACACACAGAGAGAGAGAGAGAGAGAGAGAGGAGAATTCGTTGTGTCTCGCTACTGTAACTCACAACATCTTTTATTAAATCGAAAGGAAAGGCCATCATTTATTCAACATAGAGAAAAGGCAGAAAAAGGGGACCAGAAATTTACTCAAACGGAATGGAGCGCTAACGTGACGGATGAAGAAAGGTGGATGGAGGTGTTGGGAGTGGGCACCCCCTTTCCCCTTTCTGTGAAGGCGTAACGACAGTGACTTCTTCAGACTTCAACCAACGCCTCATGCCATCACACACACACACACACACACACACACACACACACACACACACACACACACACACACACACACACACACACACACACACACACACACACACACACACACACACACACACACACACACACACACACACACACACTGTCTCTGTCTCGCTTCTGTTTTTTGTATCCTATCCATTAAGTGCTGGTAAGGTCGTTTTTTCGTCATTTTTTTTTCCGTCTTCCCGCTCAATAATTCAAAGGAGCCGCATGGTAAAAGCATAGTGGCCTGAGAAAGGAAATCAGCCCATCAATATTTCACCGGCATCCTTCGTACAGACATTCCACCGACACGTGGAGTTTGAAACTCCAGGGGCGACACCAAACGTCTGCTTCAAATCACCAACACGTCATTTGTTCCCAGAAGGCAAACTACAAACACGCAATTAACCCCGCCGCCATGATGTTCTGGAGGAAATCGATGGGCTCTATAATATCACTCTATGTGAGATTAAGCAGGGCTCTGAGGCCAACACGGTGATTAGATCAGACACACAAGGGCCGACTTCACAGAACAGTGAAGTGCAGTATGTGGTTATCTCTTGAACACATTGATATCTATGTAAAAATTGCAAAGAGAAGCACACACACACACACTCTCCCCTGCCGCCCCCCCCACACACACAAACAAACACACTTAAAGAACAACAGGTATACACTACAACCTCCTCATCAGTTACTCTGCATAATCATGTACCTACTGAAGCTCCATCCTCTCACAATGACCCCCCCCCCCCCCCCCCGGATGAGGTCTCACGCCACGATTGTTGGGAGAGTACACGGCCGTGCTCTCGCACGTGTCGTTACGACCCTTCACGTTGTTCAACACAACGGAGCCTGACCCATGAGTAATGATCACCATTTTTTTTTCATTAACATGCTGCCATCTTGCAGAGCCTGACGTCAAACAAAAGCCCATCTCTCTCGCTCTCGCTCTCTCTCTCTCTCGCTCTCTCTCTCTCTCTCTCTCTCTCTCTAGTGAATACAGGCTCTGATAAAAGCCTGATTTCCAGCCTGTGTGTGGGTTGGCTTGGGTGGTCATTCCCTGCCCACTCAACTCAAGCAATGAGGCCGACTGGAAACTAAATGGACAAAACCATAGATGTAATACGTAACAAAAGACACACACACACACGCACACACACACACACACGCACACACACACACACGCACACGCACACGCACGCGCCTCGTCGCTTTTCGACTGTGGAAAAGCGCCGATGGCGACGACCATGAAAAGTCTACGCCCACACACCTTCCACATACAACAACACAACCCACGCGCTAACCCTCCCACACACTGCTCCATCCTGCATCAGGGTCCTGGGGTAACATGGCCAGGACCACTGCCACCCCCCAAAGGAGGACAGTTTACCTGGTAGGGCTCCTGCCAACCCTGGAGGTAGCCACACTGGGAGGGCCACGGCTCGCCCGCCTGACCGGTCCCGGGCCTGCCCCACCCCCTGGGCAGCGTGGCCCCACCGGGGACCCCGGCGCCGTACGTGTAGCGCTGCAGGGAGGCCTGGTGGGGGGGCTGGTGCTGATGGGAGTGCTGGCGGGGGAGCTGATGGTGTTGGGGGTAGTGGTGTTGGGGCTGGTGGTGCTGGGGCTGGTGGTGTTGGGGGTGGTGGTGTTGGGGTTGGGGTTGGGGCGGGCGGCGGCGGCGGCGGCGCTGCGTCCAGTACGCCACCT
>CM051011.1:26313062-26335562 GCA_027704905.1 Muraenolepis orangiensis | reverse complement strand
GTGAACCATAATGTCAACGCGCCTGAACCATAATGTCAACGCGCGTGGTGATAACTGAGGAAGGCCAACGACTGAAGGAGTGATTGGAGCCAATGAAATGGCTTACTGCCTGCATAATATAATGGAACGCACAGTCAAATGATCGTGTTATTACTGCCATTGGCCACAAGGTGTCAGTAGTGGTTTGGTTCTGAAAAATTGCCTTTTTGTTCCATCAATCGTTTTTTTGTTCTCTTCTTGTCCTTTAAACACTATCGACCTGAAAGTGTTTATGGGATAATAGTCCCCTAATCCTTCTTTGAAACTCGGGGAAATTGGACTATTTTACTTCTATTTTGCAAAAACGTATTGGTTCTCAAAACTCCTGAAATATATATGCCACTGTAATATCACAAATAACAAGCTCAAGTTTCTTACGCATCGTAATATTATAACTAAATAATAATTAAAGTAATATTATTATTAAAATAAATGGAAGGAAAGTGAAGCCGCTTAATACGACAAAACTGACCCATTTCTGCGGATATGTTTGGCATGTTCCCCGCGTCTACCTGTCTCTAACTCGCTCCTGGCTTTTGCACAGTTCCACCCTGTTAAAACTCAGCCCCATTTCATCATCAACACACGTCTAATTCGGCACGCTAACCTGCACTATGAAACTTTCCCACTGCCGCCATCATTTCTGTTGACGGATGACTTGAAAGCACGAGAGTCTGAAGAGAATAAAATCCATTCTCCTTGTCCCTGAATCTCCGTTTTTGTCTGTAGACCGCCTATGGCGGGGAAGAACACTTTGTCACAGGTTACCGTCTTTTATACAAAGAATAACCCAGCAGCATTGAAGCCGACCCTGATGACTTCTACTATTATGCGCAATGTCAAATCATTTTGAACAAAAGCAACGGCTGCAGTGGAAACTTGTTTCACGATTGGATGAGGAGAGATTCATTACGGAGCTACCGCGGCTACGCTATCGACGTTGCCATCTGTGCGCGTGTGCGCCTAACCCGGGGAACGCACGCTGGGGGTTTGGGGGGGGGAAACTCTAAACCGCTAGTTTCAACGTCGCAGTTGCCATGAACTTACTTAAAAGGAATTGTCTAACTTCCACACAAGTCACTTTTCTTTTTCTTTTTTTTAATATAATAAGAATAAAAATGTCCCTGACAGCATATGTAGATATAATTCTCCTCTGGCCTCCAGGTCATTATTTATTCAGTATTACTACCTCATGGTCCCGTTTAATGAGGGAAAAGATATCCAGACATAACTCCTTCCGCGGATACCAAGGGAACGGTGAATCAGTTGCTGGGCCTTTATTAAAACATACCGTGTATCGTGGTCCTGTATCGTCTAGAAACCTCCTTCTCCACCTGCCCCAAGTAGTAGTAGTAGTAGTAGCCATAACGCTAACAGGTGGAAAGCTACACCTTGAAGAAGCACAGAGAGCCTGTAAAGCATATGGCACCAGTGAGCGACTGAGTACTAGCCTACCCGCCTGGTTCCCAGCGGTAGTATAAATGTTTATAAGTCAAGCAGGAAATCGAATGCAGTCGTGCAACGTTAAAGGGGAATTTCACTTTCACTTCTCTCTTTTTCTTTGCACCGCAGACAGTTTTTGTTGATATTTGATTCCCATCCAACGGAAACACTTTCAACATCTCGGACTCCTTGTCAACACGCCCCCCTGCTTCTCACGACCGATATTGTTTCGATGACATTTTCATTTGAAATGTTTAACGTTCGAAACAAATACCGACTTCATCCTCGACCTCGGCCCGCTGCGGAGTCGCTCTTCTGTGTGTTTTGCGGATCCAATCGATAGGACACAACAATCCCATGATGGAAAACTAAATCTTCTTCGTCCTCCTCAAGACATTCTCGGTACTGACAGTTTCTCTAGCTGGTAGCGATATAACACGATTTCATCCTGCAATGATATGCATCCTCGAGTTTGACACTAAACCGCCTGGGTAAAGGAAAGGAACAAAACAGCGTCAAATTTGAACATAATGAAATAACTAATCTAGTTTTAATGTTGAATGGGCTTCTATTGGATGGGGGAGGACGTTAGCTCACAATGTTATCAAATATCTCTAGATATTGAAGCAAGCAGCCTAAAAACCCTCTGGGGTGCACACAGAAGCCCGGGTAGGAGTGAAAACCACCCCAGGAGTGTCATAAAGTGAAATTCCCCTTTAAGAGTACAATCAGGCTAAGCACACGCAAGCACACATGCACAGGCGTAGTATTGGCAGACTGAGAGAGCTATTGAGCACGAGGAACGAAGAGCAAAGCGGGGGTTGTCCACTAACTGGGCTATTGCCCATTAAGGGTTCAATACATGGCGTTCTCTGTTTTTTAGTTTTTTTTTAAACATTCAGTTTTAAACACTACATCTGATTCCACATACTACCAAGTAAACATAATTCCATTGGTCCGAACCTCGCCTGCCTGGGGCGGCGCTCCGGCTCCCCCCCAGCGCCTCCTCAGGAGCTTCTGCGACAGGTTCAGCTTCCCGCGGCAGGCGGCGGCGGCGGCCATCGACGGCCACCTCAGCGAGCCGAGGCTCAGGTTCAGCAGCCTCTTGCCCGGGCCTCCCGTGTCCGGGGCCGAACGGCCCCGCAGCCCCTCCGTGGAACGACACTTCTCCAGGAAGCGCCCCCCCGGGCCCCGGGGGTCCGACGGGGGGGACAGCAGGTTAGGAGCGCTCCCCCCGTGCCGGGCGGGGCCCGGGCTGTCCCAGCGGTGCCAACCACCGAGGAAGGTCATCGGGGGAGAGACGGCCGAGAGCTCCCAGACCGATGGATCCACAGAACGCACGTGGCCGTCTCCTACAGAGGGAACGCCATCCTCTCGGTTGGAGCCACGGTTGGAAAGGATTCCATAGGAAGCGGTACAGAAAACTAGCCAACAGAGTGAAGTCCCTGGTAAATTCCCCAAGGGAGGGAGGGGTTCAGATGGAAGAGAGTCCAGTTCAGTTGGAATGCGCTAGCCGGCAGCGAGCACTGTGATCGGACCATGTCCACGGCGAGCGTTCCTCTCTATTCCAAGTGTCCATGGCATCCAACGTAGAGAACCAAGCGGGAGGGAGGAAGGGAGATAGAGACGGAGACAGAGCGGGGACGCTTCCAGACCAGCTAGACGCACACCCCTGTCTCGCTCCTCTCCCGGTGTGTACGTACGACAGAACAGCGGCGGGCAGCTAGCTGACCTCAGTGGTCAGCAAGGCGGCGGGCACAGCGGCAAATAATAAATAAATAAATAAACACCCGGGTGACACATACTCAATATATCTGATTGGTGGAGAGCCGCAGTGGCTGGCCAAACAGAGGTGGATTCAATTGGATTAGGTGGGGGTGGGGCGGGTGGGTGTGTGTGGGGGTTTGTGTGTGTGGGTGTGACATGAGGTGGGGGTATGTGGGTGTGCGTGTGTTTGTGGGTGGAGAAATGTATGTGTGTGTGTCTGGGTGGGGGTAAGATGAGGTGTTTGTGTGTGTGGGTGTGTGGGTGTGTTTGTGTGTGGTGTGTGGGTATGTGTGTGGGGGTGAGGTGAGGTGAGGGCGGGGGGGGGGGGGGGGGCGAGAGTTCCAGTGATGTAAATCACACAGAGGCATAATTAATGCCGCAGGGAACACCATTCTGACAGGAGGCCAAAACTAGATTAGACGTGGATCAATGGACCGCACCAGGAAGAGGGGGCCAGGGCCCGCTATTGTGTTGGACGCACATATATACACACACACACACACACACACACACACACGCACATACAGAGACACACGCAGAATAATAATAAGTGAAGACACCTTGATCTCAAACAAATTGGCGGCAGGGATGACTTGAAATGCGAGGGGATGACAACCGCCCGGAAGTAACTGAAGCCTTAAAGAAGAGTAGATCTTTAGACTGGGAGGCAATTCTTTGGAGTCTCTGTTCTAAAGTGAAATAACTCCCAAGGATGTCCCACCGCCTCTCCTAGGCGTCGTGTCTGAGGTGTGTGTGTGTGGTGTGGTGTGTGTGTGTGGGTGTGGGGGGGGGGGTATCGGGCACATCCAGGGACAGCTCTGTATCCCCAGGTCCTAAATGCAGTTGAAACCTTCTCCTCTCGAGGTTCTCGAGGGCTCAGAGGATTAGCCATGTCTGGCCCGTCACCGATAACGGTGTTCAGAACTAAACCAAAAATAAACTGTACATGCGAATACACGCATGTACACACGCGCACACACACACACACACACGCAGACACACACACACCTAGCATAATGAGAAGCAAATCAAATTCATTGCATCAGTCAAAGTCAAAAAACAAAACTTAACTATTACAAGTACATACACCACACACACACATACACACACACACACAGCAATGAATAATTGGCTAGGGGGTGTTTACTCTTTAGGTGCTCTTCGCTGGTAAGCCAACATTTGACCCCCTGGAAAGTGCTCACTGCTACTAATGCAGCCTGAGTGTGTTTCCATTACCAGTACGGGGGAAGCAACCGGCCAGCTGGGAGAGAGAGAGAGAGAGAGAGAGAGAGAGAGAGAGAGAGAGAGAGAGAGAGAGAGAGAGAGAGAGAGAGAGAGAGAGAGAGAGAGAGAGAGAGAGAGAGAGAGAGAGAGTACACCAATGAGAATAAGAATAGATCAGGAAGGTAAAATGGAAGAGGAAGTCAGAGTGCAGAGTGGGGGGGGAGAGAGAGAGAGAGAGAGAGAGAGAGAGAGAGAGAGAGAGAGAGAGAGAGAGAGAGAGAGAGAGAGAGAGAGAGAGAGAGAGAGAGAGAGGTGGTAGGGGTAATTTGGTTGGTAGATGAGAGCAGCCCTTTTGATGTCAGAGGTAGAGGACGATAATAAAAGGGGAAAGTAGAGGAACGACAGCCACATGGTGAGCAGTAATATAACACACTTATTTCCCAAGAGTACGCCACTGGCTGCTGAGACATAGCATTAAGCTGCATGTTACAGTGGGGTCAAAAAAATAAAACAAACACACACACACACACACACACACACACACACACACACACACACACACACACACACACACACACACACACACACACACACACACACACACACACACACACACACACACACACACACACACACACACACACACACACACACACACACACACACTTCCTTCAGAAGGCTTAACATACAACACAAACAGAATATGTTGCCCCGTCCAGTCTGTTCACACTTAGCAGCCCACCTTGTTACATAAGTGCACTGTAGCAGAACAAAACACATCCAATCAAGTATGTTGTCTACACTGACAACACAAACCACTCTGACCGAAAGCGAACGTTTGTCCCCAGGACGGTTGGTGCCAACAAATCAGCATATTTTAAAAACATGACCCGCCGACCCACAGGTTGAACACACTGAAGTGTCTTGGTACCGACACAGAGGCCAAAATACAAAATGGAAACACACACACACACACACGAGTACCGAGCCGACACAGAAAACCAAAAATACAAAAAGAACAGTGAAGGACAACCTTTTTAAATCTGGACCGCAGTGTTTCCAATTGTATTCTCACAGATTGGATTTTTGCAGCGCCATCAACCACCGACACTGCCAGTGGAAACACTTAGCATACTGACTAGTTGGCTGCACACTATCAGCCAGAACCATCTTCCTCCATCTTCTTGCTTGGCTAATGTTTACTTGCGGAGTTGTTTTTGTGTGTGTGTGTGTGTGTGTGTTTTAATATCATGTGATGTTCGCCAGCTGTTAGTGCAGGTTTGAGGCATTTAAAATAAAGGGCCTTTGTGTGTGTGTGTGTGTGTGTTGGTTGATGGGGAGACAGCTGTGTGGAGAGTGTGTTTGTTGCCCGCTTGCCCTCTCTTGGCCCGGCTGCTGCTGCTGTTTGACATGGCGAGGGCAGTAGGAACAGGCTTGGTTTGTATCGAATAAGAAAACAATGTCTTTTGACTTTTTAGTCATTTAGCAGATGCTTTAATCCAAAGCATTATTTTTCAGATGCGTGTCAGGTCAGGGTTAGGCCAGACATACATTGCTTTTTAAGATTTGGATTTGTCCACATACTTGCCTGTATGTACTTTATGTATGTGTTACTGGAGGAGTCCACTAGAGGGCGCACCGGCGAACTCAGAACGTAAAACATGAGGATTCCACTAGAGGGCGCACTGGAGAACTCAGACTGTATAGAACTTTCAGGTTTGCACGAGGTAAACAATAAACATGGCAACACTCGAAGAGGTAACCATCTTGTTCTTTCTGAGGTTGTGACGGCGGCGTCACCGTAGACGGTATGTAAGCTTGTCTTCAAAACGTTCCACCATTGACTCGTCACATCCCCATAGTGCCAATACTACACTGCCCCCTACTGCTCACAAGCGTATTGCATCTACATCCACAATTTCTGAGGATGTGCACAGCCAGTGGTGCAAATGGATGCAAGGCTTGGATATGCGAGGCAGCTGTCATGCACGGGGAAAAAGGCGAGTATATCTCTGAACTTTAGGCGTCCTACTAACGGACATTGTGGTTTCAACCTAGAAGCTTCCGTCTGCGAGAGAATCAACCCAACAATGAGGCTGTCCTTGTTGCTCATCACGATCATTCAATTATAATACATCATTCAATTACGTCATCGTTATGCAGCATTATATTTCACCAGGAATTATATTAGCATTTTGCTAAATCAAATTTTTATATTCCAAAGTTGTACTCAGAAACGACCTGGCTATATCAATCCATCAGGATTAGCGGCCATTGTGGATATCCACACCGTCATGGAGAAAATAAAGTAAACAATAGAAAATGAAAGCGTGACCATGTGACTAATCTGACTGAGCTCACTTTGAGCTCACAGGTCAGCCAACGCCGAAGACATCGGAGGAGGAGCCGCTTTGTTTGCAAATAGCAGTTGTACTAAAATAGCTCATTGCAGGAAGTCCCGTTTTTTTGGAGGCTGTAACAATCAATTAACACAATTACTCAGTCACATAATTAGACTTCTCTGGGCTGTTTCTAGACCACACACACCCCCTCCCCACGACATGAGGCTGAGTCATTAGGATACTGTTTATAATAGAAACATGCTTTTTAATAGAAATGTGCTTTTTAATAGAAATGTGATTTGTAATATAAATGTGATTTGTAATGAAAATGTGATTTGTAACAGAAATGTGATTTGTAATAGAAATGTGCTTGTAATAGAAATGTGATTTTAAGAGAAATTTGCTTTGTAATAAAATTGTGATTTGTAATAGAAACGTGCTTTTTAATAGAAACGTGCTTTTTAATAGAAATGTGCTTTGTAATATGAATGTGATTTGCAATACAAATGTGATTTGTAAAATAAACGTAATTTGTAATAGAAATGTGATGTCAGGTTTTGATAGTGTGTGTTTTCAAGAACAATGATTTGTGCTGATTAAAATCATCCACCCCCACCATCACCATCACCACTAACACCACCTCCAACACCACTATCACCACCTCTATTACCACCTCCACCACCATAACCACCACACCACCTCCACCACTATCACCACACCAGCCTTTCACTTAAACTCATGAGTCATCTCTTACCCCCTCAATTTTGCTCCCAGAAATGGCGACTGTCAAGCCTAATAATACCCATAATCCACCTCTCTAGCCACTCCTCCAGCGCGCGCGCGCGCACACACACACACACCACACACACACCACACACACACACACACACACACACACACACACACACACACACACACACACACACACACACACACACACACACACACACACACACACACACACCCTCTCTCTCCCTCCAAGGATTGCAACAAAAGAAAAAGAAAATCAGGACTCCACAGACTGAGGCTACGGGAAAGCATAATGATGGAAAAAATCTCCAGTATGTACAGCTGAAGATAGGCCTGAGAAGTACATTATGGCTTAGAAAAGAGCAGAAAAAAACCCCACATTGGGATTTCTTGGTATACCTCGGTGTGTTGGACGTTATCTTGGCTAGCTTGTGTCGCTGTATGGCAGGTGTTTAACCAGAGCACGCCGTTTGACGACGTCTCTGCTAAGCGTGTTGTCTGTGGTGACTGGCAGGCTGCACGACAGTTACGATGAAAATGAACAACGTCCTGCAAAGGGTGTGACTAGATCTAAGAAGGTGTATACACTATTCAAATATATCCAATATTAGAATCACATCATCATCAATCACTCTGACCCAGCACCTGTGTATTGTGTATTCCACTCATACGTCTTTTCACTATTAAATAACTTGACCGGAGCCCAAATGTAAGGGACATTTTAAAGTGGCCTTTATATTACCATGTTAATTGTGCCAGGGCTTGCTTGTTTGAATTTTAATATTACCGCATATATATATATATATATATATATATATATATACGTGCTTATTAATAGAGCGGTGAAATGGAAAAAAAAAGCTATTCAAGAGGTGCATTAACGTTTGCAGCCAAGTTAGCAAAAGCTTTCTGGTGGCGAGGAGGCTGGTTCAGAGGGAAAGTGTAAAGTATAATCCTTGAAGGAGGAAGAAGAAGAAAGCATCGCTTTGTTGAATTCAAAATGAGCCGAGACCACAAGCTCCTCAAGGTGACACACACACAGAGACACACAGGCACGCACACACACACACACACACGCTCGTTCAGACACACACACACACACACACTCAAACACACATACACCTGTCTGCACAATGGAAATTGGTAGCCTGAGCAACAGGTCATCTCATTATGAATGGACGTCACATACACACCCCGATGGCCAGTAGACCCACACACACACACACACACACACACACACACACACACACACACACACACACACACACACACACACACACACACACACACACACACACACACACACACACACACACACACACACACACACACACACACACACACACACACACCCCGTACAAAAGCGCACAAGTAGAACACACTTAACGCAGCCCATGGGGTTTGGTTGCTGAGCTAAAGGATATGTGTTTTTTCTTTTCTTTTCTTTTTTACCAGAGTTAGAGAACGGTTGTTGCTGTTGTTGTTTTGGCGGTTTTATTACTGATTAAAAATGTCCATTGAGCCTGAGCTTTAATTGCACGTCGATGGACTCGCAAAGTCACAAAGACGTATTTGGTTTGCATACAATCAGGAGAAAAGCCGATTGGATCTGGGTGGGAACTCGAGCAGGAGGCTGGCGTGTGAGCACAGCTGCACAACACTACGTACGGCTGCGTGTTCTTCTGCTAAACTTCATGTTGGGGGGGGGGGGGGAACGTTTCTCCGTTGGCTCTGAAAGCATGTTCAGGTGGATAGGTGGGCCCCGGATGCAGGGACACACCCAGACAACTGGACCGCAGAGGTGGCACGCTGCTTAGTTTTGGTGAACTGAGATGAACTCAGTTGGGGATCAAAGGCAGAAGCGTTCTCGTCGCGATCCTGGTCGCAGGCTTTTAAACAAAGCCTGCGAAATTCCACCGGAAAAACTCTGAGGCCGAGTTGAAAGACAACCATGTCCAGAAGCTCAACGAAAACAGGAAGAGACCCTCTTAATGTAAAAAGGACCGTCTGCAACTGAAGAAATGGGAAACTGTCGTATAACCTCCAGGCTTCAGAGACACCAAAGAAGAAGAAGAACTTAGAAGCCCGAAAGAAGAGGGATGGACAGAAACACACAGAAACAACACGTCCCTGTAGTGAACGTCCCTGTAGTGAACGTCCCTGTAGTTAACGTCCCTGTAGTGAGCGTCCCTGTAGTGAACGTCCCTGTAGTGAACGTCCCTGTAGTGAACGTCCCTGTAGTGAACGTCCCTGTAGTGAACGTCCCTTTAGTGAACGTCCCTGTAGTGAACGTCCCTGTAGTGAATGTCCTTGGCCTTGCAACCCTGATTGTGCATTTATTTTACAGTCCCTCTTGTGTTGCTAAGCAGCGTGTCGGCCTTGTGTTCAACATGGGGGGGGGGGGGGGGGGGGGGAATGGATTATTAGGCTAAGGTGCCATTCAGAGGCTGACACATCAATGGCTTACAGGGAGAACGAGGCCAAGTGTAAATCGGTGGGTAGTGTTTAGCGTGAGTAACTGAGAGATAGAGACCGACCAACAAATAGTGAGTGGAAGTCACTCGGGTCTAAATGGTTGAGAACAAGACCGATTGGGACTGGTGAACAGAAGACACCGGAACGGCAGAACAGTAGAATAAGAAGACAGGAAAGGGCCGTACGGTATCTGCTCGTCTTCGCCTGTCCACCAAGACGGGAATCGGCTGTAAAAAATGTGTCATTTTGAGGCTTGGTAAATGTTCCATCCTTATGTGGGGAGAGGACGAGAAAGCAAAGCAAAGAAATGATTATCTACAGAAGGGGGGGGTGGGAAACAAGGCACATGAACCGCGTGGAAAAGGGAAAATTGTCTAGTCATTTGATACAGAGGAGAAGGGGGGGGGGGGGGGGGGAGAGGATTAGGGGGCCGAGGGACCCGGGGAGGGTCGGGTTTGCCGAGATAAGAAAACCTTCCGGCCCGGAGCTTCACCGGAGTTGAGGCCGGCGTCCCATTAGCCCTGGTCAACCGTGGCGGCTTTGTGGGGGATGACTCGGGCGGAGAAGACGGAGCAAAATAAAAGAGCAGGGAGCAGGAAACGATAAGGTCGAAGGGGTTCACAATGTGAAGAAAAAAGAAAAAAGAGAGCAAAAATCACCCAAACCCCGGAGGCTCTTCCTCTGCAAATAACCAGGGTGAATCCGCAGGGTCCCCGAGACAAAGAGCAGCGTGACTTTCACTCTTACGGGGAAGCGGATGACTCTCATCAGCTGAGCTCGCGAGGAAAAACTCATTACGCAAAGTGCTTTAGGCAAAACAAAACCACAACCATCACAACAACAACAACAACGATATCAACAGAAGCAGCAACCACAACGCAATACGCAAACACGCGACGCCCCGCCATGGCACAGATCACGGACGCATAACCAAACGTGTAACTTCCCTGCCAGTGTGTGTGTGTGTGTGTGTGTGTGTGTGTGTGTGTGTGTGTGTGTGCGCAACGCATGTGTGTGTGTCACCCAACACGCGGGGAGCAAAGCGCCAAACACATACT
Source organism: Muraenolepis orangiensis (assembly GCA_027704905.1). Taxonomy (NCBI): domain Eukaryota; kingdom Metazoa; phylum Chordata; class Actinopteri; order Gadiformes; family Muraenolepididae; genus Muraenolepis; species Muraenolepis orangiensis. The sequence continues at coordinate 26,324,464 of CM051011.1, read as the reverse complement.
CCTACCTTCTCCCTCAGCATCTTGGCTCGCCGGCTGTTCTGCACGAGCCGCCTCCCGATCTTCTTGGCATACCAAATAGAGGCAAACATAGCGACAGGTGAGGCAGCGGTAAAGAGGGTGCTGGTGGTGGACGGGGGGAGAGAGAGAGAGAGAGAGAGAGAGAGAGAGAGAGAGAGAGAGAGAGAGAGAGAGAGAGAGAGAGAGAGAGAGAGAGAGAGAGAGAGAGAGAGAGAGAGAGAGAGAGAGAGAGCGGGTGGGATGTCCGTCTGCCTCTCTTGTTAGTGACTGTCCCCCAGTCAGTAACAAAAAATAAATAAAAGAAGAAATAAAAGGAAGAAATAAAGGAACCAGAGAGAAGGCTCTTAGCTCCGGCTGCCCATGATCCGGACTCTCTCTCGTCTGGGCACTCGTATCACCGCTGTCCACGCGTACCCGAGCTCCCCCCTCCCCTCCCCGCCCCCGAGAGTGACATAGGAGGGAGGAGGAGGAGGAGGAGGAGGAGGAGGAGGAGGAGGAGGAGGGTGTAGGACCGAAGGGGGGAGGAAAAGATGAGAGAGACAGAAGGAGAGAGAAGGAGAGAGAGAGAGAGAGAGAGATGCAGAGAGAATGAGAGAGATGCAGAGAGAGAGAGAGGAGAGAGAGAGAGAGAGAGAGAGAGAGAGAGAGAGAGAGAGAGAGAGAGAGAGAGAGAGGAAGAGAGAGAGAGAGAGAGAGAGAGAGAAGAGAGAAGGAGAGGGAGGAACGAGGGACCCTTTCTCTGCTCCGCGTGGGAACGGCATCCTCAGCACCAATCAGAGCACCTCTGACAGGCTGTCGGCGAGGGGGGTTTAAATACCTGTCACATCTCTGAAGATATAGAGGCCCCGGTTGAAATCCCACAATAACGGCGTGCCAATGTGATAATAACAGACAGGGACAGGGGACAATGTGGGGGGGGGGGGCTGTGTATGTCATCACGTCCACGCGTGGTTAAATATCGTGTGTTTCATTAACACATGATAATGAATCCCTGCTCTCACTCCATAATGGCTCAGAAACATGTCTTGTTTAAAGCTGTGCCTTAAAAACACACCGTCTCTATATGCTGCCTCTCTCTATTGTGTCCCACTCTTTCCTCCCTCCCTCCCTCCCGCTCTCTCTCTCTCTCTCACCATTCTGTCTGTGCAATCAGAAAACCAGACACTCATCATTTTACCCCTTGGCTTCCATTCAAAATGCCCTCTTTCTGCTTCCAAAATGCCCAACTCTCTTCACACCGCCAAGTAGCCAAAACATTGTGTGTGTGTGTGTGTATGTGTGTGTGTGTACGTGCATGCGCATACCAAAGCTCAGTGGAACAGCCAGCCTATACGTAGCCTGAGAGGACCACTGCACAGACACTAGCTATCAGGGCTCTGCACCAGAGAGAGAGAGAGAGAGAGAGAGAGAGAGAGAGAGAGAGAGAGAGAGAGAGAGAGAGAGAGAGAGAGAGAGAGAGAGAGAGAGAGAGAGAGAGAGAGAGAGAGAGAGAGAGAGAGAGAGAGAGAGAGAGAGAGAGAGAGAGAGAGAGAGAGAGATGTAGACAGACAGACAGAAAGACAGAGAGTGAGGGAGATACAGAGAGAAACAGGCAGAGACAGACACAGAGACAGACAGAGAGAGAGAGAGAGAGAGCGAGGAGAGAGAGAGAGAGAGGAGAGAGAGAGAGAGAGAGAGAGAGAGAGAGAGGGAGAGGCTAAACACAGAGCTGCTAAACAGTGATGAACTGCAGAGCCGGAGAGAGTCTGGATGATGACTCTGCTCACTGGGCCAGCGGAGAGCGAGAGAGAGAGAGAGAGAGAGAAGAGAGCGAGAGAGAAGAGAGCGAGAGAGAGAGAGAGAGAGAGAGAGAGAGAGAGATAGATAGAATAGAGAGAGAAGACAGAGCCAGAGAGAGAGAGAGAAGACAGAGCCAGAGAGAGAGAGAGAACCCCCCCCACCCCCCACCATACAGAGAGCCAGCAGCAGATTTTGTTTTCCGAGATCAAAGTTACTGGACCACAACAAAATATGTGCCTTCCGCAGATTTGGTTTTAGTTTTAGTTTTTTTCCCTCCCAGACGCGGCTAATAAAGTCTCAGAAGGAGTCAACATTTGCATGATGTTCACTGGATGTCTTTAGAATCCTACTAATGTTTCTCAGGTCTTAACCGACCAAGGTTGGTTCTTCCAGGGACTGAAGAATGGGTGTGGAAAGTGGGTGGAGAGGGATGTGTGTGTGTGTGTGTGTGTGTGTGTGTGTGTGTGTGTGTGTGTGTGTCTCGGCTGTCAGGTAGGGCTGAAGGAAGCCAGGGCCATCTGTGGTTTAGGGACCTTGTTTTCCTCAGGGTCATATGTGAACGTGAACACACACACACACACACACACACACACACACACACACACACACACACACACACACACACACACACACACACACACACACACACACACACACACACACACACACACACACACACACACACACACACACACACACACACACACACACACACAGTGGTGTGTGTGTATTGTATGTGTATGTGTGTGTGGAGAGCCGGGACAGTGGGACAGCACCACCACCCTTGGCCTGCAGGTGGAGGTCATCCCTCCGCATTTACATTCTCTGACAAACAACGGAGACAGTCACCACGGTAACCAAGTCAACACAAACACTGTGACAGCAGATGTGCGTATCGCCGCAGCTACAACAGAGGAACAAACAATAAATGAACTGGTGGACAGATCACAGAACGTTACCACTAATCAAGGGTACACTACAGAACGTTGAAACTAATCAAGGGTACACTACAGAACGTTGAAACTAATCAAGGGTACACTACAGAACGTGAAACTAATCCAGGAGAACTCAGGATGTCTTCTCAGCATTGCTAGAGAAAGATGATGATGATCTATAATGATATCTACGCACCAGATGGCGCCGCACATCACGAAGGAAGCACAGGAACACAGAAACCCAAACGTTGCTTTTCTTGTTCATAGACAACCTTCACCGACATACTCAAAATGCCAGGGTTCTTGTAGTTCTTAAAGTTCTTGTAGTTCTAGGATTTTTTTGTGGGTACTGTGCAGCCATCTTGTGTGGATGGTTTTGGTCTGAATAGCAGACAGACACTTCACTTAAACAGGAGCTCTTTCTGCAGCTGGCGGCTGATTAGGAGAGCAGACCGTCTGACCGGTCCGTTGTTGGGGACAATGTCAAAAGGACACAAAATGATTTCCTTGAGTGACGAAGGGAAACGTACCCCAGCGTCGCGATACCACTCATTTTCATTTTCATTTGAATACGCCCCTCCCCCCCCTCCCTCCCGCGCCATTCGGATTAGAACGGCAAAGACGCCATCGTAATACGGGAAGGAAATCAAATTGATTAGCGCAGCGCCTCCGCCAGGTTCCCAGCAGCTCAGGGTTAGTCATACAGGCATTATGTTTCTAATTCATGGCGGAAGTCAGTGATTCCCCTGAATATAACCAAGGCGGAGGACACGTCCAGCATGGTGTGGGTGTGGGTCGAAACACCAGAGGGAATATACGGATAATGACGGAGTGTCATTGTTTTTTTTTGGAGTGGATCTTCCAGGTTGGTTGTGCTTCCTTCTCTAAAACCGATAACCGTGGGATGAACCTGGCGAATAAATTAACAGCTGAGTCACACAAACAACACACTCAAGACAAACGGATGACACACCGGCGTGGTCGATGCTACCGTCTCCGTCATCTGTACACTGTGGTTAAGGAACCTCGTCCCGTGGACACGGGGGGCAACCTGGGAAATCAAAGCTACATTTCCGTCGATTGACCTTATCCCTCCCCGCATACAGCGTTATATTCTATATTCCGGTTCCCATGTCCCGTTATTCGGGTCCGCCGTGGAAGCTTGCCAAACTATAAGTCATCCTATCAATATATTATCCATTTATCCAAAGCACTTCACTTCTCGGGCTCTCGGGGAAAAGATTTGATGAATGCCCGCTCATCTGTTTAGTGTGTCCGTCATGTCTGCTTACGTTTCTTGAATTAGCCCCCACTAAATCTAAACTATGGTGGTGTAGATCAAACTGTACGGGGCATGAGATATTAAAATGTCTAATTATAATGAATCATGTATGTACAATTCAAAAATGTACCCGTTTTCTTTGGTAAACCCAATGTAGCTACGTAACCCATGAAAGCTTTTAAAGACAATGTCTTTAAAAGAAGAACTCAATTTGTAAGAAAATGTGATTTTAAAGACAAATCGGTTATGAAATGTTCTTCGTTGTCACATTATCTGCAAAGATACTTCGATAATCACCCACCGTAAATATACAGTGACACATTTGAGCACATTTTTTTTGACATGGATCTGTAGGCCTATTTGTCCCAGCCATGAATTCCACAATACTCCGACCTCTGTTCTTCACTGTGACGGCGGATATAGTATATCATGTATATACTGTGTGTAAAAGAGAGAGGACAGAGGACTTAAGGGCGTTAGGATGGAAGTGGCAGTCATGGAATAAGATTTAAGGAGTCCTTACAAGCTAGGTTTATAATAATAATAACGTTTACTATTTGGGATCAATCATAAAGGAAGCCAAAATGCCTTGTGGTACAGATACAGTGGCTTCAGAGCCAGGGGCCCCTGCACCACTTCCTGTTTAACAGTGTTGGGTATCTGGCCCTGGCTCTCAAGAAGCACACAGCCACAAAAGGCTGACCTATTATGAAAACGGGCTCTTTTCAATACGTCTCACTTCTCCTGTTGCCACACTTAGTTCATATTCTGATGGATTTTCCACCAGAGGCGGGAGAAAAAAATAATTAAAGAAATAAAGAAGAAAGCAGCAGATACAATTTAAAAAAAAAAAGGCCCACAAAATTGAACTCTTTGTCAAAATCGTAGACACAAGCGAATCCATTTCTGAGGGTCTCACAGTCTGCGTGTGCGTGCGTGCGTGCGCGTGCGTGCGTGTGTGTGTGTGTAGCGGGGAATGCTCCGTCATAGATGGCGAGATGGTTCTGTGGTGGGTGATTTTGCTGCAGGGCTGTTTGACTCAACACTCTGCAGCAGGAGAGGGTACATGGCTCTAAACAGCTGGGTCTCTTAAACCCCAGCCCCCCTACCAACTGCAGAAATCTAGCAAGGCAAATGGACCATTATGGGCCATTCACATAGCAATCATCAGTTGTCAAACCTGTGCTTTGGCTTCTGTCCCACTGGTTTACGCCGGAGGGGCTAATATGAGTCAAGAAACATGAAGCGGCTTCATTAGCCTGAGCCATTTAGGGACGTTAACTGTCATCCTCTTCATTGTCTCCGTTTAGCTTTGTAAAACGCTCGGTTATGCTATGAGACTTCCAGTCCTGCTGTGCAATACGCTTACAAAAATAAATAAAAGGTTCAATCGATATCAATATTATGTTACTTGGACTTTTAATTAGTGAATATAATTTTTTAATTGTCCTTTTCTCCCGCTTGTTTGGGTTCTGCATGGGAGGGAGAGGGGGCGATCACATGGTGTAAAATTCAACATTTACCTGGACCGCAGGGTGGAGGAAAGGTGGTGATGGGTTGGTGTATTCTGTGTAAATGTAACCTCACACGCTTCTACACAGCAGCACTGAGGTGATCAGCATACCTGTGACTGACGGGAACTCCGTTGTGAACTGACTGGTGTTTCACCTCGTCGCCAGGTGAAACAGGACACACTTTGAGGCTCCATCTTCTCATCCGCCGCCTGTGTTTCACGTCAAGATATGAACTAGGGTCTGTGGTAAAGGACGGGGGTCTTGTTCCATGTGGAGAATCTCTACAACCCCTAGAACCTCTACATGAAGATAGCGTTCAGGTGGTTTTTTGGAACGTTGGCTTAAAGCACACTGCCCAATTGATCCAGAAATATAAAAAGGTACGAGAAGTAGGGATGCACAATGAATATGGGGTCCGATAAGCCATCGAACCACAAACACAAAGTGGTGTCAGGCGGTTGGTCACAAACCAACAGTTCCTCATTCATGGGTTATCTTATCGGTTCTCGGCCATGAGAAGGAGGAAAATACTGGTGACCAGGTAGATTGAAATATTTGTATTAATAGTACGAATGAGAAGCATTTAATATTATATAATTAATAATAATGTAAATGTTGTAATTTTATTATAGCAGTTACTCATTACCATGCTGGAATGGGATTGTTTTATTTGATCATTTTCGATAACATGGTTTAAATGCCTTAGTAATCTAAACAGACAAACAATCAAGGATATATATATATATATATAGTTATTTTCATAAAAACAACAACCAGTATAAAATATACAACCAGTGCTGCATTATAACTGCTAAATGACCCCCCCCTCCCCCCCCCAAAAAAATGCAGTCCTAATAATAACCCTGTCCCTTCCTTGTGAGAGCTGCAATCTGTGTCAAAGGTCTACAATACGCTATAAGCTATATTTTGTATTTTTTTCCCCCAACAAAACAGTAATATCCGAAGCCTTGAAGCAGAATAAACGACCAAATTACCAGGCAGCCCTAAAACGACGGCCTGCAATCTAGCTCCCCTTGTTCATCGCACACCCCTTATGGCCTAGAGACACTGTGTCTCAATGTCAACAAGAAATATCTCACCATAAAAGCACACAATAAAAAAATGAATCTCTCTCTCTCTCTCGCTCCCTTTATGTTCTGTCCCTCTTACTTTTTACCTCATCTTGCGTTATCCATTTCAAATGCCTGAATTGGATTGGAATGGCTTCTTGATAGCTGAAGAAGAAGAAGAAGAAGCAGGGATGGAGTGAGAAAAGAGTCATATTAATGTCATAATGTCATATTGTCATATTTTAGCACCGTTCGGTCTGGATACTAAGAATCACTTTCGAGGACCACGTTCCAACCATCAATTTGTTTTGCCCCCGGCGAGCCAGTCTGCTTCCGGAAGCTTCTCTTCCCCCCCCCCCCAAGGGGGTTGTGTGAATAGGTTTATTACACTCCGGTCTGATATGAATTGTAGGCTGGAGCAGTGAGCCACTTACTGCAGAGAGGCTGGTGAGGAGTCACCTGAAGTATTGGATGACGTGGAGCATGTCTTCTGGACGCGTTAGACAAACGGAACGATGTCGTCACCCTCAGTCTCTCCCTCCCGATATTAACCACTCAGAAATGGCTTGAAACACAGATACACTCCCGGTTGTCCTGACAAGACCTTGCATCAGCAGACCACAGAGAACACATTATGTGATAATGTCTGCGTGATGATACTCGTACGCTGGCCTTACACAGTGTGTGTGTGTGTGTGTGTGTGTGTGGTGGGGGGTGTCCTTACATTAACCCAAACACTGCTTCAGTATGCCTGACAACATCGAGAGATGCAATTAGGGCATCCGAGTGTGGAGCCAATTAAAAAGCAGGGGCCGTCTTAAGAGCTGAGCCAGGCTGGAGAAACACGACTGGCTATCTCTCTGAAGCTGCCGCCGCCGTTTCATTAAATCAAATCACTCTTACACGTTTTATGAGAGAGAGAGAGAGGGATGGGGAGCAGGGCGGGTGTATGGTCGAGAGAGAGAGAGAGAGAGAGAGAGATGGCAGTCAGACGGGATTGCCTGCAAGCTGGTTTTCGCCTATTTCCAGACTGGTCTTAAGCACCGCCCCCCTGCCTCCCCCCCTCAGCTATTCATCACTCACCTGTATGACTGACAGGGGGGTAATTAGCACCCCCCTCCCCCACCAACCCCTCCTTCATATCCCCCCTCCCTCCTCGCTCACACCCCAACAGAAGAGAGAAAAAAAAGTGTATGTGCATTTTATCTTACGAGCTGATATTACCAGGGAAACAGGCGGCCGGTCGATAACCTAGCCTCCTTCCCTGAGTCAGACTCCTTCATCTGTAACGCGTGTGTGTGTGTGTGTGTGTGCGTGTGTGTGGAGTGATAATAATTACTTTTGCTGTACTGTGTAAGTAATTTTCATTCAAAATCCCAAGGCTAGAACCAAGACCAAGAACAGGCTAAGCATTACATTCACACCACCACCACTCTTATCCCCCACTCCACCTAAAGCAGAGAGTCGACAGTGTATTCCAGTGTACTGTACGTTCAAGTGTTCAAACTGCCAGATGTGTGTGTGTGTGTGTGTGTGTGTGTGTGTGTGTGTGTGTGTGTGTGTGTGTGTGTGTGTGTGTGTGTGTGTGTGTTTTCAGAGACACCTTAGGTAAAACTAAGCTGCTTCCAGGGCAAATTGCAGCCCGATCATAGCTGATCCGCTATGGATACGGCTGTGTGTTTACCGGTCCCGCTCCGGTCCACCCCCCCCACCCCCCCCACCCACCTGCCCCTCCCCGGCTGTCTTAACATGCACGCTTGCTCGACTTTGTCTGAAGGACGCCTATGAATCACGTCGATACCCTCATGCCTAACACAATGCCACAATCTATCATGTCTGGAACTAACCAATGTTCCAGCTCACCTCGCTTTAGAGTCTGGCCTGTGCCAACAAACTCTGTAACTTGCAGTGTACAGCTAAAATATATATATATATATATATATATATATATATATATATATATATATATATATATATATATATATATATATATATATATAGGATTAACTTTTTCCGAGCACAAAATAATGAAATACCAATCTCAAAACTAACCAATGTTGCAGCTCACCTCACTTTTGAGTCTGGCTTGTGCCAAAAACTCTGTAACTTGCACCTTACGGCTATATATACACAGTATACTTCCATAGCACAAAAGAACAAAACACCAATGAAAGTTGTACTGTAACGCGAACAAAAGTTGTACACCTTTCCAAACCAAATGGCTATGAACGGGTGTTGTGAGACGGTGGGTGGGCGTTGAAGGAGACTCAAGAGGCGCTTGGAGAGCACTCGTCCCGTGCTTATTGTGCTCCCAGGCCAAGCGCTTGAGGAGAAACACGTCCTTCAACCCACTGCTACAGACCGGGACAATCCTAGTAAAAAAAAAAATACTAAAATAGAATGGCCAGCGTCAGCCTCATCGTCACCCTGATCGCAATCTTCCCGCCACTCATCCTCGCCTCGCGCCGGCCACCCGGAGACTTGAGTGGGTCGTTGACACATGCACACACCCACACACGCACGCACACGCACACACACCTGCCTTCACGGTGAAATGCGCTGGGTGCGTGAAACTTAGCGATTACACTGAAACCGTGGACCACATGAAATAAAACAATGCCATTTTTTAATTAATAAAACAAAATGGAGGGCGGATAGTAAAACATGGGCTCAGGAGATAGAGGTTCAGGAGAGAGAGGTTCAATCCCGGGCCGAGTGGTGTCCCTGAGCAAGGCACCCCCTAACTGCTCCCGGGGAGCAGTTAGGCCGCAGGTCTGAAGAGTGTCATGTGAATGCAGTGTGGTTACCATTTACCACTTGTGGAACACACACACACTGTAGCCTGTGATTTGCGAAAGAGACGCTGCTATCAAACACACATAGCAGCAGACACCCCAACACCGGACCTTTTTATTTATTATATATATTTGCATATACTTCGTTTATTTCAATTTTGTAAGACACTGACACTTTTATTTAACTGCTCAGCCTGCATGTGTATGTGACAAATAAAGTTCTTGAATCATCAGGACAGTTGTGCCCAAAAAACACACACACACACACACACACACACACACACACACACACACACACACACACACACACACACACACACACACACACACACACACACACACACACACACACACACACACACACACACACACACACACACACACACACACACACACACACACAAGGCCAAAGCGTGAATGAGAAATACAAGTGACACATACAAGTTTTAAATCATTTCGATTGCCTTCTTGCCAATGCCTTATACGTTTTGGCTTTTGCCGCGTCACTGGGAACTTCACTGCTCACAACGACCCCGTGCTGTACCGTGCCTATTATTCAAAATAAAACACTTTGACTTTGAGCAATCGCTACTCGACACTCGACCGTACATAACTAATCATTTCGAAAATGGATGACGACGGAATGAATGGTGCTGCTTTGTCTGGGAGAGAAAGTGGTGTTTGAACTAGTGAGTCGACGACGTCATGCTTTACTTAGAGAGGGGAGGGGGGGGGGGGGGGAAGCCATCAATCGTTTCTTAGGTTGTCATTTCCAAAAGCGAAGGAGGAGAATTTCAGATTGTTTACAATGCCAAAAATGGAAAGAATTTTAAACTGGAGGGAAAAAGAAAGGACGAAGGGTGCATACATATCCCTCAAATGCAAGAGAGAGAGAGAGAGAGAGAGAGAGAGAGAGAGAGAGAGAGAGAGAGAGAGAGAGAGAGAGAGGAAAATAAACTAAACTTGCCATGTAGTTTGCTGTCACACCCGGGTATGCAAGATCAAAGCGGGTAACCAGCGCAGGCTGTAGGCAGAGAATGAAAGACAGGATCACTAGCCGGCAACAGCCGATAGGGCAGAGGGAGAGGGAGACGGGGAGGCAGAGAAGGCAAACACAAGGCAGGGAAAGAAAAAAACTAAAAAGCAGTTTTTCATGAATGCTCACTCATACATTTGATGTCATGGAAGAGTGGAGATACTCTGGAGGAAACATACTCGGAGGGGGAAAGAGAGAGAGAGTGAGAGGAGTTACAGAGAGAAGAAGAAAGTCAGGAGGTGTCAACCCGGTGTGGGGACGAAGCACTCCCTCTTTCCCCATGCAGATCAACGATTTTTAAAAAGTCACCAAAGTGACGCTGTTTAGTGACGCTGTACTTCCAAACAGCGCCCTTTAGTGGCCGGGACGGTTACTACAACAGGGTACGGTCATGCGTGTTGCGCCTGGGCTGATTAGAGCGATTAGCACAGGAGTGCACGCCGGAAGTGTAAATAATAGAACAGGGTGGATATTCAAAGCACTTTGAGACTATAACGTTCCAAGCCTTCAATGCTCTGCAGATGAATTAAAAAGGTGTCTATCGACAGCAGGGTGCTAAAACTGTCCCCATTAGAAGGTGTGACGGTCAGCTTCCCTGTGTGTGTGTGTGTGTGTGTGTGTGTGTGTGTGTGTGTGTGTGTGTGTGTGTGTGTGTGTGTGTGTGTGTGTGTGTGTGTCAGCCGAGGCTTAAAGTCACACGCAAAGAGGAAGCTCATCTTCATCCCTCATCGCTCTGACAATCAAAACCAAGTCCCAGCAGCCTTTGGAGGAAGGGAAATCCGGTTATGATGACGGTTACTCTTACTTAGAAAAAAAACAAAACATCACATTTCATCATTTTGGTGTTAATATTTTCTTTCCTTTCTGCCGTCGCCTGAATGGATCCTTTGATCCAATCCCGTTGATGTGATCCAGCGGCCGGTGACACAGATGAAGCGCAACCAGAGCCAGCCAACCAGACTCTCGGCCCTGG
>CM051011.1:26120562-26308062 GCA_027704905.1 Muraenolepis orangiensis | reverse complement strand
TTTTGCCCTTATTAATCAATTTGCGATGAAGACTGTCACCATCAATACATCACTGTTCATTCTTTATGTTAATGAAGGCGCTATTGTCTAGATAGATCATTGGCAATCACAAAGTTATGATTCACTTAACCTGCAACGGAGAAAACACAACATGACTGAAAAACCGCATTCATTTACAAGAGTGACAATACAATAACGGATCAACAAAGAATAGCATTAGAATAGCGTTTCATGAACAACAGATTCAGAGAGTAACGCACAAGAGCACTGCAGCGGTGCGGTCACTGCTCTGCTCCTAAACAGACAGAGCTGTGTGTTTGTTCGCTCTACCACGTCACAACAACAACTTTTACAACACAGGTCATCACAACCACACAGACAGAATGACAAAGAGGAGACGGACTGAGACAGACTGCACGGATACACAAGTGTACGTGTGTTGAATGGAGACAGCGCCGCCACCTGGTCCGGTAAGTTACAGTTATAGTGTATGGTTCATTCTGGAACCTTTTGAATGCGTGGACGAGGGCTTCAAAGGTTGATATCTGAAACAGTCTGACACACACGCACTTAGAATCCAACGCTGGAGTCGCAGTAGGTATTACAAGAATTTCCAATTAATTTGGTACGCATTTTTGTCGTTTTGTCGCTTTCGCGATAGAAAAGACTATGTGCCGGAAAAAGCTTGGCTTATCGTGTCTGAAACGGGGTCAGCCCGCTGCGGATCGGCCCGGGCCGTAGGTGTAGACCCGAGCAGAGGCCTGTACACACAGCATGTATCCTTACTCTGACGACAACTGAAAACTAAACTGATCTTGGGTCATCAAAGAATCTACATGTACAACTATCCCCCAGTGTGTGTGTGTGTGTGTGTGTGTGTGTGTGTGTGTGTGTGTGTGTGTGTGTGTGGATCTCCAGGTGAAGAGTACACTCAGCCGGGTGCTGGAGACGTGGTCCCATTGCAACACTGATTATGGTTATCTACTGATGATGACGATGAGGAGGAGGAGGAGGAGGGGGCGGGGGAGGAGGAGGAGGAGGAGGAGGGGGCGGGGGGGGAGGAGGAGGAGGAGGAGGAGGAGAGGGGGCGGGGGAGGAGGAGGAGGAGGGGGAGGAGGAGGCGGGGGAGGGGGAGGAGGGGGAGGAGGAGTAGGAGGAGGAGGGGGCTCTCAGCGGTACTGTAAAGAGCCAACGTCACGAAAGGCTGCTTAACTCTCGCCCAATCACCCATCTACTGGGTACGGTGAGGACTAAAAATAGTATGCCGGTCCTGTCTTCTTTTGCCCTAGTTGTCGATCTCATGCATGAATCATCAATGTTATACAATAGATACGGCAAAGGAACTGTACAGTCAGAGTTAGACGTACACAGGCGTACAACAGCGGAGGACAGAGCATCGTCTAAATGTCCACGTCCGTCGTCATGACACCCAGTTCTGTAGGGAGTCGTTTGGTCCTCCGAGGGCACGAGAAGCCTGTAGGTTAGTCTCACACTGCGCTCCCCCCCCCCCATGCTACCACATGACCAAGCTTTACTACGCAGAGAGAGAGAGAGAGAGAGAGAGAGAGAGAGAGAGAGAGAGAGAGAGAGAGAGAGAGAGAGAGAGAGAGAGAGAGAGAGAGAGAGAGAGAGAGAGAGAGAGAGAGAGAGAGAGAGATAAACAGAGTGATAAACAGAGAGAAGCTCTTTATCTGGACTGGACAGGTGCACATGCACACACTAACACACACCCACCCCTTTTGGCCCCAGGCACCTGTGCCACCTCATTTTTAGTGTTGACTGACTATTTTGGGAGCCCACCATTCAGCCGTAGGTAGGCAGCGGCGCCGCCACTCCGCTCCAAAGCAGCCACCGCGTGTTTATTCAGGCCCTCGACCCCCGGCCCTCCGCCGACTCCTTCGCACACGGGAGGAAAAACATCTCCGGCGAGGAGAAGGCTGAAAGGTGTGAAAAGGCAGACGGAAACCTCTTCTTTTACCTCACCGTGGCCCGCTAAAACCCCGCCGCCGTTGTTGTAAACAAGCTATTATCTGGCAATTATTTTCTTTTCTTTTTTTTTAAACTTGGAACAAACTGTGTTGTTGTTACCTGGTGCTGTTGTTGTTGTTGTTGTATTAGAGCAAAGTGTTAGTATGTGCGGTAGTTATTTCGGGAGGTGTGTTGATTTTTTTAATTTTATTTCATCACCGATGAACAAACAAGAGTCAAACAAATCAAAACAAAAGTGAACCAGATGTGTGGTGCCGGAACAAACTGATACCAAAATACACCGTCAGTCATCAGCCTGCTCGGAACCATTAGCATTCACACCACTGATCAACACCCACATGCAACGCTTATTTATGTATGAAACAATGTGTTTAGTGTCACTTGAAACCCAGGTTACATAAACATAAAAATGTAATATTGAAATAGAAAAAATAACTTGGAGTGGGTATGAGATATGTGCAGAATTATAGGTATATATATATATATATATATATATATATATATATATATTCACAGGTAAGTATACAAGTATCAACAGGTAGTGAGCAGGGGTATGCTATATCAACAAGAAAAATATATATACGTATATATATATATACGTATATATATATATATATATATACGTATATATATACGTATATATATATATATATATACGTATATATATATATATATATATACGTATATATATATATATATGTATAAACAGCAGGTAGTTAGGGGTAAGGGCATCTTGCTCAAGGATAGCATCCTTCACAGCGTCCAACAGGGAGGCTGTGGAGAGCGGGATTCAAGTGGGATCCTGACCAGTGGACTATTCTTGGAACGATGATGGAATGAAATATAACTAGGGTTGTTTTAACCGTGTAGGGCAGGGGGTAACTTTCCTATCCAGTATCTACAGAATAAAAGGTGAAAACGATTGACGAGTCCCAGGGGACCTAAATCCATGCTTTGACTCTCACTAGGTGAATGAGACATGTCTTGGTATCCGGCACGCATGGTCAAAATATTAGAGACGGGTGTCCCCAATCACGTTTCAATCACTTGAAACGATAAAAGCGTGACCAGCAGCCTAGTGTCTCTGGGGCATAAATGATGTGGACATTCAACGGCATGTCAAACCGTGTGCCATGCAAGCGGTAATGATTTGAGTTAGCGGTCAACTGTGTCTCAAGGTTTCCTCGTCGCGAAAACTGACATCTTTCAGACATGCTGTTCCGCCACAATGAAATGATAGTCAGTGTTGTTGAAACACCTCAGCAGGATTGGGCCGTTTGAGGGGGAATTTAAATGTATTCTAGTTTCTATTTAGATTGACACTAGTCAAAATACAGCCTGGCCTGGACCCGCAACGCGGAGGTCATGCTGAAGAAGGCACGCCAGCGCCTCTATGCTCTGCTGTGCCCCAGGAAAAGCGGAATAGGTGGCTAGTGAACTTCTACCGTGGCACCGCAGAGAGCGTCCTGACGAGTGAAGTCACCGTGTGGTACGGCAACACCACTGCACGGGACAAGAAAGCCATCCAGAGGGTCGTGAGGACGGCGGAGAAGATCATCGGGTGTGCACTTCTATGCATTGAGGAGATCTGTAGGATCCAGATGTCGGAAGAAGGCCATGTCCATCATAAAGGACTGCAACCACCCTGGGCCGTCGCCGGTTGCGCAGAATCCGTACAAAGACTACCAGGTTTAAGGATAGTTTTTATACACAGGCAGTGGGCCTACTGAACTGCTGGGGGTGCTGCCACTCTCATAACATAATATTATTATTAATAATTATTAATATTAATGTCATTAACATTACACCGTCATACTTTGCTGGACTTTCTGGACTTATAACAGCTGTACTGTTCTGCACTGTACTGCACTGTATTCATGATGCTGCTGCACCACTGGCACTTTAAATGCTTTTAAATATTTTTGCACAATTCAACAGATGTTCATACATCTGTCAGGAACTTTGCTGTCCTTTTTTTGTTCATTTGTTTTGTATATATGATTTGTATGGTGTTGTTTTGGAGATGTATACTGCGGGGGGGAATGGGGAGGAGGCATTCCAATGTACTCGTTACAAATGGCCAACAACATTTTTTACATGATTTACATGATTCTCTGGACCCAATGACTTCCATAGCATTTAAGGTCGTCCAGGAATATAAATACCTGGGAGTTCATCTGGACAACAAACTGGTCTGGGCCAAGAACTCTGAGGCGGTCTACAAGAAGGGCCAGAGCCGTCTTTACTTCCTGCGGAGGCTCCGGTCCTTCAACGTTTGCAACAAGATGCTGAATGTGTTCTACCAGTCGGTGGTAGCCAGTGCCATCTTCTCCGGAGTCGTGTGCTGGGGAAGCAGGTTGAGATCAGCAGACGCCAACAAGATCAGCAGGATTGTCAGGAAGGCTGGCGCTGTCCTGGGGGTCCAGCTGGACTCCTTGTTGGTGGTGTCTGAGAGAAGGATGCTGCGCAAGCTGCGTAGTATCCTTGACAACAACTCTCACCCTCTCCATCAGGTGCTGACCTCATATAGAAGCACCTTTAGCAACAGACTCATTCCACCCAGGTGCACCACAGAACGCCATAGGAAGTCCTTTCTTCCTGTGGCTATTAGACTCTATAATTCCTCTACCTCGGGTCGTGAGAGGGACAGTGGAGACTCAGTGACCTGAGGCCAACGTACTTATTTTTATTTTTATTTTATTTTTGGTCAACGCACTGTAATCATCTCATTGTACTTTGCACTGCAAATTCTATTTCAATTCCGAATTCACTTTTCACTTTTTCACTTTTCACATGTCACTTTTCAGTCGAATTATTTATTAATATATTATTACTGCCAATTTGCACTATACGTATTGTTGTGTATTGTATATACCTACGTACTACTGTTATAATACTGTAATTATCTTCACTTATCAATACATTTAGACTTCATTTAGAATTATTTTAACTATTTTTGTTTATAATAGTTTTATTTTAGTTAGTTGTTGTTTTGTTTTTTAGCTTAGGTTTTAGTATTCTTGTGTGTGCATTTATTCCCCCTGTGTCAACTGTTGCACCTTAATTTCCCTCGGGATTAATAAAGTTTTCTGAATCTGAATCTGAATCTGAATCTGAATCAAACATTTGAGTAATAATCAATAATAATAATTTGGTACATAAATGTACCAAATAAATAGATGTCTAAACAGACAAGTCAAGTCAATTCATAATGTAATGTATTTTATACTTATTTATTTAATTGATACTAGAACTTATATTTGAGTTGAGCTCCAAAATAGATAACAAACACACAGAATACAACCCAGGATTCCACACGTGCAGACATCCGTGAGCTTCTGGAATAGAAAAAGATTAGTTTTATATTATAAGTCCACCTGACCCCCCCCCCCCCCCCCATGTTAGCGTAAAGCATAATGAGCCGCTGCAGTATACTGTGCTATGGTAAAATAATGAGGGGGGTGGGGGGGGGGGGGGGATCTTTAGCATGTAGCGCAGCACCGGGAGGGACCAGAGCTGTGACCCCCCCCTGAGGCTGGGAGGAGAAGCCCAGTGACCTACTGCGTGGAAACCAGGGAGGGAGCAGCTCGGCAGCCCCTGGGCACCAGCACCCACACTGCTGCTGCTGCTGCTGCTGCTGCTGCTGCTGCTGCTGCTGCTGCTGCTGCTGCTTACGCAACCCAGGACCGGAGCCGCGGGAGCCTTCGTATGACATCCAAATAGATTCACATCTAATCACGGATGCAAGTATTATATATAAAGTTGCAACCGTTGAAATCCTTTTAAGAGTTTGACAACATTGATATTGTTTCGATCGGTGTGGAAGAGGGCGCGTCTCGCAATGTGATTTGAACTTTTTCCTATTTTCCGGGTGATTGCTGAAGTCTGTTGAATTGTAACACAGTGACAATTTTTTTATTGTTTACAGTATTCTTAGTTTATTTTATAGTATATTGTTTTAGAAAATTCATACTGAGGGAATGGGGAGTAAGCATTCCATTGTACTTTTCCTGTACTTGCATATGGCAAATACAAATATTTAAAAAAAAATATGCACCTATGAAGGTACATACTATTATATTCAGTAAGATTAATGCAATGTCTCACCTGTTTGTATTGTCTGTATTGCGCTCAAATGCCAAGAAATGGCTCACAAATTGAAAGGCTCCATTAAAAGTAATGGAGGAAACCACGGCAGTGTCAGGAGAGCTGCTGTGCCAGGCATCAGAAGATGTTTGACTGGAATGGATGGAATGGGACTCTCATACGACCTCAGGCTTCACAATACAACGTCAATGTTTGAGCAAGTCTTTTAGCAGGGCAGTATGTAAGAATGTAACTAGCAACCCTACAGTTCTGAGAAGTCCTCAGGAAATGCTCCACTGGAGTTGAGGTGGGATCTATCCAAAAACGCAAATAGCCATCTTGGTTTTATTTTCCAGAAATGCTTTTTTTTCTATGTAGGATGCACAAATTGTTCATCAAACTAAATATTTTACATTTCACCGTGTTGGGCCGATGAGTGCTGCAAAACAATTCCACCCACCCCCATCACTTAGACACACACACGTGCACACACACACACACACAGTAGGATTACCATGAGCCCCCCCCCCAAGCTACATTGGAACCCAGTGGCAGCCATGTTGCGGAGGTAGAGCTCAACGTGAGCTCAGTCGACCAGGGCCTGCTAGAGCGGGGGTGTGGGAGAGAGAGAGAGAGAGAGAGAGAGAGAGAGAGAGAGAGAGAGAGAGAGAGAGAGAGAGAGAGAGAGAGAGAGAGAGAGAGAGAGAGAGAGAGGGGAAGAGAGAGGGGGGATGGAGAGAGGGGAGAGAGAGAGGGGGGGGGGTTGGGGGGGGAGAGAGAGGGGGGGGTTGAGGGGGGGGAAGGAAAGAGAGACCCGCACACACAGAGTGGGAGAGAAAGAGAGAGGTGGAGAAAGACAGAGGCAGGGAGAAAGAGACTAAGACAAAGAGAGAAAGAATGAGAAAGACAGAACACAAGGAAGAAACCCAAGGAAAGAAAAAACAAGAGAGAGAGAGAAAGAGAGTGCTAGAGAGATGAGGATAAGAAGTGAGTTAGCGGGATAGATGAAGAGAGAGAGAGAGAGAGAGAGAGTGCAAGAGAGCGAGAGAGAGAGAGAGAGAGAGAGAGAGAGAGAGAGAGAGAGAGAGGCGGAGAGATTAAGAGACGGAACAAAAGAGAGCGTTTGCCTGCAGGGTGCAGAGTGAAGACTGTCTTTTGCACGATTAGAGCGAGGAGACGCCAGGCTCCCTGATAATGAGAACAAAGCAACACAACCTTCCTTTTTAAACAACCCCAGTATTATAAGTCCAATAGCAGGCCAACACTCGCAGTGTACGTCCCAGAGAATCAGCCTGGGCCAACCGATGATTCAAGATTCACCATTTCCATGTCTGACAAGTACAATAGAATGAATACTCCCCAGTCACTACAATACTATACTATGCTCTGCTAAACGATGCAATACTAAACTATACAATACTACACTGTAAACAACACTATATACTACCTACTATATACTGTAAACCACACTACATACTACCTTCTATATACACTATACAATATAGTATAAACAACAATATACTATATTCGATAAACAATACAAAACTATAACAACACTGTTCACAATAAAGTGTCTGATGGATGGTATATACATATGGTGAATTGTGCCATTTTGAATGCACAATTCGTGCAGCAGCATCATAAATACAGTGCAGTACAGAGCCGTAACTGTAATGAGTCCAGTAGGTCCAGCAAAAGTATACAATATCCGTGACAATGTTATGATAGTGGCTGCACTCCTAACAGTTCAGTAGGCGCACTGCCTGTGGGTTAAAATGACGACCATGACTGAGCAATAGAGCAGAAACACACAAACACACAAACAAAAACACACACACACACACACACACACACACACACACACACACACACACACACACACACACACACACACACACACACACACACACACACACACACACACACACACACACACACACACACACACACACACACACACACACACACACACACACAGCGTGGCGCGGTGGTGAGTGGGAGGCACCGGTCCTGCTATGCATACTTCATGCAGCACGCCCTGCTTCCGTATTCCATGTTAATATTTGATAAAGCGAGGCCTCCCACTCACTGAGAGACGCTCTGCATGCGGCCCACTGGTGATTCAGCACCACGGACAGCAACACAGGAGCTATCATTATGTCCAAAGGCTGTGATAGTAGGCGAAATGTAAGAGCTTTTTAAGTTGGGTGGTGGATTTATTTTCTTAGCTTTTAAATGACATCCCACAGTCATCCCTCGGCTTTAAGTTACGTCAAACTTCTGTGCTGTGCGAGCCTATTTAGATTCAACCAATCTGGGAATTTTTTTCCGTGATTGGTTCAGGGCATCTGTCTTGGCTGTCAATCACCGGTGTGTGAATGCAACAGTTCTCCCCCCCCCCCCAATGGAGTTAAGGAGGGAGCAGAGAGGGAGGGGATGTTTTTCTGGGTTATTTAGTTTCAACGTTGTGTGCTCTCTCTCTCTCTCTCTCTCTCTCTCTCTCTCTCTCTCTCTCTCTCTCTCTCTCTCTCTCTCTCTCTCTCTCTCTCTCTCTCTCTCTCCTCTCTCTCTCTCTCTCTCTCTCTCTCTCTCTCTCTCTCTCTCTCTCTCTCTCTCTCTCTCTCTCTCTCTCTCTCTCTCTCTCTCTCTCTCTCTCTCTCTCTCTCTCTCTCTCTCTCTCTCTCTACAGCAGCTTTAAGATGCTGTGATAACAGTGCAGATGAAAGTCCTTTGATTGGACAACAACCATCAAACAGTGCAGAGATGTTTTGCTTTGTTGTTCTGCGATAAGGCGCTGCGTGTGCCGCTCGTGGACACTAGCATCTTCCTGCTTAGGTCTCTAGCTTCAGGCTGAGCTCGCTACATACAAACTATTCTTTTTCTTCTTCAGGAGTCATGTTTTACTTTTTTTGCACCCCGCACAGAGGCCCCCCCGACATCAGGGCTCGGCAACACACAGAGCTTTGAGGCGCGAGAGGCGAAGGTTTGCCGTTAACTGCACTTGCACTACATGGCATGGATATACGCCGTGCAGCAGTCCAGGGCCTGTGTGTGTGTGTGTGTGTTTCTGTGTGGATCTGTATGTGTTTGTGTGAGATGTGTGTCCAGGGCTAGCGGCTAGCTTCCCATCAAATTTCATAGACTTTGTGTGTGTGTGTGTGTGTGTGTGTGTGTGTGTGTGTGTGTGTGTGAGAGAGAGTTTGAGAGAATGTGTGTGTTAGCAGTATTAGTAGCAATATTAGTAGCAGTATAAATAGTACAGTGGTAGTAATAGTAGTAGCAGTAATAGTAGTAGTAGCAGTAGGAGTAGCAGTAGTAGCAGTAATCATAGTCGTAGTAGTAGCAGTAGTAATAGTAGTAGCAGTAATAGCAGTAGTAGCAGTAAAAGTAGTAGTAGCAGTAGTAGTAGTAGTAGTAGCCGTAGTGGCAGTAATAGTAGTAGCAGTAATAGCAGTAGTAGCAGTCGTAGCAGTAATAGTAGTAGTAGCAGTAGTAGTAGTAGTAGTAGCAGTAGTGGTAGTAATAGTAGTAGCAGTAATAGTAGTAGTAGCAGTAGTAGCAGTAATAGTAGTAGTAGCAGCAGTAGTAGCAGTAGTAGTAGCAGCAGTAATAGTAGTAGTAGCAGTAGAAGTAGCAGTAATAGTAGTAGTAGCAGTAGTAGCAGTAATAGTAGTAGTAGCAGTAGAAGTAGCAGTAATAGTAGTAGTAGCAGTAATAGTAGTAGTAGCAGTAGAAGTAATAGTAGTAGTAGCAGTAGCAGCAGAAGCACAAGTAGTAATAATTCGGCGGCAGGATAACTCAGTCTGTTGGGAATTGGCTTGGGAACTGGAGGGTCGCCGCTTCAAGTTCCAGAAACACCTTGACACTGCCATAGCCCTTGAGCAAGGCACCAGACCTCTACACTGCTCCCCGGGCACTGTATATAAAATAGCTGCCCACTGCTCCTAATACTAGGATGGGTTAAATTAAGAGAAACAAATGTCACTGTGTGTACATGTATGTGACCAAGAGAGGATTCAATCCTCAGATTTCGATTTAATAGTAGTAGTATTAATAGTTATAATAGTAGTTATAGTAGTAGTAGTAGTAATAGTTGCAGTAGTAGTAGTAATAGTTATAGTAGCAGTACCAGTAGCATTAGTAATATAAATAGTAGTATCAGTAGCAGTAGTAAAGGCAATAGTATCAGTAGTTATAGTAATAGTAGCAGTAGTAATAGTAGCAGTAATAGTGATAGTAGCAATAGTTATATAAATAGTATCAGTAGTAATAGTAATAGTAGCAGAATCAGTAGTAATATCAGCAGTAATGGTAAGAGTAGCAGCAGCATTAGTAATATAAATAGTACCGTAGTATCAGTAGCAGTAGTAATGGCAATAGTAGCAGTAGTTATAGTCATAGTAGCAGTAGTAATAGTAGCAGTAGTGATATAAATTGTATCAGTAGTAATAGTAATAGTAGCAGTATCAGTAGTAATGGTCATAGTAGCAGTAGCAGTAGTTATAGTAATAGTAGCAGTAGTAATAGTAGCAGTAGTAATAGTAGCAGTAGTATTAGCTAGTAAGTAATAGTATAGCAGTTAGTAGTCTAGTAAGTAAGTCGTATCAGTAGTAGTACAGGTAATAGTAGCAGTAGTTATAAGTATCAGTAAGCAGTATAGTAGCAGTATAGTAGCAGTAGTATAGTAGCAGTAGTATCAGTATAGTAGATAGTAATAGTAGCAGTAGTAATAGTAGCAGTAGTTATATCAATGATATCAGTAGTTATAGTAATAGTAGCAGTAGTAATAGTAGCAGTAGTTATATCAATGGTATCAGTAGTTATAGTAATAGTAGCAGTAGTAATAGTAGCAGTAGTTATATCAATGGTATCAGTAGTAATAGTAGCAGTATCAGTAGTAATGGTCATAGTAGCAGTAGCAGTAGTAATAGTAGCAGTATCAGCAGTAATGGTAAGAGTAGCAGTAGCAGCAGAGAATTCTGAGAGCATAGCATGCATTGACCCAGCCTGCGGCGGGTCTTCAGAAAGGTCTTTATCTGTTTCTTCAGAACGCTGTTTCTTACCGGCTGATATGGTCTGGGTCAGGCAGGCTAATGGACTGCAGCAGATCTCACTTAGCTGAGTTTCTTTTGGTGATGGCCATCATCGCCCTGCATGATACCAACTGTCACTATCTGTTGAGGAGCCGTAGCTCAAAGAGGACAGAAAATGGAGTCTTGGGACTGTCATGACTTCTGAAGGTGGGGTCACTTCCCTCAGGGAGACCAAAGTTTCTCATCTCATATCAGATTCTTTCTTTTGTAGGAATAGTAAAAATGTTTGTATTTTGGTCCGATTTACCGATTAAAATGTTCTATTCATAGCCACTTCTCACAACTGCATTTAAAAATATCTCTATTTCACTCGACTTTATAAGAGCAAACATCTCATTTAGTTTAAATGAAGAGAACTGTACGACGAACGCTGATCATATGGATATCTCTCTTGGCATGTGATATATTTACGGTGGGCTGGAAGTCAGGTACATCAGCCGAACTGATGATAAAACTCAAAACAATTGTCCTGTAATTGACCTGTAGTGTGGTGACTTTGTATTCACCAATAGACTCTTGCTTTTCACACTAGAGTTCACTACTAGTGGGAAGAGCAAAGCCCATCACAGAGTCTGCGATTGGCTTTTGTTTGACTTTAGATTATGGACAGCTCCAACTCCAACGCAGACCGCAAGCTACACAACACAAATTCCTTACGCAGGTATCTGCCAATGTTTAAGTAGGTGAAACTAAGGTGGCGAGTGAGCGTGTGCCGTTTGAATGAGACGATGAGTTATGCGAAAGGCACAGTGAGCGTGTCGACTAGCGGGGAGCGTTGTAGCAATTCTATCGGTAGAGCATTGGATTGGGTAACCCCAGGGGCTCGTTCTGACCAATACACAAGAAGCACTTCTGGGAATGGGAATGGGGAAACAGTGGTGAACGAGGATCACATCATCCACATGATTTTGCACAGTTTGTTCTCCTCATCCTGCCTGTTCTTCTGAGCGCACTCTGGACTCTCCACAATAGGACACATGCTTCGACCAAAAAGTCCCTCAAAAATGAATTGTATGCAAATAAAAAAATATCAGACAGACAGAAAGACAGACAGAGTTACAGAGACAGAGATGCAGAGACTGAGTTACAGAGACACCGATATATAAATACATGCAGGGAAAGAGATACAGAGACAGAGAGAGAGAGAGAGAGAGAGAGACATAGATATAGAGAGAAAGTGAATCAGAAAGAGAGACAGACAGACAGAGAGAGAGAGAGAGAGAGACCGAGACAGAGTTAGCACTAGGCAGCCTACCTTGCATCCGAACATCAGAGACAGACTGTTGCCGGTGCAGGCCACTTTGCAGTGGCAAAGCAAAGGAGTGCACTCTGGACTCTTCACAATAGGACACATGCTTCTACCAAAAAGTCACTCAAAAATGAATTGTATGCTAAGAAACAAAAGGATCCCTGCAGAATTGACACCAGCACCCGAGAGCAGACCACACGCCTCTGAAGAGGGAAGAGGAGGCAAGAAGCTGAGAGAGAGAGAGAGAGAGAGAGAGAGAGAGAGAGAGAGAGAGAGAGAGAGAGAGAGAGAGAGAGAGAGAGAGAGAGAGAGAGAGAGAGAGAGAGAGAGAGAGAGAGAGAGAGAGAGAGATCAGTTGTTTTGCCCTTCTCTTTCCATCCCCCATCCCTCCCTCTCTTTCAGACAGCCCCCCTGTCTGCCCCCCCCCCCCCCCTCCTTTTTTATTTTTTTCTAATTTACCCTTTTTTCTTCTGTCTCTCTCTCTCTTTCTCTCCACCCCCTCTCTCTCTTACTCACTCCTTTCCTCTATCTCACTCGCTCACTCGGATTCCCTTGGGTCGTGCAGCAACATGAGCCCACAGCCGGGGACAAATTGCTCTTACATGTCATCGACCGACGACGGCATGAATTTAATGTATTTCTTTCAACCATAAAGAAAGAAAAAAAAGGAAAAGGGCAAAATCGAACATAGCGACCACTGTGTGTTCGTGTTAAACGTTGACATTAAGCGCTACTCCATCTTACACCACATCATGGCCGCCCCCCCCCAGCTAGCAGGCCTAAGTGTTGGTACAGATAGAGGGGGATCCACTCCACACTGACAGCATAGCACCATATGGTGCACTGGGTTTCTGCAGTGGTGACTAAAGTGTTAAAGTCTCTGACTATGTGCTTCATACCAGGACATGTGTGTGTGTGTGTGTGTGTGTGTGTGTGTGTGCCTGCACGGCGTGTGTGTGTGTGTGTGTGCGTGCGTGCGTGCGTGTGTGTGTGTGTGTGTGTGTGTGTGTGTGTGTGTGTGTGTGTGTGTGTGTGTGTGTGTGTGTGTGCGCCTGAGTGCGAATGCAGGTGTGTGTGTGTGAGAATAGAGGAGAACCAGGTCCTTTATATCAATGGTTTCATCCCTATATCGGGATCCAACATAAATAACCTAAGACTAAGCTTTTTTTTCTAATATTGTGGGTAAATGAATGACACAAAACAAATAGAGAAAGGCAGAAATGAAAGACCAAAGCCTCAATCTACTAATGATAAAATGGTATCTGATCATACTAATACGAAACGAATGCCATTATTGCCCAAATAGGCATTAGCAGGGCTCCAGTGTCAACAGGAAGAGACTCTGTGACCGCTGACCGTCTCTATCAACACAACACACAGGGAACTACACCAGGAGCTGGCTAACTCCGGCCTGACCTCACCGTGGCCCAAATTCAGAGGCCAAATTTAGAGTCGGTGTGCGACAGCCCCGTCCCACCTCCTGTCTACCCCCCTGGCCTCCATGCCGCCTGAGCCCAGCAGGGGATCCCCTGCTGAGAGGCGGGGGGCTGCGGCAGAAGCGCTGATTCACAGAGGTGATAATGAGTAAACGGTAAAGTTGGCTAGTAGGCCACCTGGGGCTCCCAGCTGGGCTGCACCTGGACCCGGTCAGACTCTCTACCCATTTGCCTTCATGCCTGATGCTGTGTGTGTGTGTGTGTGTGTGTGTGTGTGTGTGTGTGTGTGTGTGTGTGTGTGTGTGTGTGTGTGTGTGTGTGTGTGTGTGTGTGTGTGTGTGTGTGTGTGTGTGTGTGTGTGTGTGTGTGTGTGTCTTGCTGACACATGGGGAGTCGAGGTTGAATTTGAAGAAATGTTGAAAGCGTGTGGGGTTTTTATGTCTTAAATGTTTACAACAAAGCAGGAAACGCAATACATGCACACTTTCTACCGTGTATTACTTGAAGACAGCCACTAGATGGCGCTGTAACGCAGCGTGTGCGTATATATGGCCTACTACGACTACAGCATTTGCTCCAGTGGTGCCACAGGAAGTGTCAGAGAGGTAACTAAAAAGTGAATTACTCTCCACATTAATAATCAGTGACCTAGGTCAGCCGAGGATTATTAATTAATCCCAAACACTACATTCAATTATGCAATCATCACAAAATACAACACACACACACATCTGAATCCTATGTTAGAAGCATACACAAGAGAGCCATCTCATTGTGCGAGTCATGAAGATCGTCTTTTCATGCCTAGCAAACAAAGTCATGTCCACATGGGCACAGAGAGGCCAGGCACCACCACCGAACACCAAACATGTAAAAACAACAGAAACATCAAGGGCCTCCCGTTGATTTAAGCTTAATTTGTTAGAAATGGCCATCGCCATCTGTCAGCTATGAATGTAATGCTTTGACTGCGCCTGCCTCTGTATGAGCGAATGTTGATTTTAGACCCCTCCCACCTAGTTTCTGACCAATCAGGGCATATTTTCTGTGATTGGTTAGGGGGGAATCCACCTTGCCTGTAGGTGGGTGAAATGCAACACTTCTTAATGGCGGACAAACGTTTTTTTGGTTGTTCAGTTTCAAAATCTCACTCTCTTCGCCCCCCCACCCCCACCCGCTCTTTTCTTCTCTTCCGCTCTTTAAGACTCTCTGGAATCTTAACCCACAGTGGCTTCAAGGCCCCTGCGGTGTGTGAGCATCCTGAAGTGACTGAAAGCCTCACATCATCGTCATCATCATCATCTTCTTTAGCAGCATCATCACCATCATCCTCAGCAGCAGCAGCAGCAGTACGGGCATCCCTGCCTCTGACACACATGCAGCGTGTCATGTGGCTGTGTTTACACACATGATGCCACCTTCTCGTCACTGCTCTCATTATGCAGTCACACATATGTCCAGGCCAGCAGCGCGCGCGCACGCACGCAGCACGCACGCACACACACACACACACACACACACACACACACACACACACACACACACACACACACACACACACACACACACACACACACACACACACACACACACACACACACACACACACACACACACACACACACACACACACACACACACACACACACACACACGTTTGTTTTTGTGAGATCAGAATGAAAGAAAAAAACATGGCAGCCTAATGTTTTCACAAACAGGCTGCAGGGTAGTGTTCACTAGGAACTCACTTTGTTTCTGCCTATCACGTGGAAAGCAGCAGGTTTTGCAAGAGCAGAAGCAGGACCAGCCTGGTCTGATGGAGGGCAGATATTTTGGAGCTTGCATCGGCCATCAATTATAGAAACTTATAGTTTTTTTCAACACTTGAAAAAACAAATGACACTTGTACCGATCCATCAGTGGTGAACGGTGTCCATCACGTGCAGAAGAAGAGCGTTTCCTATAACTCACTTCTGCAAGGCTTCAGTGCTGATTTATGTTCCCAGGGCCACAAGGGTGCTGGATATATCGTATTTTCCAGACTATAAGTCGCAGTTTTTTTTTTGCCGTCTGTCTGGTCCGGCGACTTATATATTGTATTTTTTGTCTGACTGCCTTTGAACTACAGCCAAGAGATGTCACGGTATACACTTGTGACAACTGAAAACTGCTGTAGCCTACCACCGAAAAAACTGAAAAAAATAATGCGACTTATACACCGAAGCGACTTATTTATGTGTTTTTTTCTCTTGACGACACAAGAGTGACTCAGGTGCGACTTATTGTCCAGAAAATATGGTAGTATACCGACCCCCAGCCGGAAGTTACTGGGTTTGATACCCGATGTATACTGACTGCAGTCAACCTGAAGACATCCCATGGCCAGACGCCCCCCTCCCCCCCTGTTTGTGAATTCAGTGTCGTCCATGATATACGCAACAGCACAATATCTGGCATTTGTGAATAGTTGCTACATTGTGAAACTGAGTGAGAGAATGGTGTTGATAGACCCAAATCATTTTCATCCAGGAAAGTAAGCGTGTGTCAGTAAGTGCTACGCTGTGGGAAGTGGCCCGGTGTGGATGCTCAGTCTGGTCTCTGTCTGAATAGAAAGTCATTACATCAGCAGAGCTCCGACTGGCTGTCTCCTCCTGACTGAACCGTGTTGAACGTTGAACGTATTTTACCGCAGACTAGTGCACATTAGTCGGGCTATTAGTAGGCTATAGCCAACCTGCGATCTATGGTTAGTCCAGAGACAGACACCATGACCATTTCTAGTGTAATGATACGTTACAGGAGGTTCACATTAACCGTGTCCTTTCTGGCTATAATAACAAGAACATTAAAGTTACTTACAGTACAAGAACTCAGTCACTGGCTATTGGCCTAATCCTGTGCACACGTGTGTGCGTGTGCGTGTGCGTGTGCGTGTGCGTGTGTGTGTGTGTGTGTGTGATATAAACTCATAAGCTCCCGTGGATCAAATTTTGTACCAGCAGAAAAAAAGAAAACACAAATGTTTCTTTTAATTATGGGCTACCTAATTAAAGTTCAAGTACTTAACAATTTAATAATTAACAATATAGAGAGGAAGCACAGAAGAGATAGGAGAGGAAGGAGGAGGAGGAGGAGGAGGAGGAGGAGGAAGCAAGAAGAGAGGATGTGACCGCATTACATGTAGTCATGTTAGGTTGTTGTATGTCGCACATTTTAAGATATTTCCTGACTTTTTCACTGAGAGCCCTGTCTGTAAAAAAGCCTTTTTGTCAACAAACCTGCATTTGACCCCGCCCCACCCACCACACACACACACACACACACACACACACACACACACACACACACACACACACACACACACACACACACACACACACACACACACACACACACACACACACACACACACACACACACACACACACACACACACACACACACACACACACACACACACACACTCTAATGGCTTACACCTAATGGCACGGGCACCGAGCCAGGGAACATGCCAACTGGGCACTAGCATGGAGCCCACAGTAGAAACACTCAGAAAGACAGCAGGCCCGCCTGCCAATTAAATGCCGCTGTAGTTGTTGTTGTAGTTGTTGTTGTTTATTGTGTTACTTTTAGTTTACCACTGGAAAGGGGCATCCTGTTCCCAGACAGGAAGTTCTGATTATTCCCGTACGAGATGCACCGACTGCCATTATCTCCGATGCCCGGGACGAGGGTGCCAAGGAAAGC
This sequence comes from Muraenolepis orangiensis, assembly GCA_027704905.1. Classification (NCBI taxonomy): domain Eukaryota; kingdom Metazoa; phylum Chordata; class Actinopteri; order Gadiformes; family Muraenolepididae; genus Muraenolepis; species Muraenolepis orangiensis. The sequence continues at coordinate 26,290,462 of CM051011.1, read as the reverse complement.
GAGCCAGTGAGCGGGTATAGTGGCGCTAAATGTGGCGTGTGTCTTCTGAATGTGAGAACTCTGGCGGGTCCAAAGTATGAGACTGTGAATAAGCGTCATTAGAACGACTACACACTCAAGCGTTGCGTAAGTCACGGCTTCTCAAACTGGGGTCCGCGGACTACCCATACATAGCCAGGGGAAAAATAATTCGTACAATAAAAATAAATGTATTCATTTATTTTTAGAAAATAACGCTGTTTCGTTCAACAAAATGCATATCTACAGGCGGGAAGCATTTGCGCCAAACAAACAGCATATTGTGTTCATAACTCCCACCCATGTTAGCTTTGGGCCAATAGAAACTCTGATCACATCAATCATGACTCATTACTTCACTTGCACTAAACAGTTTCCGCTGCTGGGTAGCTCGGCTTATTAGCCATCCCGCTAGCTTGTGAGTTCAATACGGATCAATATTTCAGTCAGTCCAGTCAGTCCACATCGCTAATCCAAAACAAGCTAAATTGAGAAAATCCCACAACAACTATGTGGAGTTTGGTTTTTTTGAGAACAGCGACGGGAGACCGAAGTGTGTCATGTGTCTTTAGGTGTGAACCAAGCCATGAAGCCAGCCAAGCTAAAGCAACATCTGATTACCAAGCACCCAGAATATAATTCAATTTAATATATGACAAAACAAAATGATGTTTCCATCTAAAAAGCGAGAAATACATCCGTCAAAAACACGGGCATTAGCTTAATTACTATGATGTGTTCTGTGTGTTCTAACTGTGTTCTAACTTCTGTTATGATTGGTAAATAGCTTTCTGCCAATTGTATCATTTGAAAGTTTAAAAACTTAATGAAAGTCAGACTTAGACTTAGGTCATTTTATATTGTCTGGGTTTATTAGGATGGTTCCACATATTTTTTACTGTTCATAGTCATAGGACTACGTCTTGTTAGTCTTCAACTTGTTACTGGGCATAGTAATAGGACTGTCTTTATACTGTTTATCTTGTTACATTTCATAGTCTTGGTAGGAATATGTCTTGGTACTGTTGTTACTGTTCATCTTTTTCTGTTAATAGTCATAGGATTATGTCTTGCTACTGTTCATCTTGCTTCTGTTGTTACTGTTATCGTGTTACTGTTCAGTCATAGGACAATGTTTTGTTACTGTTGTTTCTGTTCATCTTTTAACTGTTAACTGTTCTGAAAGATGTTAGGATAAATTAGCTTGAAAAGTATAAATGCTGTCAAGTTGAGTCAAAATGCAATTAGAATAAAATGACCCTCTGTTTAAAAGTATATATGTGGTATTAACATGATTCAAATTGAACGTTGTTTCTGTTTATTACTATGAAACGGGTCTGAAGTATTTAGGTTGAAAAGTTTTTGAATACAAGTAGTTCCAATGAAAGTCAGCCTTAGACAGGTCATTTTAAATGTCTGGGTTTATTAGGACTATACCACATGTTTTTACTGTTCATAGTCTATGTAGGACTATGGGACTATGTCTTGTTACTGGTGTCACTGTTCACATTGTTACAGTTCATAGTCATAGGACCATGTCTTGTTACTGGTGTCACTGTTCACATTGTTACAGTTCATAGTCATAGGACTATGTCTTGTTACTGGTGTCACTGTTCACATTGTTACAGTTCATAGTCATAGGACTATGTCTTGTTACTGGTGTCACTGTTCACATTGTTACAGTTCATAGTCATAGGACCATGTCTTGTTACTGGTGTCACTGTTCACATTGTTACAGTTCATAGTCATAGGACTATGTCTTGTTACTGGTGTCACTGTTCACATTGTTACAGTTCATAGTCTAGACTATGTCTTGTACTGTGCATGTTCACATGTACGTTCATAGTCATAGGACTATGTCTTGTTACTGGTGTCACTGTTCACATTGTTACAGTTCATAGTCATAGGACTATGTCTTGTTACTGGTGTCACTGTTCACATTGTTACAGTTCATAGTCATAGGACTATGTCTTGTTACTGTTTATCTTGTTAAAGGTCATAGTCATAGTCAACAGCATCTAAGAGTGCAAAGTGTGCACTCTTAGATGCACTCTATGTTTAATTGGTGTTACGATTTTGAGGAGGTCCTTGTCATTTTTCTTACCCTGTAAGGGTCCCTGGCCCAAAAAGGTTTGAGAAGCCTTGGTGTAGGTGACGTCATAACTTTCTCTCTCCACGAGCTTCCAGTGCCCTAAGAGGTGTTATACAAATGCTGAGCCGACAGTAAAACCTTACTGTTTTACAAACTGACTTTCTTGACTTTCTAAATGTAATTTCATTATTTTGAATTGACAAACGTCATCTGTGTGATCCATTCAAATGGGATCAAAAACGATTTGTCTCTCACCATTGACTACAGTACATATTTCTTTCTCCAAAATAAGGTCCCATGGGGGAGGGCAGGAAGGGGAGGGCTTGGAGGGAAGTGTTGCATCTCATGCACCTGTGATTGACAGGCAAGAATGGATTCCCTGAACTAATCAGGGAAGAGATGCCCTGATTGGTCAGAAATGAGCCAGGAGCATTCTAAATTCTCAATTCTCACAGCGCATTTCACTCACTAACTAGCCGACAGATGGCTGTGGCATACTCTCAAATCAAATGACACTCAAATTATAGCTCTTAAATGTTACTTACAGCCATGTAAACCATGTACTGGATGGTGTTTATTTTAGACTGTGAATGTAAAATATAGCCCAGGGCTGATATCTCTCCCAGTGAGCAGGGGATAGAGCTCTGCTGGTCGAGTCACTATACTCCCACATTGACCCTATGCTCATCATCTCCATATGTTGTTGACCGCTTCAATATTCAGTGAGTACCGACTTGAGGAAACTTCAAATGTCAACCACACTGTAAGAGAAAAAAAGAGGGCTGAAACAATCGAGGAGCAAATCTGAATTCATTTTCATTAAAGATTAAGTCACCCCACTCAATAATAAATGAGCATTGAGTCGTTGCTGTTGTGGTTATTCTTATCATGTCACATCACTGACATGTCGTGTATGAATTGATCACGACACGGATCTAGAGCGACAGCTCATCTTGGTTTTTATTCTGCTCTTGGTGAGGCGTTAAGGCCCACTCACCAATATCATGCTCTAGATTAATAATCGAAAGTCATAATAATCTTGTGTCTACAGTCCGATAGCAGACAAGCTCAAATCTTGGGTGTTTTTTACGTACGTTCATTCTCTCCCTATTTGTTTCTACCACCATGTTGCTGGAGGCGGGTGTAGAACTGTAGGAAATTCTGAAAGCTTCATTCACTCACGCGACTGAGTTTTCTTTTGCAGTAGAATATGGTCCTGGTCACTAGGGTTCATGTAATCATGAAACAGGATGCAAGGCAGTCCTGCCCCCAGAAGTTCTGCTATAGCAGAGTAGGACCCCCATTTGACTATAAACACCTGCTCAGGAGTCATGTTGTAAACCAGCAGGTAAACCCAGGTATGCTGGGATTGACCTCCGCCATCGAAGATGGAACAGAGGTTAAGTTTTCGCCCCCGTTTGTTTGTCTATCCGTCAGTTTTTTCCAAGATAACTCCAGATAACGGACTTGGTGGTTAGATTACTTGTAGGCCAAGGAACAGGTTTTGGCACAGATCATGGAGCCAGACTTTTTGGTGAGGAGGAGGTATTCTACTCTACTGAGTGCCCTACTGAGTTTCACACCGACATGATTGAATGGTTTGGTTGTTTGTTTAAAAAAACCGCTAAAATAAAGACAGACATTCCCATTCTACCTAACTGAATACCGGACACAGAAAAATAAAGGGGGAGGGGGGGGGGAGAGAGAGAGGGTAGTTAGATCTGTCTCTTTTGTTCCACTTTTCCACATTACGTAGCGCTAATGTTAGCTTTCAAATGGAAAACAACAAAACACAACTTGCATTCCAATGGCAGGGGGCGCTGGGGGAGAGAGGGAGGGAGGAGAGAAAGAGAAGAGGGAGGGAGGAGAGAGAGGAAGGGAGGAGAGAGGGAGGAGAGAAAGAGGAGAGGGAGGGAGGAGAGAGATGAGACAAAGAGAGGACAGAGAGGGAGGAGAGAAAGAGGAGAGGGAGAGGAGAGAGAGAGGGAGAAGAGGGAGGGAGGGAGGAGAGGGAGAGAGAGGAGAGGGAGGGAGGAGAGAAGGGGAGAGGGAGAGGGAGGAGATAGAGGAGAGGAGGGAGGAGAAAAAGGGCAGGAGATAGAGGAGAGAAGGAGAGTGGAGAGGGAGGGTAAAGGGAGGAGAGAAGGAGGGAGGAGAGCGAGGACAGAGAGAGGAAAGGGAGGAGAGGGAAGAGAGGGAAGAGAGAGGAGGGGAGGGAGGAGAGAGAAAACGGAGAGGGAGGAGAGGAGGGAGAGGCAGGGAGGAGAGGAGGGGAGAGCAGAGGGAGGTGAATGAAAGAGAGGAGAAGGAGGAGAGGAGAGGAGGGGAGAGCAGAGGGAGGTGAATGAAAGAGAGGAGAAGGAGGAGAGGAAAGCAGAGGGTGGTGAATGAAAGAGTAAGGGAATGGGGAAGAGGCCACTCTGTTGGCTTTGACAAAAGGGGGGCAGGACGCAAAACAAGCGTGTCAGTTAACACTCTCCTGCACTCTTTTATCAAGAACAAGCCCAGCCCCTCCATAGAGTCGTCCTCACCACGGCTCCAACAACAAACAGGAAAGAAAGGGCCGTCTTAAGTTTGAGTTGAGTTTTGCAGCACTGGCAACCGCCCACCGGCAAACAAAAAGTAAAATGTGCCAATGACTCCCCTTTTCTAGTACACTCAGAAATGCTATCTCCGCGAGAACGTTTAAGGATAGCCCACGTCTATCTGGGGGAAAGCTGTCAAGCTAAATAAGACAAATGAATAAATAAATAACCCAATCGGTTTCCCCGGCCAGCAGTGCAAAACCAAAAAAAAACAACAACCAATAGAACAGATGCTGGAGAGATCCAGAGCCAGGAGTTTCAACAGCAAAAACACAAGCCACAGCAGACCCACTGGACCTCAACCCTGTTACAGATATAAAGGGGGAGGGGGGGGTACGATTAGAGATCTAGAGATTGTTAAAACATTTTACAAAACAACAGCTTGCGGTGCAAATCGGCTTGGACCTGGACTTAACGCCCCGGTTCTGCGTCTTGGAACACGAGAGAGAGAGAGAGAGAGAGAGAGAGAGAGAGAGAGAGAGAGAGAGAGAGAGAGAGAGAGAGAGAGAGAGAGAGAGAGAGAGAGAGAGAGAGAGAGAGGAGAGAGAGAGAGAGAGAGAGAGAGAGAGAGAGAGAGAGAGAGAGAGAGAGAGAGAGAGAGAGAGAGAGAGAGAGAGAGAGAGAGAGAGAGAGAGAGAGAGAGAGAGAGAGAGAGAGAGAGAGAGAGAGAGAGAGAGAGAGAGAGAGAGAGAGAGAGAGAGAGAGAGAGAGAGAGAGAGAGAGAGAGAGAGAGAGAGAGAGAGAGAGAGAGAGAGAGAGAGAGAGACTCTCAGATTACCGTATATACACGGTGGGGACAGAGTGTATATTGTTGTCACGCTGAAGCGATTTACCGTATCCAATCCTATCGCCCTACAAATGTGGGCCATAAACAGACAACAGTCTTGATGAACAAGCCATGAGTACAAAAGACACAACACAAAAGACAAAACGATACAGAGAAAAAAACCACAAAGACGCAAAAGCTCAGTGTGGCCTCTCGTGTGGACTAGCCGAACTATGAGACCAGACCTCCTCGTCGCCGCTCACATTTCTCTTCCACACGTCGGACCGGCCGACAGACAGACATATAGGACATCGCACTTCAACGTACATCGAGTACAAGTTCACAGTAACAAGCTGTGACAGCCTAACTCGAGGTGCAGATCCACTGTGAGCATGCATACCTGTGGGTGTGTGCGTGTGTGTGTTGCAGTGCCATGCAAACGCCAGTGCAGAGATGTTTTGGACAGGTTAAGCATTGCTGTAATGTGCAAGGGGAAGGGAGGGGGATTCTTTTGGGGATAGAGGGAGGGGAAGATTAGAAAATAAAGGTAAGGTGGGGGGGGGGGGGGGGGGGAGATAAAGAGAGAGGGAGAAAGAGGAGGGACTTTGCTGCAGTTATCTTTGCAACAGAGTTCAGGCTGCATACCCCCCAAATATCTCCCTCCCACCCAGCCCCTCTCTGCCGGGCAAGGCTGGCAGAGAGAAGGGAGAGAGAGAGAGAGAGAGAGAGACAGAGACAGAGAGAGATGGCCAGAAGAATAGATACAGGCAGACCCGACACACACACACACAAACAAACAACACTGCAGATAGAAATCACTTTCAAAGTGTTGAAACACCACCATTACCGCACTACATTCTGAGAATAAGCTTCTAGACTTTTAGCTTACCTCCTGGCTGTCCTCCTTGCCTTGCTGCATGCCTCTGTGTGTGTGTGTGTGTGTGTGTGTGTGTGTGTGTGTGTGTGTGTGTGTGTGTGTGTGTGTGTGTGTGTGTGTGTGTATAGGCAATGTGTCAGACTGTGGCTCTGGTTGAAGCAGACAAGCGTGCTGCTTTTGAATCGTATAGCGCTTAGTCCGGAACAGCCCTCCTCAAAACTACTGCCTGCTCTCAGATTGGCTGCTCATTGGGTCCCCCTTACTCTGTCTCTCACTCTGTCTCTCTCTATTGCTCTCTCTCTCACTCTCACTCTTCCTCCCCTTCTCTGTGTGTGTGTGTGTGTGTGTGTGTGTGTGTGTGTGTTGCTCCCTCCTTCTGCCGGGTTGTGTCAGTGTTGTGGGACAGCAGTGAATTGCTTCCCCATCGCTGGGCCGGCAACTCTGCGGCAAAAAAAAGTTCCCCCCTCCCTCCCTCCCTCTCCCACAGCCCTGCCTCATTGTAGGGAAGCCAGCCAATAGGTGGAACCACAGAGCTCCCCGGGCCACACTGCAGCACGGACCCATTATGGTGCGACACACACACAACTGTTTAATGCCTGGTTTAGTCATAGGGGAGTGTACTTGTTTTATTGCATCGTCAGCGTTATCGTTAACCCTTTTAAGAGCGAGTTATAGACTGTGGGCGGAAAGCACAGGAGTGGATGAGGCGATGCCCACCTGGCTGTGGACGCTTCCACTACAGAGGCAGGTGAACGTGTTACGAAGCCACAGATATGACGCTACTTCCTTCAAATATGAAAATATTTAAAGAAAAGCACACTGGTTCCGTTCACTAGACCTCGTTACATGTTCATCCCACTGCACCTTTTTGTGTTTGAATACATTAGTAATTTGCATTACTGTTTATAGGGCCACCTCAATACGTATATATTCAATCTTTATGGCAATTTAATTCAAACCTGTACATTTTGTTTAGTTTAGCTTTCTGTTTACATCATTTATTTTTTGTATTGTCTTGAGGGTGTCATCAATCGCTAGACGTTCGATGACAATTTAGGCACTCAGAAGCTGATTCTGATGTCAATTTGCGACAGGAGGGGAGAAAAGTGGACAGTTTTCTATTCTGGGTAGGCGTTGTGAAGAGGCAGCTAATCCTAGGAGGCTTATTAAGCTTTTGTTGATTCCTGGGCAGGAAATAGAAGGTGCCACCACTGAATTAACTTCACACCAGCTGAAGACACTGGGGGAGTTTAGCTGTCCAGGATGTGTGTGTGTGTGTGTGTGTGTGTGTGTGTGTGTGTGTGTGTGTGTGTGTGTGTGTGTGTGTGTGTGTGTGTGTGTGTGTGTGTGTGTGTGTGTGTGGTGTGTGTGTGTGTACTATTTAATACCATTTCAACTCTAGTGTGTCTCAGTGAGTGTGTGCCTGCTGTCTCATTGCAATTCCAGATCAACACTAATATCTTTATATTTAAGGATAATAACAGTTGACAAAAGTCATAGCCACTATGAACAACTAAATATGAATACTTTGAAACGCACTGATTTATGTAAAGTGCTCTTACAAAGGTTAGGTTAGTCCGGTTAATAGTGTTGGAGGTATTAATGGCACATATGCATGTGATGTTAAAAGGGCACATTAAACAAACAAGCCCCTCGTGTTGGTGAACATTTTCAAAAATCTGCCATTCTTGTGTTGCCAACAACAAACCCTCCAATCCAATGCTAAATGAATGTAATGCAATTGCTTTATATAAATGCATAATTTGTACTTGAAGGAGGAGTCTCCAGGGCACGATCTCCAGCCATGGGATTGGGTCTACATGAAAAACAGCACACCACTCGTGACTGCGTCATCAATATTCCCCAACCACCATCGCACTTATCAATCAATCCATTATTAATCAAGGAATGTTGGTGGTGTAGGTGGAGGAAAAGGTGGAGGTTTAGATTGAGGGCATGATGGGAAACACGGCCCTGTAAGTGAACCGAGCAGGAAGCAGGAAAATCGTGGAAATGTGCCATGATCACACATCCCAAGAAGTAAATCCATGGTGTGATACCCAGCCTACAACAGCCCTAAGTGAGGCTCTGGACATGGTTGTATTTTGACTCTATATTGTGGCGGACAGGCACAGCCCTCATGGTTTTAACAATGACGATACCAGAAAGCCGACTCTACACGACACAATTCAGGGGTTTCAGCCCCTGAATCCCGGCCTACTTCTTACAGACGTTCTGCAGTCCGGGGGGGGTCTGACGTGGGTTTGCTGGAGTGTTATTGGGCTCAGCCTAGCCCATTGTCCGAGCCGATCTGCGTCTTGTTGGCGGGAATTTTATAATAAATATGCTGACGGAATCCATGGGGACCATTGGGGGCAACAGAAACCATTAGAGCAGTGGTTCTTAACCTGGGTTCGATCGAACCCCAGGGGTTCGGTGAGTCAGTCTCAGGGGTTCGGCGGAGGTACTATTTTTTTGTTTTAAATATCATTTTATTATTACTATTACTATTACATTGTGTGTGGCTTTTTTTCTCACGTTATTGATAACGTGAGTGAAAAAAGAAAGCCACTGCATTAGAGCAACAGAACCCTTTGGATTTAGCCTTTAAAAGACTATGAATTCTGCTATTTAATTATATGAAAAGACTTATAATACAAAATATCGGCTCTAAAGGCAACAACAGAGAGCAGCAACACATTGCTGAGTCATTCTATTTTTAGTGATGGAAGTTATCTCGCCCAGCCTCTGAAACGCAGTCTCAGACGGAAGAAACAGGACCAATTATTCAGGATGATGATCAGGCTAACTGTACACAACATATTTAATCAGTTATTAAAAGCACAACAGCGATGAAACACCCAGACTCACGCGGCCAGGACTTGACAAGACCATCTGTGACAAAAGAAGAAGGCGACGGGGAAAAGGGTACGTGTTTAATCTGTTCCGAAAGAAAAAAAGCACACAACGCAATCACACGTGCTGCAATGTGGCCTCGTTCGGAAGCATACATCTCATTTCATTCACACAATGAGTGAGGAATTGTGAACTCAGGTGGTGGGCTTGTGGCTGGCTTCTGGCCACATGGTCCTCGATATGCCTGACTGTTAAAACACCTGAACTCCCTTACTCAACCCTCAGGCTAAACGCTGCCCCTGAACTCACTCTAAACCACTTCTGAGAAACAGACCCTGTGATCCCTATGCATGTCAATATTACTGCTACTACTACCAGGAACAGCTAGCATGAAGCTAGCCATTCCAAGACTGGACTGCACACCTCGCCCATGCCTTGTGAGACCCTCCTGATTTCAGTTTCTCATTGAAGATCAGTGAAGTGAAGTGTCGTGTGACAGATTTTAGAAACCAATGCCAGCGTCCAACAAAAGAGTTACAATTGTTTTCATCTGAAATGGACCGAACAACAACGTTAAAAGATGAGGATTAATTTGCACCGAAGGCCTTTCTCAGAAGGGAATACGTTGTTGCTTTCGATTTCCGATCGGATTCGGCAAGAGCGAAGAGAGCGAGAGAGTCACTCTCTTATTATTGTTATTTCATCTGGTTAGCCGGAAGTCTTTTGAACACAGTAGGAATATAAGATATGTGGAAATAAATTGCAGCCCGAGTCGTTATTAACTACAACTCCCACTCCCTGGTGCCGATTAGTCCCACCCACTATTTGGGTTTCAAAAGTTGGTTCCAACGGGAGCGAGGCCAGACTGATCGTCGGTGACGAACTGAAATGTGAACTCGCAAGATCGGGATGGTCTAACGACGCCAGACCAACTGAAAACAGTGAAGCAAATTCCCAAAAATTAAACATCACGTCGTATTAACGTTAAACTGTTATCGACAAACCAAAAAAGAAAGTGATCTTCAGCACGGTTTTCTGGGCAGGACAACGAACAAAAACAAAAACATTCAACCCTGTAGTCGACCACTACAATGTTGAACGCAGTTGAACAGCAACTGGCTACAACAAAAAAGTTGTCTAAATACAGAATCGGAACACGGTAATAACCGCCCGCCCGCCCGCCCACACCCACACACACACCCACCCACACCCACACACACACACACACCTATCAATCCCTTACCTTCCGGTGTGATCTCAGGGAACAATAGCAGACCCAAAACATGGCGGTGTTGGAGCAACATTAAGTGTGTGTTGGGGACGGCGGTCACTGGCGCCTCTCTAAGGCAGTGGCGCCATAAGCCAAGAGAGTAGTAGCCACGGCGTCACGGGAGACCGAGAAGGCAGCAGCAGCAGCAAGCAAGCAAGCAAGCATCCCTGAGTGTGAGATAGACTCCTACTCTAGCATCATGGCATCATCATTCCCGCCCGCCCGCCCGCCCCCCCCCCCCACCACCCTCCTCCATCCCCCCCCCCCCCACACACACACACACACCATCCACATAACCAGCTTTCTTATTTCTTTCTTTTTGGAAATAGCATCATTTGATGCAAAGCTCCTCAGCTCAGAGGCGTTGTGGAACTCAGCTGTCATGCCGAGAGAGAGAGAGAGAGAGAGAGAGAGAGAGAGAGAGAGAGAGAGAGAGAGAGAGAGAGAGAGAGAGAGAGAGAGAGAGAGAGAGAGAGAGAGAGAGAGAGAGAGAAAGAAGAGAGGGAGGGAGGGAGGGAGAGTGTGACACAGCGTTAAGAAGTGGATTTGGGGAGACTTTGTGATTTGCGTCTGAGGATCAATTGAGGTTTTTTTTGTTTATTTGTTCAGATGGTACAAATTAAAACGCTTCCCCCCCCTCCCATTTGTGGAAAACGTAGCGACCAAAACGTGTTTTGGTCACACCCCGCCTAGGATGAAACCTCCTCTCACACGCGTGGTGTTACATAACGAGCTGTACTCCTGTGTCACTCCACGGCACTCTGCAGGGAGGAGGAAGCCAAAGAAAACCGCCTAAATATTCCACGATGGCTGGCTCGCTAACTCGCTTGAAACTATTTCCAGCGCAGAAAAAAGCCATTAACTTGACGTGACAAATCTGCACCGAGAGCAAGAAGTCGCCCCCTGGCTTATTTACAAATGTTTGGCAACAGTGAATTTTGGCCCCGCTAATTCCGATTACCGAGCGGCGTCCGTGTAAAAGAGAAAAATCAGGGACGAGGCGAAGCGATTCTGAAACCGTGTTTATCTTTGCTTAATGTGACACGTGTGGACGGCTAAAACTGAACAGGGGACATCAGAAAAATGTGTGACAAGTGACTAATGTTTGAATCATATGCCATCACACATTGCACGCTCATTATCCTAAAGACTGGTGCATAAGTGGTCGAAATTACAAGCAGAAGACTGTGTTCACACACACAACTGCCAGATCTATTTGTTTATGCACAGATTTATTAGTATTATGATTATGAACATGTGATAGACGTCACGGTATCGTGTGACACAAGTCATTCTGGCACGATGAGATAATGTGTCTGTATTTAATGTTGATGTAGACAGATAATGGAACAGAGTAACTTGAGATACAGTCAGATAACAGAATGCATCTACGCCCTGTGTTGTTTCTGCATCTGAACCACAGGAGAGAGAAACACACACACACACACACACACACACACACACACACACACACACACACACACACACACACACACACACACACACACACACACACACACACACACACACACACACACACACACACACACACACACACACACACACACACACACACACACACACACACACACACACACAGCTCTAATAGGCTGGCTGCAAATAGCTGCATGAAGCACCAGCTTCTTTCCTCTCTCTATCCCCATGCAGTTCACTGACACCAGAAACCAAGCGTCGTTAAATGAAATCCAAATCATTTCAGTGTGTACGATCTGCATGATGTCACCGTTCAAAATCCGGATGAGGTAATCGAATCAAATCTAAATCACGTCATAAAAGAACATGTGAATCGTCCCGGTGATTGGAATCTCAATGATGTCATCGAATCACATCTGAATGAGGTCACCGCATCAGATGTGAGCCGCGACGCCCACCTCGACTCGTGACGGTAAACAACATCAGAACTGCATCAACGGATTAAAAAATACAAATATTATTATTTTTCTTCAGAAGTCCCGGCAGCTCCGGCCACAGAGCCCCGCGAGAGGAGAGCGGCGGAGAGGACAAGACGGGTGGCGGCTGCATGACTAAAGACGGAGCCACGTGAGAGCGGGCCCCGCATCTCGTCTCCGCGTGTCATCAGAGAGAGAGAGAGAGAGAGAGAGAGAGAGAGAGAGAGAGAGAGAGAGAGAGGAGAGAGAGAGAGAGAGAGAGAGAGAGAGAGAGAGAGAGAGAGAGAGAGAGAGAGAGAGAGAGAGAGAGAGAGAGAGAGAGAGGAGAGAGAGAGAGAGAGAGAGAGAGAGAGAGAGAGAGAGAGAGGAGAGAGAGAGAGAGAGAGAGAGAGAGAGAGAGAGAGAGAGAGAGAGAGAGAGAGAGAGAGAGAGAGAGAGAGAGAGAGAGAGAGAGAGAGAGAGAGAGAGAGAGAGAGAGAGCAGCCTTGGGGAGGAGAGTACACAGGCGGCGTTGTTGTACGTGGGCAGATGCGCCAGGCAGGCAGGCTGAATGTAGTGGGAGGTATCAAAGATGCTGTATAGAATATATTTTTGGTGCCAGCCTCCCCGTTACCGTGGTAACTGTCCATCGATTCAGCGCTTAGCGGAATTAAAGAAGGGAGAAGGATCCGTCCTCCTCCTCCTCCTCCTCCATCCCTTAACGCTTTATTTCCCCGAAGGAGAGGGAGGAGGTGGAGGTGGAGATGGTGTTGAGAGGAGGGGGGGGTGGGTTGACACGAGTAAAAGATCAATTAATTCATTAACTTGGTGGTCTACTGGTCACCGGCTTTCTAAACGCTGCCTCTCTCTCTCCAAGAGAGCATTTGTAACCGACAGCTTGAAGTGTTCGATTCTCACTGTTGTAAGTGGCTTTGGACAAAAGCGTCTGCTAAATGACCGTAATGTAATAATCTAATGGTCAAGCCATCATCATTTGATGACTTCCAGATCCATTACGCATTCCATATGTTTATTTCACATCCCCGTCTCAGGTATATAAATCATTTGGTTAATTTGAAATATGCAGCGCTTGTACATTAGGCACACTACGACAGACTGGGACCTATGGAACGTCCTTAGTGCCGGGATTACATTTAGAGTTGTACCGTTATGAATGAATTATGGGCACAACTACAGGAATATAAATAAATTAACCAATGAATAATTAATCTAAGCCCCACTCATATCATGAGGAAGCTGTGCTGCCTATCCAGAACATGTCTATGATTGTCTGGTTTGGTCTAGAGTCACCAGACACCAGTCTGCACTGCACAATCTGTTTTAATTATTATAATAAGCCGATTGCCTACACTTGAGGTCTTGTCATAACAAGCTCCTTTGTTAGGCAGCACATTTTTGCATTGTTTCAAAGCACTTCTCCCTCTGGTGTTCTGTGGTGTGTGTGTGTGATGACGTCAGTAGTGACTAGTTGACATGTTGTCGTCGACTTTCCCAGGAGGGAGAAGCATCGACTTAACCAATCAGAACAGAACAGGATTCATGTACTCTGCTTAAATGCACAGCAAAAATCAGCATTAAAAAAAAAAAAGGTGCAGTAGGTAAGATTCAAGATTCATAAAGAGAGGGAGCAGAAAAGAGCGGAAGACGATCCCCTCTCCCTCTCTGCTCCCGCCCCCCCTACGTTTCTCCGGCGTTGAGAAGTGTTGCATTAAATGCACCCGTGATTGACAGGCAGGATGGCTTCCCCCGAACCAACCAGGGAGGGAGATGCGATGAAGAGATGCCCTGATTGGTCAGAAATGAGCAGGGAGCAGTCTAAAATCAAAGATATACATAGATATACATAAATGGTAAATATATATACATATATTCTCACAGCACATTTCACTCACTAATAGCTGATGGATGGCGCAGCCATTTCTAGCTAATTATACTCAAATAATAGCCCTTAAATCCTACCCGCATCACCTTTAATGCTCCTCTCCCTCCGCTCATGTCATTACCAACACTAAATAGTCCCATCATATGTTCAAGTTTTGTCAGACCAACATTTCTCAAACTCACAACATCCCGCCATGAAATCGTGAAAGCATTACTTCCAATGAAGAGGCACGCTACTCCAACCGACAGACTAGCGCAGCTAGGGATGCACCGCTGGATTGCCCACCGATAGTTAGCGGCCGATGTACACCCTAAACTCGTGATCGGCGACCCGCCTCGCGCAAAAGTAGTCCTACACTTAACCTCATAGGACAAGGCTGCCCAGCGCTAATTCTTTCTTCTTTATGTGAAACTAACGGGCTGCTCAGCCAACTTGACCGGAAGATGAGGGAGAGCGCTTTCCAAAAATACGGCAGAGCTCAAGCGTTACGTAGTTACCAACGATCTCAGCAGCTACAGTGCTCGCATTTCATGTTTCTCACGTTTCAGTGTGAAGCAAAACAAGGTTTGTTGAGACCTAAACCAGCTGTCCGCTGTAGCTGGACCGCCGGGCCGAGCTCGTGAGTGAAGCCCGTCGACTGTTCTCCTTTTGTGGGCATGGATGTTGTGGGAATACAGTTCCATTTTAGCTCACTTTATTCGCCCAAATGAAGCATTCATCAACTTGTTTCCGTGTGCGCAAAAATCCTTAAATAAATCCCAATCAATAATGAATGAAAAGTATATGCTACGGTGTTTTATTTTTTAACATTTTACATTTTGTTTTCAACATTTGTGCGCTTCTTTGGAAACCAAAAATAAGGATATGATTAAAGAGCATTGAGCATTGAGCAGGCGTTGTCTAAATCTACTGTCACAGCAGCGGGTCTTTGTAGTTATCGTTTTAATGTGTTATATTTCCATTAAAAATGTCACCATAAGCCATTGCCCACTTCACTACTTAAAATAATAACACATGAGGCCTGCAGCCTTTAACATGAGTGCTAAATAATTCTAACAAAAAAATGTTTGTTATCTTAATTATATAAAGTACAGTATATAGTACTAGGTTTAATATATATATATATATATATATATATATGGTAATATAATAAAAATATATATCTGTACAAACCTGATCGGTGCATCCCTAAGCACAACACCTTCACGTTAGCCTCGTAGCTCCACCTTAGCTTCCATCATTACATTATATTAAAGATATTATATTTATAAAAATAACGTTCCCTATGTGCCACATTGGGCCGGTTGCTATGTTGTGCTTCTCCACTATCCTCCAAGGCGGAGTCATTTGAAGACATCATCAAAAAGGGTAGAATTCCCCCCTGGCATGCTGTAGGGATCTATTGAATAAGCCCCTCATGGCCCTCTTACACGAGGGGTTAACACTATACAGGACTACTAAAGAAGGGAACCACTGGAGGAGCTCATGATTGTCTGCAGTCCTAGCATGTTGCCTCAATTACAGCTCAACCGACGACCCTAAAAGCAGTGCTATCCAGACACACGATAATTTGCCTTTCCCAGAGAGTCTGTCTCCCCCCCCCCCCCCCCCCCCCATCCTCTGCCCCCCCCCCCCCCCCCCACACACACACACACACACACACACACACACACACACACACACACACACACACACACACACACACACACACACACACACACACACACACACACACACACACACACACACACACACACACACACACACACACACACACACACACACACACACACACACACACACACACACAATGCAGTTTCCAGGCAACACACATCGCATCGCAAACATACTCAGCAGGCTGCCCTGCAGTGGGAGGAAAGTTTGACACTGTAGCGTGAGACTTGGTGCATCTGTACTCTTGTGACGTTACAGAGGGCCGAGGACATAATGTAACGGTGGGTGCTGATGCTGATATTCAGCATCAAGCTGGGTCTATTCGGCTTCGTCCACATTGTACACTCAAGCCTTTAGTAAGAGCCAGATTAGTACGTATATTCGCATATGACATTCTGCACAAAGTCTACGTCACTTCATCTCTTCACAAACGTCATGCTAACCTTATCACGACGTTTTCACGCAGGCAAAGCAATGGATTCCTACGGACTTTGGAGGACTGTCGTTCCTCAGCCTTTTGTGCCTTGAGAAACAGAGCCGTGGGACTAAGGGGTTGAATAAGTAACGCCTCTTCAATATTAAGTCAGTGCCATTTTCAAGTCAGATATGCTGTACGGCGTTCGGAGCTTTCAATCCCTTCGCAGCCTAGTGGCAGGCGGGCCGACATTGAACGTTTTGGGATGACATCCTTGTGTAAAAAAAACAAACAAGCATGAGAAGTTGCACTAAATATTAAATGTTAAATACTAACAGTGAATAGGGTGTAAATAAGGAGGAGACGTCAGCTCTTTCTATCATTGTGGAGCCAAATTCACAGAGTGTTGGATTGTTCCCCCACTAATAGGGAACCTGGGCTGGGGTGAGACGGTTGTGAGACAGGTTAGTTTTACCCTCCTAATGATGATGATGATGATGTGTTATTGAAATATTCATCCTGATGGTGGTGATACTTGGGCGAGTTAACAAACGGCACACACACACTGCAGCAACAATTCACAATTCATGGCAACCTATGGTAACGTATATGTCCTACAATGTGATGTAGGCACGCGTGTCGGCCAGGGAGGATTGTGAGGAGTGTGAAGGACAGTAAGACATGGGGGAGGAAATGACACGTGGAAAATCGAGAGATTGAATGAATGCAGAAGAAGCTTTCGGACAGATTTTCTGAATATAATTGGGAAAATGTCAACCATAGCAACCGTGTCAGAAGAAAATCTCTGCCTCTCTCTCTCACTGTGTGTCTCTCTCTCTCTCTCTCTCCCTCTGTCTCACTGTCTCTCTCTCTCTCACTGTGTGTGTCTCTCTCTCTCTCCCTCTGTCTCACTCTCTCTCTCTCCGTCTGTGTGTCTCTCTCTCCCCTGCTCCCTCTCACTGTGTGTCTCTCTCCCTCTCTCTCTCTCTCCCTCCCCCTCTGAGAGCTCAGTATTCCTCATGCTCTCCCCAAGCATTACGTAACACTGCACATCGTGCACACACACACACACACACACACACACACACACACACACACACACACACACACACACACACACACACACACACACACACACACACACACACACACACACACACACACACACACACACACACACACACACACACACACACACACACACAGGTGTTGAGGGGGCGGGAGCTCCTAAGAGCACGGGCGGAAGGAAGGCCAGAGTACAGTTACGTACATACTCCGCCTCGCCTCGGCCTTCCGCCGGTCTCCGTATTCCTGACAGGAGGACACCGAATGACGCCACAGGAAGTGGTCCGCCACGCTCAGCTTCCCCCATTCCTGGGGGACACCTGGACGCCGCTCACCTTACAGAGATGCGCGCCAGATCGGGACGCTGTTATTGACCATAGAGAGAGAGAGAGAGAGAGAGAGAGAGAGAGAGAGAGAGAGAGAGAGAGAGAGAGAGAGAGAGAGAGAGAGAGAGAGAGAGAGAGAGAGAGAGAGAGAGAGAGAGAGAGAGAGAGAGAGAGAGAGAGGTACGGGGTCAGCAGCGGTTATTCCATCGCTAAGCTGGCTGTGAAAATGCGGAGGCTCACCCTCTGGATCAAAACAACACACTGTGACCAGTCAGCCCCGCCTGCTCAGGAGGACTGGATGGGTGGTTGTTTTTTTGGGTTATTTTTCATGGTGTAGAAGAGAAGAGACGATTGCGGGCTCAGGTGGACCCTCCTGCTCCACCCACTGTGTGTGTGTGTGTGTGTGTGTGTGTGTGTGTGTGTGTGTGTGTGTGTGTGTGTGTGTGTGTGTGTGTGTGTGTGTGTGTGTGTGTGTGTGTGTGTGTGTGTGTGTGTGTGTGTGTGTGTGTGTGTGCTGAGGGTAATGGTACATGGATGAGGCATGGCTGGGGCCTTCGAAGAGGATATTAACACTGCACTCCTCCATTAGCAACATAACTTCTGATTTGTATCATTTATCTGGGGAACTTTGCTATGCAAGCGAGGTGTCCTGCGATGAGTGACCACAACTGCCACTGGTTAGCTAACGACAAGGTATGAAGCTGACATAACTTATATGTAACCTACACAGCGGGATACCCCACGCGGTCCATGGTTACCTGGGGACCCTTGGCGTACTGCGTTAGCGGTGTGCTGTGCTAGTCATGGACCGGAAGGAGAGCCACAGGACTACACCAAAGATAGGAATCCTAAATAGAAACCTTTTGAAAGATAAATCAACTCATTCCCAAACTGTTTTGGTAACGCTTGTTAGACGCTATATATCTTTATTCACCGCTGCAGTAAGGTCACATTTGTGTGTGTGTGTGGGGGGGGGGCTGTATTTGAGCCCAGAGTTAGCGTAGTGTTTTAAAAGCCAAACAAAATTACTTTTAGTCCCAATTGAGTTATAATGGCAACATATTTTTGTCCCACACAGATAAAGCACTCTACATTTGCATTCGAGCCAATCTTTTATGCGCAATTATTATATCTCTAATGTTGCCACTTTAACGATAAAGGATCACTATTTGTCTGCATAATATCCACACACTAACCAACAAGACTCACCGACGGATGACACATTCTATCATTATATGACGCAAAGCGTAAAATGGGACTCGTGAAGCATAGCCGTACGACCCGGCCTTTTTGAGTGCAATCAAAACACAGACAATGTGATACAGGCCTTGAAGGTAGAAATTGGGTCAAACTGGACAATAGAAAGTGCAATTCATGATGAAGGGTGGACTGAAAGTCAAGGCAGGCTCCGGCTCCGCGGTGAGGCAGCGTGCTGGGGGGGGGGGTCAGGAGTGCATGTACTCTCATTTCCAAAGCAGCACGAGAGAAATACCAAGGTTACCTTTAGAGAGGTTTTAAAATGAGACCCATCAATACGCCTCGTGTCCTGGTGCGTCACGGAGGCATTCTACCCAAGAAAACTCATTTGCGAGAGTGGGTGCCCCTTTCAGAAAGGGGACTTCAATGCAACGTGTATTCCCTACAGTCGCCCGGTTTCTACAGACACCACACACACACACACAGTTGACTCCCGCTGCCCATAATCCCCGCCTCCAGCGGCGCGATAACCCCCCGGCCTGTGTGACACGAAGCGCAGACAGACGGGACACACAGAGCTCCAGAGTCCGTCCCTGTGATCCAAGTCAGCCAAGGTGAGCAGAGGCTCAAATGTGTTTACCTTGAATGAGTGGCCTGTGCCTAAACTTAGGCTACACTCTCAGTGGAGTGCATTGTTCCGCACGGAGGAGCATTGGGTGGGGGGGCGGGCGGAGGGCGGAGCGCTCCAGGGCAGCTGCAGGCTCCAGGGGGGGGGGGGGGTGTGGGGGGGGGGCACTGATCAGAGGACAAACCCCGTGACTTGGAGGACACAGCGCCCGTTAATTTAGTCTGGGGCGAGGAGGAAACCCGCTGCGGTGAACCCGTTGCGGAGGGAGTCGAGAGGAAGATGGAACGTTGCAGATTAAAAGCACCCCAAGAGGGGGACTTAAGCAGGTTTCTGGAGTTTAGATTGTGGGATTAAATTGCCAATACGTCACCGTGGCAGAAAGGTTTTTTTTTTCTGACGTGGACAAAGAAGTGCGGGAGGAGGACCTATCTCCCACAGAAAAACCACAGCACACTGACTTCCATGCGCATTGGAAACAATTACGGGGGGGAAAAGCACACCTGGCTCACACTAACCCTTTAAAGGGAGGGGAAAAGGGGACAGAAATCTTCCCATTCACTTTCCCTTTGTTTCTTTATCGTCCTGCTCACTGACCGGTGATCAATACCAGAGTTTTGGGTTGGTTTTCACTCTACTTGTCTTGCTGGATTTGGATTGAATGCTTTCGTATTCGTTGACTTTCCAAATCTTAAACTTAAAGTGTATTTTGTTGTTAATGTGTGGACCCCCAGGAAGAATTGCTGACTACTTCCTTTAATAAACCACACACACACACACACACACACACACACACACACACACACACACACACACACACACACACACACACACACACACACACACACACACACACACACACACACACACACACACACACACACACACACACACACACACACACACAGTTTTTCGGAGGACAGTGCCGCAATTATTAGTTAGACAGTTTCCTTTAAAGCATGTTGCAGAGACAACACACACACACACACACACACATATCGAGAAATAACATGAAAGCAGAGCTTCTGTCCTTCAGCATCACTGCCTCTGCCTCATTCTTCCACCTCTCTCTCTCCCTCTCTCGCTCTCTCTCTCACCTTTTCTCTCTCCCTCACTCTGTTTCTTTTTGTCACTTTTATCCCTCTCTCTACATCAGTCTCCACCTTGATGGCGAGCGGGTGTCCCTTACCTTGGTGGTGACAATGCAAAGGCAATCCATGCTGGACGGAGGCAGGCGTTGCGCGAAGAGACGCTCTCAACCTATGCTAGGGATCATTCCCGCCGTGGCATCCGAAAGGACCGTCCACGCTCCCTCCCCCCCGCGGCCGGACACGGGGGTGGAAAGAAGAAAAAGCAAAAGGCAAAAAAGAAAAATAGCGCCGTGTGGAACACAGAGGGAAAAGAAACCGAGACGAGGTTCCCCCGGAAAGCAAAGGCAGAGGAGGAGAGAGGAGGAGGCACTGACACACACACACACACACACACACGTCAGCGAGGGAGGAGAAGGCACCACGCTACAGACACGCGTTACAACGCGTGGGACTCGAGCGCGGAGCCAGAAGCCGCCTCCGGAAAGCCCGCGGCTATCTTAACTCCTAACGCCATCACAGATGGGGTTGGGGTTGGTGGGGTGGGGTGGGGGCTAAGCGTGCGCGTGTGCGTGCCGCTAACGTGCGGCGCGTTTACTCCTGGCGAAAGCTGGCCGTCCGACCCGCGAGAGCATTCCTCTCCGCCTCTCGTCTCCTCCCGTCCTGCCGCGCTTTCGCCAGTCTCTCTCTCTCTCGCTCTCTCTCTCTCTCTTGCTCTCTCTCTCTCTCTTTCTTTCTCTCTCTCTCTCCGCTCTACTCTCCGCACGGCTTCTGCTCCTGAGCAGTGCGACTCATCGGCAGAGAGCGAGAGAGTAAGAGAGTAAGAGCGATAGAGCGAGAGAAGCACACCAGTGTAGGCAATGTATTGAGATTGCCTTCTCAGTTCCCTTCTTGGGCGGCAGGCGGACTTAAAACTTCATACATAGTTCAGTGTATGCAGTTGGCACTGGCAGGGGGCACCAGGCCCTACTACCGCATCGACTGCACACCACACACCACTGATGGGTGGTGACAATGACGATGATGTCAGTGTACAGTAGGCGTATATCACTTGAGCTGTATGTTGCTTTGGCTATTGTGTGTGTATGTATTGCGAGTCGTGCAAGCGTACGCCCACGTACTGTACGTTTATGAGAGAGAGAGAGAGAGAGAGAGAGAGAGAGAGAGAGAGAGAGAGAGAGAGAGAGAGAGAGAGAGAGAGAGAGAGAGAGAGAGAGAGAGAGAGAGAGAGAGAGAGAGAGAGAGAGAGAGAGAGAGAGAGAAAAGAAGAAGGTTTTCATTCTGGCTACTTCATTCATATATTTTCAGTCTGGTCGACACGAATCCAGTGCGGACGCATTTTAAGTGACTTAAAAGGGTGATGCTGATGGTCAGGCAAATCAAAAAGATGACGGAAGGCCTAACCCTGAAGATTGTCCCGCCATCACAATCTCCTCCTACAGTTTATGTAACCCTTCAACGTTATTTCAGGGGGACAGTGCTTTTCCAAATAAACCGGATTACATTAGATTAAAACATTCCGCCACATCCAACATCCGGTACCACTAACGGTAGCCCTGTAAAACCTTTATAATGCCTGCTTGTATAGTGGGCTATACTAGCGATAGCTTTCAGACATTCAGTGTACCCATCCATGTACATAGCGCAGGACACACTGTAGATCAGGTTCCACATAAAAGGTGGGGGGGGGGAAATACTAGAACAGTACTACACAATACTACACCACAAGGCGAAACCCCGCCGACTGTGGCTTCCATTCCCAGTAAGCGCTACAATGTTCCAAAAACAGACACACAGCGCCAAAGTGCCGTGTGTCTGGTGTACGATACACAGCGCTTCGCTAGACGACGCTTGGAAGACCACCGTTCCACCAGTGAGCAAATTCTTGGGTGAGCCCACTTATTGTTTAGGTGCCATGGAGACAAGGGCAACACACTTTTTTGACCTTGTCTTGGCTCGGCAAAAACCAACAAAACCCCCCACCAGCTGGTGACCAAGAGGCAACCAACAAACAACTTGCACACACACACACACAGCAGGACATCACAAGTCATGAGTGTCACACACACACACACACACACACACACACACACACACACACACACACACACACACACACACACACACACACACACACACACACACACACACACACACACACACACACACACACACACACACACACACACACACACACACACACACACAGCGGGATCAGACAATCCGCATCTAGTACTTGGTCATTTTCTGCACAGTGTTTACTTGAGGCTTGGTATTGATGTATTCATATTTAAATACTGTAATGCACCATTTATTGTTAATGGAATATATTCCATTAACAGTGTTAATGGAAAGTGTTTACTTTACAAAGTCCATGTTGCCGACACACACCGTCACGTTAGTGGGTGGCAAGAAGAAAGCCTTTGAATCTCTTGATCTTCCAGTTAAGAGGCACCTTAAGCTCACATCTACTCATCTATTAAGTAACAGACACTGTACATCAAACTATTGACGCAATATAAATGATGTGCGCTCGGCCGGTCCCTCGTACGGCCCGAGGTCAGGTTACAGTTGGTTGCGGCCCCTAAAAATAAACCGACCAGATTGAACATATTGTGTGCAATCGAAAACTCCCCAGATTAGGTTCACTTCCCTGGGGGGTCTGAGCTGTGACGTTCACTGAGCACCACTAAGCATACAGTTCCCCGCAGGCAAAGATGAAACCCTTCTGTAATCCACGACATCTTTTTACATTCTCATTCTAATGCGAGTGACACGCTTTTCTTGAACTAGAATGGGGTAGCAACATTTTTTATATCTTTGTAGTTGTTTCAGAGTTTGGACCTCGAATACCTTCGTCATATGCCCCACCGACCGATCAATCATTGTCCTGTCACACACACACACACACACACACACACACACACACACACACACACACACACACACACACACACACACACACACACACACACACACACACACACACACACACACACACACACACACACACACACACACACACCACCCCCTGTGGTGTTCAGTACCTGTTTGCAGAGACCGGGAGAGTTGCCCTGGCAGCGATGAGGAGCAGCGATGAGGAGCAGCGTCAGAGACAGCTGTCATCGGTCTCCGCGGTAGCGTGTCGTAAACTTTCCGACCGTTGCCCGGTGGCTACCAGAATGCGGTCAAAGTCCAAGCTTGCGCGCTAGAAAAACGCTACCCTCTCAGAGGAACCAGCCGGGCTGACCTTTCAGTAGCCCAGGCTCAGGCAGCTTTCGCTTAGTGCATTAGGGGGGGAAAGAGGGCTGCTTTAACTGCCTTTGTAGGGACTACCGCTGAACACTAGCCTCCTATTACAGGAGGTGTGTCTCTGTGTACCGTGATGTAACGTTCAATGCCAGGATTCAACACAAATTCAAGAGAATCAAATATAAAGAAAACGGAAAGCTTGTGGAGTGCACACAAACAAGCACACTGGTATCACACACACACACACACACACACAAAAGCATAACACACACACACACATGTATACACACACACACAGTGTAATACTCACCTCAGAAGTCTTAGCGCTGCTGTCACCCTGCTCCGTCACACTGGGTTCCACGCAACTATGCTCTCTCTGCTGGGAACACACACACACATAATAATTTTACGAATTATTCACATTTGAAAAGCCACAATCCATTTTTAGCGAAGGGAACACAGAATGAAGAGTGAACATTGCTGGTCAGACTGTTAGGGTTTCCTGCTAGGGTTCTGTTTGAGGGTTTGGTTTTGGCTGCTTAGGTTTGGTACCAGGGTGAGGGTTTGGTACCAGGGTGAGGGTTTGGTACCAGGGTGTGAGGGTTTCCTCATACATATATAGGGTTTGTACTGTGGAGGAGAAAAAGAGCCAAGGTGCGGAACGCTACGGCGATGCACTGTGGCAGTACCGGTCCTTTCGGATCAGCATACGAAGGCGGCCAGAGAAGCGCTTGGCCCGCAAAGTGCAGAGTATATATTCTGAAGGCATCGATCGGCCCTTTCTCTTGCACTTCTGGTCATTTTACAAATCCGACTCTTACACAGCTTTTCCCGATCGGCAACGATCAGGGAATACGCCGACGTGCAAAACACTCCAGTAAGCCAAATGTGACCCGACGTGACAGAGGGCAAGAAGTCCGCTACGGGGGCTCTTAAAGTGGACCTCTCGTGTGTCCCCATCAGGACGCATGGCGGGATAAAAGCCTGGCAAGCTCATTTAGAACTCAGCCAGATTAAGCCCCCATGTGCCCGTGCGTACTATATACTATTTACTACTTACTATATACTATACTACAGAGCAGTGAGCAGATGGGTTCCCCCGTCTTCATACTTTTTTGGGCCATCCTAAATGTTGAACGACCCCAAAACACAGAGTCACAAAAGTGAGCCTCCAAGTGTCACCATTACATTTCTCATTTCCGGGGTCTTCAGCAGCGGACTGAGAAGGACCCGGGCCGACAGGAAGAACAGAAACCACAGTGAACGCCTGGGGAGGGAGCGCTACACCCGCTGTACACCAGGAGAGCAAGGCACAGAGCCACAAGAACATCCACAAGACCATCACTCTGTCCCACTCTGCTTAATACTTTATGAAGCGGGTGGAGGGGGGGATTTGATTTATTGGAAATGTTTCTTGAAAGCAAGAATTTTTTTAACTAATAAAACTAATAAAAACACAATTCAAATATAATGAGGGAACCAGATCCGGTCTATGAGCAGATGGAAGAGCCACACTACAAATAGGAAATCCCATTCGTAAATGTGATTTAGTATTAATGTGTAAGACAATCAAGACTATAAAAAGGCAATAAAGACCCTTAATTGGTTGCACTTAAAGGGGTGTCCATATGTGTTGTGTGTTGGTTTGGTTTGCTGTATGGTTGTGGTTCGGTTCTATGGGGTCAGCCTGTTAATGCTAACAGCGTTCAGTGCGGCAGCAAAAGGACGTGTGCGTGGAAGTAGGGAGGTCGGTGTGGCGCTATTTAAGGCACGGCTTATTCACAAATGCTGCTTCACCTGCGGGGCTTGGCAGGATTACAGAGGGAGACAGAGAGCATTCCACAAAGCATCACAAAGCCTTTTCGTTTAGTCAACCTATTCCGTTCTCACGCCGGTGATTCGGCGAGCCAACGTGGAACATATCGGCCCGTCTCAATGCGGGTATACAGGGGGATGGGGAGGAACTGTGTGCCGGTGCCGGTGGGCGTTGGTCCCAAAATGTGTTCCCGATTGCTGATTTTGTTGTTATCGTCTCATTTCAGCAAAAAATGTTTAGAATGGGTCAAAGTGTTTGCTTTCATTTGATCTTTTCAATGTTATCTTTGAAACGCAATATCTACCTACTGTAGACTTCTGTATACAGAAGAACAAAGCATTTTCTCTCGGGCACTTTTTTATAAAAAAATAAAAATAAAAAGGCGTGTTATATTTATTGACCACCAAAGTGTACGGTTCAACACGTATACAAACGTAGGCCGAAATCAATAAGATAAAAGATCAAACCGAAATCAGTACACCTACATCATTTTACCCATTTTCCGCACCCTTCCCACAAAACAGTACCAGGGGCCGTGCCGGTTCTAACCACATGCGACAGGGTGTGGAGATCACAGGGAAGCTCAAACCTGCGTAACACCCAGCACCGCCGCAGTTGACATTTCGGACCAACGCGGCAGGGGGGACTGTCCACTGTTTACTTTGGATGATGGCGCATCTGTCGGCCCTCATTATTTTGAAAGGACATGTGCCTAATCTTCCAAGGCCGACAGTGCTAGCGGCGTAGCAGCGAGAGCGTGCTCGCTGCGGGTGGTGGTGCTGGTGGTTTTACACCGAGTGGTAGAGGGGGCCAGAGTCCCCCGAGGACTGTTGCTCTATTCCCCCCTTCCACTAATCTGCTAGGATATTCCCCCACCAGGCTGCTCTACCGGGCTAGCACATAGCAGCATATGCATGGTCCTTGTGTACAATTTGGTGTATTGTATGCACCTACACACCTGTGTGTGTGTGTGTGTGTGTGTGTGTGTGTGTGTGGGGGGATGAGGAGCGGATGTTCCTTGAAATAAAAAGGGAATTTTCTTTAAGGTTGATTATTAAGAAAGCAAATGCTTTCAACTGGTTTGTTTGTTTGTTTGTTGGGTTTGAGGAAAAATGAAGACAGACGGAGAAAGCTTTGACGGGGGACAGATGAGATTACCGGTGGCTTATCAAAACGCTTGACCGCAATGCCAAGCAAACACACACACACACACACACACACACACACACACACACACACACACACACACACACACACACACACACACACACACACACACACACACACACACACACACACACACACACACACACACACACACACACACACACACACACACACACACACACACACACACACACAGCAATCAATTGCTGGCTGTGGACCTAGTCGGCATCCTGGTAAGTGACAGCCCTGCACAACAAAGCAAAAGCTACTACACAGGACATACACCCTGTTATTAGAAAAAATATATATACACTCTTTATACTGTGAACCAATAAGGGCCGACTGTACTAAAAACTTTATTTTCTACAGCCAATAATTTTCTTAAGAGAGGCACTAAGAGGTTTTTAGACACACTGCAGGGGCCCGTGGTGTCTGGTTGATGCAGTGCAGGGGCCCGTGGTGCGTCTGGTTGATGCAGTGCAGGGGCCCGTGGTGCGTCTGGTTGATGCAGTGCAGGGGCCCGTGGTGTCTGGTTGATGCAGTGCAGGGGCCCGTGGTGCATCTGGTTGATGCAGTGCAGGGGCCCGTGGTGTGTCTGGTTGATGCAGTGCAGGGGCCCGTGGTGTCTGGTTGATGCAGTGCAGGGGCCCGTGGTGTCTGGTTGATGCAGTGCAGGGGCCCGTGGTGTCTGGTTGATGCAGTGCAGGGGCCCGTGGTGCATGCATGGTGCATCAGGTTATTGCACACGTGCGAGTGCACAGAATGAAACACGTGTACGTTTGAATCTTCAACAGGAGCCGTACTCCTCACCCCAACTCTGTAGTGTCTAATGAACGTTTTTTAACTCAGAGTTGTTTTACAGGCTGCAGTGTTAGCTGTAGCTGTGTTGAGTCCGCTCCCAGATGTGTAGGCGACTATAGTCACAAAAGTAAGCAATTTGCCTCCTTTTAAAATCATAATGAACTGGGACCTCCATCTATGACCCATGACGTATTTGACATGGTTAAGTTTTGATACTAGATCCAGGACGGTTAGTTTTAGTTTATAAAGTTTGCATTCTGGAACAAGTGGCAGAGATGCTTTAGTGTTTACAGACATGGTTGGCCCAATGTCTTAGTTCAGTAGGAAATGGTGGCTCAAGGCCCAAGTAAGGAGTTATTTTTCTTGAATAGTCAATGAATAGTGAATGAATGAAGCCAACTTGATTAGCCTCGAGTATTTATTTTATTTTCCATTATATTTTCTTCCTCCGCATTGCCCAAGTCCAATACTAGCAGTTGTTCCCTTTAATTAGAATGTCCCCAGCCTCAGGACTGGAGCATGCATCAAACCTCTCATTCCATATGTCTATTAGTTTGTGTGTGCATGGGTGTGTGTGTGGTTGGCACGTCTCTGGCGCTATCTGTGGCTGCACGTTTTACAAGAAACTCATGAAAAAAGAGGGGGGGGGGCAGAGAGAGAGAGAGAGAGAGAGAGAGAGAGAGAGAGAGAGAGAGAGAGAGAGAGAGAGAGAGAGAGAGAGAGAGAGAGAGA
This sequence comes from Muraenolepis orangiensis, assembly GCA_027704905.1. Taxonomy (NCBI): domain Eukaryota; kingdom Metazoa; phylum Chordata; class Actinopteri; order Gadiformes; family Muraenolepididae; genus Muraenolepis; species Muraenolepis orangiensis. The sequence continues at coordinate 26,262,048 of CM051011.1, read as the reverse complement.
GAGAGAGAGAGAGAGAGAGAGAGAGAGAGAGAGAGAGAGAGAGAGAGAGAGAGAGAGAGAGAGAGAGAGAGAGGACTTAGAAAGCTGCATAATGCCCTTGAGACCTAGTTTAAAAGCACCAAATAACAACAGATCTTTATTTCATCCTTTGGCCTGTCTCTCTTTCTTTCCCTCTGTGTTTCTCTCGTCCCTTTTTTCAAATCGGTACATTTACTTCTACAACGTTCGCCTTGAACCGTCACACAGACGATAATAACAACAAGCGCTTTATTGGTGTGTGAATACTGAACAGAATGCCGTTAGAATTCTGTGACTCGTAAAGGTCGTTCTGGAGGCAGGCAAAGGTTCAGTGAATTTGTCTGCCGACATGACGTGGCCTTGGAAGAAGTCCCGCCAAGTATAATGCAATTCAGTTTGTCCTTTCTTGCTGACGTTACTTATTCAATTAAAAAATTAAAAACCTTGACTGACGACTTTCAGTTTCACTGTCGGTATCAATTTAAAGGCGCTGTCCTGGTTGTAATGTTAGAGTACTTCTTTAGCTAAGTATATAATAATAATAATAATAATAATAATAATAATAATAGGAAAATAATATATTAGATAATATAAAGAAAAGGGTATTCTCACAGCGTACTCACAGACCTGTGACGTATCTGGATGTCCTCATTTATGTTGAATAATATTAGTAGTAAGTAATGTTGAAACATAACAGATCAATTAGCGCACCCCCATATAATTCCCGCTGCCGAGCTAACATCGCTGTCAGGGAGACCGTTAACTTGGGGACATGCAATTCACAAGACGGGCGTTTTGTCTCGAAAGTGAATGACTCCACATTTGCGATATCTTTACAGATCCCTTTAATGATTACTTAGCCTGGCTTGAACAAACTATTGGGGATTTTTGTCCTTCCAGAAAAGACAAGATACAGGTTTTGTTTTCAAACACTTTGGCTTTGGTTCGAGTTCCAATCAGCGTCATCGGCGCTGGGCTCCGACCAAAGTCTTCTAAAAACGAGTGCTTAGAAGCGCAAGCTGCCATCGCTTTGAAGCGCTGCGCCGCGACGCGCCAGCGCACCGGACCGGCTGTGCCAGAAACGCGTCTTAAAACAAAGCTTGGATCCAAACGTTCTCATTACACTTCAAACGGTTTCATTACAAATCCGTCTTTGTCTGGAAGACCGATCGTTAACCAGAACAATGTGATGATGGGGTGAAAGCACTAATGGGACTCAAGGTGCATCATTATGCCTAAACAATGAAGATTCGTTATGCAAATCAATTACATGCAAATTGCCCTTCTGCGTAGTTTTGGCTTGGTTTCGCAGTGCGGGGGTCGGGCTTGCATACGGGAGGGGGACATGCCTCTGACCTCTTCCTCTTGGACGGGGAGGGGCGTCTGGGCGACCTCGGGGTCCGGCAGGGCGACCGCCTTCTCCCACTTGTCGGCCATGGAGGTGACCTCTTCCAGCTTCTGCTCACTGCTCTGGCGGGTGTTGAGGAGGGTCAGCTCATAGAACTCCTGGATATCTGGAGGGGGAACAAAGGACAAGGCTGTTCCCGTTCACCCGTCACCCGTTCCTCCACCCATCGTCGATAAGCTTCCACACAATGTGGAAGGCTTCTATCTTCCCACCGTTATGAGAGAAGAAGAGAGCCCAACTCGCTTAAATCATTTTTTAATAAAATGATGGCCGAGGTTCTGGAAAGAGATGCCATTTTTCTCCCAAAATGTTTTTTTTGACACCACACACATAGTTAGTAACCCTCTTGCAAAAGGAGGTGCTAGATTATATCATTAGTCTTCACTCTGTCAAATAAACCTGGTTATACAACATTCAGGTCAGCTTTTTATATATAAAAATATATATATTATACATATATATATACAACTTTTATGCACTGCTTATAGTTAGTGTAAATATTGTGAAGCACTGTGATGCCGTTTATCACAGTGATACTTTGGATTTGCCACACAGTTTGAAGCTCTAACCCATCTGCACTGTCTCAGACCGGAAAGCTCTGCAGAGGGTGGTGAAAACCGCCCAACGCGTCGCTGGATTACCCCTCCCTGCAATAAACACCACCCACCACAAACGGTGTCTGAGGAAGGCACATAAAAATAGTCCAAGACACCTCTCACCCCAACCATGGACTGTTTGCCCCAGTTTGGTCCTTTGTTACAAGTCAAGCAGGCTCAGGAACAGCTTCTTCCCCTCAGCTGTCATCTCTCTGAACTCTGTACCACGATGACAGCCGTGAATCTAAATCTTGTGCAGATTAGATTCAAATGTTGAATCTAATCTAATCTGTACTTGGCTCACTTTGTCGTTATGTAGGCTCACGATTTTTTATTTGCCATATGCAACATATATAACAAATACAATGGAATGCTTACTCCCCATTCTCTCCCGCAGTATGCATTTTCTAAAACACTATACTATAAAATACTGTACACAAAAAAAATAACAATAAAAAGAACAATTAAGTGACTGATGGATGATGATGTGTTGAATAGGCCTATATCACACTTCCTGCTTCCGGAGCCTTAAAAATCGCAGAGCAGTGTACTCTTACCCCAGATACGTGACAAACTACGGCCGCCTCCTCTCCTCTCTGTTATTGTAGTGAACCGGCTGCTCAACGTCTAAACAGAGACAGCCCTACCTCAGTTTACACCATTTCCCCAAAGACAAACTCCTCCGCAAGTCTTGTGTGAGGCTGATAAGGAGGTTGAAGGTCCCTCGTTTCATGTTCTCAGGGGTAGCGCGTATGTCTGCAGTTTGCACTTTGACAAGGAGAGCATATACGTCTCGAAAAGTGGGCGGAATAGGCTAATAATGTCGGGTATGTGTATGATTAAAAGCACTGGTCCTGACCCCCACACACACTCCATCTCTCATCCGAATAGAGCCACATAATGTCGGGTATGTGTGTGATTAAAAGCACTGGTCCTGACCCCCACACACACTCCATCTCTCATCCGAATAGAGCCACATATTGTCGGGTATGTGTGTGATTAAAAGCACTGGTCCCAAGTAGGGCTGGGCGATACGGACCAAAACCCGGTATTTTTAGGCTGCATCGCTATATACGATATATATCGGTATTTTATACAAATTTGGTTTTAACTCAATGCCACAAGTATGTCACAAGCACTTTTATTTGAAGACAACTCATATTCACAAGAATAACAGGCATTCCCTTTTAGAAAATATACAGCTGCACACTACATATTAACACGTAAATGAAAAGGTACATTGAAATAATCAAAATCCATCAAATAAATACATAGGCATACCTCTGCTCCTACACAAAATCGCCTTCGTTATATGGCGATATATCCAGATAGAGCCACAAGACACAATGTCGGGGAATTGTATGATTCGGATTTAGACTTCTTCACTGTAGAGTGTTCATTCACTAGTTGAACCACATCGTCTGGACCGACTTTTGGAAGGTTGTGCAGTGATGTGGTCCAGCGATAACTGTCCTCCATGGTGAATGCCAAGATGAATGCATTAACCGGAACTTGGGATACACTGCTTCGGCGATTTTTAACGGGTACTTCCGGCTTTCAAATCTAACGTGATATAGGCCTATTAAATTAAAAAAGCTTTTTAAAGTGCCAGTAGTGCAGCAGCATCATGAATACATATATGATGTATTTATAGCCACTAAAGTCATTATGGGTAAACTGCCCTCTTACATTTGCTTGCATTACAGCACAGACTTTCTGTTGACGTTGTTGCCGTGTTATGTCATGTTATGTCTACCTTGCTTCTAAACAGAACAGAAATACTGGCTTTCAAAATGTAATTCGGCATTGGTATTTACAATTAAATCAAGAACTGAACATTTAGTGATTCATTTGTTCATTCATCAACGCTTTTAAGACTCATGATGTCAGCAGCATTCTCCGTTTCTCTACGCTTTCATTCTCTACGCTTTTGTGGTCCTGTCGTCAAACACTTTAAGTTTGTCCATTCACTTATTTAATAAAGCAACGTGTCAGACGAGGCACACGGTAATGAACAGCGTATGAATAGCAGGACAGCAGACACATTTAACAGTAGCCTTTTTCAAGGTCATGTTCCTGCTAAAATAGGTGGATGCTTATCCACCCCGAGAACACCATATGCCCCGGATCAAACTTTTGTTTTTAAAGTCTGTGTCGTCTAGAGAGGGGTGTGGTTGATTCCCTGGACATGCGTACCCTCTACGACAGACTTCAGGTCAAATCTCTTCGGTGGCTCTTTTCTCAAGATGGTGAATAACTGTGTCATCCTTATGTCCATGAAGGAAAGACACAACACCAGAAATGCAATGTATTTTGCTATGGGTTTACATCATGTTCTGAAGAAACAAATGTGGTACAAGATACAACATATTTTATTGCCCATTTGGAAGTACATTGGAATGCTTACTCCCCATTCCCTCCCGCAGTATACATCTCCAAAACAACACCATAAAAATAAGAATAATATACAATTATATATATCAACAAAAAAAGAGCAGCAAAGTGACTTAAATGATATTTACATTTTTTTGCAGAAATCTTTAAAAGCATTTAAAGTGCCAGTAGTGCAGCAGCATCATGAATACAGTGCAGTAACTGTGATGAGTCCAGAAAGTCCAGCAAAGTATGTAAGTGCAATGACATGTTATGAAAGTGACAGCACTCCTAGCAGTTGAAAACACAAAAGCTTCTAGTTCTCTCCAGAATCATGTCAGGAATGTAGGCCCCTTGCACTAACAACAGAAAATAAGTGGAATGAGAAAAGAAAAGGAAAAAAATACCCTTTTCTGGAGTTGGACTATAAGCTCCCCGTTCCCAGAGGAACAGACAACAGCAAATCGTTGCAAATGGACAACAACTTTCTCCAGCTACCTCGCCCGTTGTTTCTGCTAACCGTTTCCATGGTCCATGTTTCTGCCCACAGAAGCATCAGGACCATTCAATATTAAACCCTCAGCACCCGTGACATATTTTAACAGTTACTCTCAACAACCAATCAAAAGTCTTCACTTCCATTTCCTTCAGGCTTCCTTCATTAAAATATACCATATGCAGATATATTTTAGAGGTGTAAAAATATATTGACTGAACATTTGGACACCGGTTCCCTGGGTTGAATTTAGGATTTGAAATCGTTTGTATACAATTGATAGAACTACATGTACAAAATGCTGCTGCGTTGATGTAATAGTGCATTGTGAGCTGGACTGCACTGTGTCTTCTGCCTAGCTAATAATAATAATGCCGGCTTTTATATAGCGCTTTACAAGTCATGTAAAGTCCTCACATCACCTCACATCCTCACACCTCACATCCTCACCTCACATCACCCATTGCGGAGTCAGCCATGCAAGGAGACGGCCAGCACGTCAGGGTTAGGGTGTCTTGCTCAAGGACACCTCGACAGTTTTTGCTAGGAGGAAGCCGGGGGATCGAACCAGGAACCTTTCGGTTGTGAGGCGACCGCTCTACCTCCTGAGCTATACTGCCGCCCATAGCCCTAGCCCTAGCTGCCTTCAGATATCCCAAAAAATGGCAAACAAGCAACACCACAGACGCTGAAGTGTTTGTACTGCACGCACTTTGAGTGTATAAGTGCTACACTGTAGTCCACACATAAAACATGCACAGCAACACAAGTGAATCTAAAGTGGAAAAGCTTGTCGGGAAACGAGCAAGCAAAGCAGTAACACATGCTTCCGTCTGCTTCAGGAGGATCCTTTTCCAATTAAGAGATACGGTGAAGAATAAAAAAAAATAATAGTAAAAGTTACAAATATATTTGCTTTGTTATACGAGTCACATTTGTGTAGTCCTACGAACACTTCAGAATTTCCACTTTATACTCTCGTTCAGCCATGCACTCTCCCTCACATGACCAAGGCTCTTGTCTTACCTTGTCGGTTTTCTGCCAGGAGGAACCGTTGGAATGGAACTAGCTCAGCTCGGAAATAATTGGGCACTTTCCTGTATTTTCTGTGATGGATGGAATGCATGATGTTTGAACCTGATTTGGAACCTGTCTGCACCTAACGTCATTTGTCGCCGACACATAAACATATATATCATTGTTATTAGCTATATGCAGCAATATGCAGCATATGTGAGTGAAAAGAGTGAAAACGTGGACCAATGAAACTCAAGGAGCCTGTACATGCTGCCGTGGACAGCGCCACAGCTCACAGGCTCCCAGTGTTCTGAATCACAGAGTGACTCCCTGCAGCACACGCTGCGCTGCATTCAAAGTTCCCTCGCGTGCCCAGACCCAGCGCTCGCGCCGGACACTGCATTACCCCAGACCCAGCTCCCCGGCATTTAGGTTCAACAACTGAAGCTCTTTTATATTACGACATTCCCCCTAGCACACTCTTTTTTTTTTTTTTACAAATAGGGCACCCCAAAAGCATGGGGGCTCCTGAAGTGATCCACCACTCCAATGGACCGCCTCTGCACACCCAAGGTCATTTACATTTAAATAGGTGTTAATAACAACCACAGCATTAGCATTCACCACCAGACACCGAGGGGCTGCACTGTGTCAATCCCCAACACACACACACACACACACACACACACACACACACACACACACACACACACACACACACACACACACACACACACACACACACACACACACACACACACACACACACACACACACACACACACACACACACACACACACACCCCCAGATTTGTCCTTCTGCACAAGAGACTGCTCATGAAACAATGGCAGCATATAAGTGGACAACACGTTATTTGTTATTTGACAATTCACAAGAGAAAGGGTGTAATCTCGATGTTCAGCGGCTGATGTACAGCGGGGTAAACAGAGATAGTCCACAGAATACGGTTTGTTTTCATCCGTTAGCAGTCGAAAGATTACTACAAATCAGGGAAGTTAGTCGGCGACAGCCAAATCAAACACTGACCGGCAAATCAGATGAAGAAGAGACACTGACCCAGGGTGACTCGTTAGTGGACATAAAAGCGTATCCAAATTAAATTGCAAAATGACGGAGCAAAACAGACAAAAGTAGTCTTCCTCAAGGAACATACGTGTGATTTAGCAATCAGACTTGAAGGCAAGATGTCAATGCAATGCAACTTACTCTGCCGTCCGACCTCGCTGGTCTCCCCCGGTCATGTGGCGGTGCAGCCGGAGCCCAGTGAGGTCGCTCGGCGAGACCGCCAGATGCCCAGTGTCAAGCCCCAAGAGCCAGCCTAATCCTCCCCGCACACACAGGACACCTGTTCTCTCCGACGCAGACTACCACCTCCCTCACATCCCCAGAGAGCACGTTCCCATTCCAGCTCCATGCTAATAAACGCGGGGCGGGCGGGCACACACACACACACACACACACACACACACACACACACACACACACACACACACACACACACACACACACACACACACACACACACACACACACACACACACACACACACACACACACACACACACACACACACACACACACACACACACACACACAAAATTTCCATCTGTTGCTCTGGCCCATGTGTTCCGTAGCAAAACTTCCAAACCCACTGGCAAAACTTCTAAACCCGTCCATCACTAACGGGAACGCCCCCTTGCCAGAGCTGGACCAGAGTCCCACCACGTTGTGTTTTATGACCATTAAGGGCGGCAGCAGCCACAGAGTTCAAGACACTTCGACTTGCGTGTGAACTCGAGCCACGAGCCGCAAGGGTCAAACTTTGACCGCTCCGTGGCCTCATATACTGTAACATGGTGATGTCATCACAATGAAAGGGAACACCATCTCTCCATCGTGGGAGGGTTCCAGAGGGTTTTGGGTGGTGACCCGAACCACATCATTCCGAAAATCATATTATTATTAATACAATTATATATAATAAAATAATATCACTAGAATTATTATTATTGTTACTTGTTACTGAATCCATAGCTTTGGGCCTCTAAGTTGTTGCTGAACTACTTTCACTCTGCACAGAGCAAGAGTGCAATTGTTTAATATTGTAATGAATAGCCAACGGTGTTAATCCAAAGGCCGTTATCCGTCAAATATCATGACCCAAAATCCCAGTCTGAGTCCGAGTTAGTTTCTGTTCTCACCGACCACATGATGATCAGTCACATGACCACCAATTCACGTCAACAACCGACCGGATCGGACCGAAGAGTCAAAGCCGATGCTTTGTTGCCTGTGACACACAGGTGTTCTGTTACAACACACGTCCTTCAGTACTTCTTTAAATACACTTAAATGGGTGTTTCGTTCTATCAGCGAGACACTCCGCTCTGGCCAGAATCATTTTGGTCTGAAAACATCTCTTCACATTACGTACATAGCCCAAACTGAGACAATATATTACTGTGATATGCGAGTATGCCTTCCAGCCACAAAGTAAAGTCCACAGTTAACACATAGGCGCTTGTTCCCGCGTTAGTGGCTTACATTTCACCACATGAAATCACTTCTCTCCACCTTTATACATATGACAGATACTGTTTGCGTGCACCCCCCCCCCCCCCCCCGCCTCCCTGATCAGGTTTCCAAGGCAACCATGCAGTGGGATCTGATAAATTAGCATCCTTAAAAAAAATATACAAAAATGCTCCAATATGCCCTCGCTTGATACCTTATTAAAAAAAAAACACACACACAGATTGTACACAATCGGCGCACACACGCACACACACACACGGACGTGGGCGTGCCACGCTCCAGCTGTCACAATGCAGATCTACTTCCCCCGGTGCTTACGTAACGGGTGGGTGTTGGTTGAGTGGGTTTGCAGAGAGCACGGCTCTTCCAGCTCTCTTACCCCTCCCCACACTTCTCCTTCCTCCTCCACGGTGACTCAGGTGTCAGATAATCCTTCCATCTCACCCCGCGGCTCCGGTTTGCCGCGAGAAAGCGGCTGCCTGTGTTTGTGGTTCGGTGCAGTCGGAAGCCACTGCTCTTGCGGTCTTATGGCTGGATTGTTTTATTTATTCATTCAGTGTTTTTTGCGGGTTGCTTTGGGTCAGATATCTACTGATCTCCGAACCCAGCAGTCCATGTGTGCTGTGTTACAGCTAAACCTATGGGGGCAGATGCCCAAAGAGCCTGGGCAGGAAAGCAAAAACGCCAAGGGGCGGAGTTATGCCTCGTTTCCTGTTTCGTTAGGGGCATGTTCTCCCGGAGAAGACTCATTCACACGAGTGGATGAAGCTTTCAGAAGACGATTCTAATCCCCTTCTATATTGATTTTTAAACCTTCACATACACTTTTTTTTACAATTTATCACTGCTGGCCAAGAATTATTTTTATTATTAATATAATTATTATTTTTTATCCTCCTGACACGATTGGTCGGAAAAACAAATACGGAGATAAATAAAGCGGAAATAAAGTAAAATCCCCCTATAGCAGTCGACGCTGTCACAGGCCATTGAAAGGGCTGCTTGAGTTTGAGGATAATGGTGAACAGAGCAGTTGGTACATGCTAGAGCTCTCTCCTCGAGTGTGTGTGATGGTGGCTGGCTCAACCTGTGGGCCTTGATTAACAAGGACCCACAGGCGAGTCACAGAGGAATCAGTCTCACTCAGGCCAGGTTGCTTAAACCAGCCACCAACCCACACACACTCCACAGCCCAGTTCACCCAGATTTAAAGGTGTTCTGCCATCAGACTTTTGATATGAATCTAAAGTCTCTAAAGACAAGATTGTAGGTCGGAAGTATCAAGTGAGACTAGATATCCACTACGTAAAGCACGATAAAAGGCAACATTTTCCAAAGTAAATTTCAGCTGTCAGCTTTTTGGCACTTATCAGCCCCCGAGAAAAGGCGAGAGATTTCGCGTTCCTCTCCTCTCCGCTTTTGAAAGAGCGTTTATTTTGACAAGAGCACGTCGTGTTCTCACTCTAATAATTAACAGCGCAATCAAAACACACAACTCTGGGAGTTCAGGAGCACCTGGAGATGGGCAGACGGTGGGGGGGTCATGTCTTTCTTGGTGACCCCATCTCCGCTTCTCACGTCATCCGCCTGAGAGTCCTCTGAATACTGCAGCATGTTACCATGTCGAGCTGCACTCACTGTGTGCGTGCGTGCGTGCGTGCGTGCGTGTGTGTGCGTGCGTGTCGAAAGGGCCTCACTTAGCCCAGGGTGATGGTCCACAGTGGGCGGGAAAACTCACAATTTGGTAGAGCTCCAATTTGAAGGAAGGCTAAGAGAGGTTGAAGCTAACTTAATGACGCCCTAGCCTCTGTTCTATCACGCTGTTTGGGGACACAAACCAATTTTCATAACACATTAAAACAATGAGCAAAGTGGCAACCCTTTCCCTCATCATAAATACTGAGCGGGGAGACACAAAAATGTTTTATCCATCGACGACCATATTCATGTTATCCTCATGAACATACAGCAATAGGCTGAAGCCACTCTCCATCGGCGAGGAAACTGAGAACTGAACACATTCAAATATTCTCAATACCCCCCAAAAAAAGGTGTTCTTCAGAGATAGCGATGTCATCGCAACATTCACGTTACATGACCTTATAACAAAAGACGTGTGTGTGTGTGTGTGTGTGTGGTGGCTAGCACTTCAACACTACGATGACATGCATGTTAAGGGTAGTCACCAACATGGCAAAAAGTACATAGTTAAAACTGCACGCAACGCATGTCGTGTACGTGAGATGTGAAGTACTGCTATGTTATATCCAAGTGTGGCGCCATGGCACTGGAGGTCTGCAGTCAGACCCAATACTCCCCAGACCCCTGGAGGTCTGCAGTCAGACCCAATACTCCACCAGACCACTGGAGGTCTGCAGTCAGACCCAATACTCCACCAGACTACTGGAGGTCTGCAGTCAGACCCAATACTCCCCAGACCCCTGGAGGTCTGCAGTCAGACCCAATACTCCACCAGACCACTGGAGGTCTGCAGTCAGACCCAATACTCCACCAGACCACTGGAGGTCTGCAGTCAGACCCAATACTCCCCAGACCCCTGGAGGTCTGCAGTCAGACCCAATACTCCACCAGACCACTGGAGGTCTGCAGTCAGACCAAGTACTCCCTAAATTCCTTTTAGCGTTTAATGTGAACATCACAAGCGACATATGCAAGCCTGTGTGTGTGTGTGTGTGTACACGTAATTGATGATTCATATCATATACCACAGCATTCAAGATTCAAGAAGTACAATGGAATGCTTACTCCCCATTTTCCCCTGCAGTATGTATTTTTTTATCAACAATATTTTTTTTTACAACTATAAAAATACTATACACAATACAAATTACGATATAAATAACAATAAAGTGATTGATGGATGATATGTACATGTGTTGAATTTTGCAAAAAGCATTTAAGTGCCAGTAGTGCAGCAGCATCATGAATACAGTGCACAACAGTGCAGAACAGTGCAGTAACTGTAATGAGTCTAGAAAGTCCAGCAAAGTACGATAGTGTAATGTTAATAACAATGTTATGAAAGTGGCAGCACTCCTAGCAGTTCAGTAGGAGCACTGCCTGTGGATAAAAACTATCCTTGAACCTGTTAGTCCTTGGCATTATGATAATGCTGTGCTGCCACACACACACACACACACACACACACACACACACACACACACACACACACACACACACACACACACACACACACACACACACACACACACACACACACACACACACACACACACACACACACACACACACACACACACACACACACACACACACGTGTCATGCGGTTACTCTTCCTACGGCGCAAGACGAAGATACTGAAGCATTTTTTATAAATTTGTATATACTTACTTTATACATACAAGTTGTTTGTATATTCTATTGTAAATAGCAAAATTGACGTAAGGCACCGCCACATTCATTTCACAGCTCATCCTGCATGTGTATGTGATGAATAAAGTCCTCTCCTCCACTCTGGTCATCCATAGGCAGAGCTGCGTTAGCGCTCGGCCATAGTTGTTGTTGTTATGGTGTTAATGCCCTTCAACAGACACACCAGGTGACTTATGGATTTTTTTGCCGGAATAGTATTACTGCATCCCCTAAACAGGGTACAGGGTTGTTTTTTTTGTTAGGTTAAATATAGTTTTCCCACACACTACAGTTATGATATGTTCAGCCTCAGCTGCATGCTCACAGTAAGAGCAAGATAATGGAAAAACGACAGTTATGCTACATTTAGCCTTATAGCTCCCTCTGTTGGACATCCGGTTGTATTTCAAAAAGGATATCCTTCTTCCCTGAAGACAAAAAGTGATTTGTACAAAAACAGACTACTGCATCTACATAACAACATATTGTATTGGTAGATAGAAACACACAGGTTATGATGTGAGACTATACTGCGCTATATACAGTATATCATCCATTAGACACTTTTTGGTTCTTTTTATTGTGTATAGTGTTATTTATAGTATATAGTAGTATATAGTAGAACAAATAAATAACAAGAATTCCAAAAAAATGTATATACAGTATATCATCCATTAGACACTTTGTTATTTTTATTGTAGTGTTGTTTACAGTATAGTATTGCATAGTATAGTATATTATTGCATATTATAGTGTAGTATAGTATTGTTGTTGAAATGTCTGATTGTAAAGCGGACAAATAAAGAATCTTGAATCTTTACTATTAATAAACACTACTACAGCTCTAATGACTCATATACCACAATGGGATAAAGCAGACCATCTTTTAAACCTATGCTCTCAGAACCTCCCACGCAACATAACGCAATCTTACTACCGCCATGCCTTACAGAAGGTCACAAACGTACCACTCAAAGGCCTCGCTCAATACACCACAACACGCACAAATATCCACATACGTGCACTTCTTGGGAACCACTCGGCAACCACACAACTGCTTGCGAAGCATACATTAAGACAGGTACAGCTACGATTATGTCCGTTAGGATTATACAAAAATCCATGACTAAAATTGTCCCTTGCCAGTTAAGGGGGGGGGGGGGGGGGATATAATCCTTTATCTGCCTGCTGTGTTTTGACCTATCCGCTGGCATGGCATCCTATCTTCATAGCAAAAAGGGTAATGCGTGAAGCTTATAGTCTAGGACTTGCAGTTGTTCATAACCAAGACGTCTCACACACACACACACACACACACACACACACACACACACACACACACACACACACACACACACACACACACACACACACACACACACACACACACACACACACACACACACACACACACACACACACACACACACACACACACACACACACACACACACACACACACACACACACACACACACACACACCACAAGATGGCAGTCTTTTTCCAGCTCAATCTTTGTCTCCACACCAAGCAATGCTTGCGTTCTATTGACTAGTGTGTGTGTGTACACGGTTAGTTAGTTATTTATAACCATTCACCTGGACATTTAAGATTCAATATGAAAGTTGCAGAGGACGCTACCGTTTGTTCGTTGTTTCCGCCTACAGATCACCTCGTCTGGGGGAAATCGATGTGCATCCCCGCGAAGCGATGAACCCTACATGACAGAAATATGAATAAACAGACTGCTGGAGTCTAAGAGGGCTCCCTTAAGCCTCTCCTGATGGAAGATGGAGAGAGGAAGCGTGCGGGAACCATTTAGGCTGAGGCCTTCTTAGCGACCACCCTCACGGATGATGCTGACCGAAAGCCCACGCAAGAGTCCCTTAATCCATTAAGTCCACAGGAAAACCCTTAAAGCAGCCCCCTGAAACCCGGGACTGTTGACACACACACACACACACACACACACACACACACACACACACACACACACACACACACACACACACACACACACACACACACACACACACACACACACACACACACACACACACACACACACACACACACACACACACACACACACACACACACACACACACACACACACACACACACACACACCAGGTCTAATCCTTATGGTTTTGTTCACTTTGAACCGAGCACAGTGCATACTCAAATGAGTATGAATAAAAGTAGTTCATTGCAGTTCATAAAAGTACATTGCAGCAGAAAACTCAGAAGACGCAAAATCACCCAGAGGAAGTAGCTTTTTCACACACACACACACACACACACACACACACACACCACACACACACACACACACACACACACACACACACACACACACACACACACACACACACACACCACACACACACACACACACACACACACACACACTGTATTTACAACTTCAAAGAGTGGAACCTTCCTGAGCTTATGTATGCGTCCCACCATCCGTTTTGCTGCTGGCTGATGGTTGTCTGAGCAAAATTAAATTAATACAGAAGCAGGTAAAACCATCTCCCAGGAAACTCTCTCTCTCTCTCTCTCTCTCTACCTCTCCCTGCCTCTCCCCCCCCTGCCCAGACAGGCTTGAGTGTTGAGAGAGAGAGAGAGAGAGAGAGAGAGAGAGAGCCAGGTCCTATTAAAACCACGGACCGGTCTCTTTCCTCAGAGTGAAGGAAGACAGACGAGGCCCATCGAGAACCCATACAATATACAACAGAACATAAAGACATAATGGAATGATCGACCGCTGCCATCAGCGCCATCGGCACACAAGAGCGCTTCCCGCTGACTCCGCCCACTTTAGTACAAATACAATGTGGCAGAAAGCAGATACAACTGCTTAGTCACGTCGTGGAGAGGTAGTCATGTCGTCTGAAGAGGCAGGCCGACGCTGAGACACGCAGACCACCCAACAAAAACACAGAGAAATCACATTTGTTTGGTCGTCACAGAGTCCAGTGGAGTCAATCAATAGTCTTAAATGCTTTCAGGATCCCACGTTCCGACGTGGAGCTCAGATCCCCCCAGAGCTTGTCGTGCACACGCATTAGAAATGATAATGCATTTGCACGGCAAAAAACGGAGGAGGATATTTTGTCAATTTGATCTATTGCAGAATTAGAACTTAGAATAATTGAATGACGGAGGAGCTCTTTGACCACTGTAATCTAAAGATCCAGGAGAGGATGACAAAGACAAAGGCGGAGAAACTCCTCAACTGCTCAAAATATAGGATAACAAAAAACAATTATAAGATGACAATATAAAGATAGCCCATAAACATTGTGACTGTTCATAGAATTGTACAAATAATCATGCTTATAGTATTCATCATAGTTTCAGTCATGCAGATGTTGGATTTCTATACCTATTGCACCACCTTGAATATCGGCTTGTCGTATTTGTGAAACGCTTAATTCACTAAATGTAGCAACAACAAAACAACTCCAATAAAACGTTGCTGACCCTAACCTTCCTAGTGGCACCCACGGTCCTTCACACCACTGGAGGCGATGGGGACGGTGAATGGGTTAATCCACAGGCAGGGGGGGTGGTTGAGCCCATGCCACTGGCCAGATTACACAGCACCTAATGCTTTGTAAGATGATTACATCTATTTCAGGAGGCATTTGTTCCACGCCCTGAGTTGTAACCGCGCTGTGATTGCGTCTCCCCGGCCGCTGGTGTTAGTGGTGGCGGACACCCGGAGGATGGGCCACCCTCTGCCCCCCCCCACCACCCCCCCCACCCCCGGTCGTGAGGTCCATCCATGGCCCTTGAGAAGTGATGCCGTGGGGGGGGGGGGGGGGATGCCACACCCCACCCTGAAGCCAGAGGACACGCTTTCCACCTCTGCTTCACATTACCACGAGTAATAAAAATATGACATAATCGTGATCGTTTGTGGGAATAATTGGTTAGGAGGAGAAGGCTTCGCAGATTGTCCATCGGCGTTCAAAATGTTATTCCTATTCATGTCATATTGACGGGCGGGGAAATAAATGCTTTAAAGAAGAAGCCAGGTGTATACAGCATATAAGCTAGTCTTATAGCATAGATACATTTTGAGAATGTACTAAAAATGATCAGAATATGAGGTTTGAAAAGTCAGAGAGAAAGGAAAACTAGTTTTAGACAGATACCATACTCTAAATGTCCATATACTTCAATGTAATGACCCAGATTTAGTGTTTAGAATGCTATTTTGAGTTTTGAAGCATATCACAATATTCATTGATATGTTGAGAATAAATGTTTCCACACCGCCCAGCCCTATCTGAAAGCACACCATGAAGAAAACCACAGAGGCTACGAACACACACACACACACACACACACACACACACACACACACACACACACACACACACACACACACACACACACACACACACACACACACACACACACACACACACACACACACACACACACACACACACACACACACACACACACACACCACACACACACACACACACACACACACACACACACACACAACATTCAAACCGATGGACTCCCTGGCTCTTGAGTTTCACTCTGAAGCGCTGAGTGAGCAGGATCGCGGGTGGAACAACCCAGGACCTGGAACTCTGGCATATTCCTTCCTGTAATCCTATCGTCCAACATTCAAAACGGTGGCATGTGAGAATGATGACGCTGCTGAGGGAAGGAGCTCTGCCAGGAACTCTCAGCAGCACTATCCATCCCGTGCCCGTGTGGGAAGGCTCTTCCCGTTCTCTTGGCCTGGCTCAGCAGCACCACAGCCACGACTGTGCACTACTGTGCACCGCTGTCTTTGGTGTAGCTGCCCCAGGTCAAGCACAAAGTAGACCTATATAACAGAGAACAAACAGCGCACTGACAGTACTAATCCGAAGGATGCGATTTTAGGGGGACTACGGTGTATTTTAGGGGGACTATGATGTATTTTAGAGGGATTAGGATGCGTTTCCTGGGGACTAGGACGTGTTTCACAGGGACTTTAATGTGTTTTAAGGGAACTAAGACGTATTTTAGGGGGACTAGGATGTGTTTTAAGGGGGCTAGAATGTGTTTTAAGGGGACTAGGATGTGTTTTAGGGGGACTAGGATGTGTTTTAAGGGGATTAGGATGTGTTTTAAGGGGGACTAGGATGTGTTTTAGGGGGACTATGGTGTGTTTTAAGGGACTAGAATGTGTTTAAGGGGGACTAGGATGTGTTATAGGGGCACTAGGATGTGTTTTAGGGGGACTAGGATGTGTTTTAGGGGGACTAGGACACTGAGCTGAGACTGGACTACTAAAAAAGGGCTACAAAAACATCACAAATCTAAAAGGAGTAATGGAAAGTAAATTGTTCCAATCGTAATTATTATTGCCTGTTATACTAAAATCCCCAAAACGTATTTGTAGTCTAAAAGACACATACACATTGGTATAGATTTCGATAAATATTTCAGACCTATAGAAAAAGATGCAGCTAAAAACAGACAATGGTTTCTCTACAGAATGGTGTGGCCTCCTCTCGAAGTATAATGTTGAACATTCCAGCTGCTTGCACTGATGGGCCATTCCCAGACCGCCTGAAAGCACCAGCGCTACTCTGGCCCATTCAGGCCAAATGAGCTTTAGTTTGGACACTTGGGTAGGTAAGTGCACTCTTCAATGAAGGCAGTTACACAGTCCATTATAAACCTTTCACGGTCGTGGTCGGTCACAACCCCTGGGAAAGGAGGGAGGAGAGGGTGCTACTGGGACCTACTGGACAATATGTTTCACATATTCAACCACTGTTCTCATGCCACACATTCCCGTGTGTTGGGTCTGTTAGCTTCCGTTTCAACTAGCTAGCCATTAAACATGACGCGGCAAAAGACTAAATCAAGAAAACGCCCTGAAGCAGAAAAAAAACCTTAAATTAGCAATTCATTTGTCTTACAATTAACATACTTGCGTCTATGGTCTGTGTATTTTGCAACTCATTGGTGTTCAGAGACTAAATCTATATCCATCTATCTATATATACACAAACATACATACATACATACATACATACATACATACATACATACATACATACATAGAGCTATAACAATGTGGCCATAACCATCAATCAAGTGTTTCAGAAAAACACAAAATCTAAAACTTTACCGAAACACTACTCAAACTTGTGTCATACTTGGCTCAGGTAGAACTTGGCAGGACGTTCACTTGTAGTTTTTGATTAGCCGTATCCATTTTTCGTTAGATTCATTATAATTTAAATCATGGGGATCCACACCCTGGATACGGTGTGTTATCCATCAATGTACCTTCCTTGCACACCAACACACATTTTGCGTAGCCTTATAGGTAACCTACTTGGCAATAAATCAAGTCCTGATCATGATTCCTCTTAAGCAGATGCCACAAACAAAACCATTATACTCTCAGATCTACAAGAGCAACTTCAAAAATACCAGAGGCACGACCAGGCACACAATGTTTGAATAATGCCACATCAGCAGGGTTAAAAATAACAGAGCGTCTGAAACCTGGAATTGTGCTGCGCCAGAAAATCTAAATAAACAATTATGAGACACATGACAATGTTTGTTGTTGCGTACGCACTGACCTTTCAAGGAATACTTTGCCGGTTTCCGACCAGGTTAGTACCATTACGATGTGGGGAGTAAATGAACATGAACGATGATAAATTTCCCTCCATTTAAAAAATATGTTAGCTGGCAAAAGGCGTCGGTTGACACTTTTTGGGTTTGCGTCGGTTGCGTCGGTTTGCGTCATCCGGCGGACTTCTGCCGTCTCCAGGGCTGTTGTTGTTCCAACTGTTGTTCTCTGGTCGTGTAGCACCAGTTCTCTAGGGCGGTTGTTCCAACTGTTGTTCTCTGGTCGTGTAGCACCAGTTCTCTAGGGCGGTTGTTCCAACTGTTGTTCTCTGGTCGTGTAGCACCAGTTCTCTAGGGCGGTTGTTCCAACTGTTGTTCTCTGGTCGTGTAGCACCAGTTCTCTAGGGCGGTTGTTCCAACTGTTGTTCTCTGGCCTCACAGAGGCGTCATCGTAGGACAAACAAAGGTATCGCTCACAACACCGATTGCCGGTCTGCTCCTTTTATGTATGAGGGACACTGAACTAATGACGACAACACACATTTACTATTGCTGGCGCTTTGACACGCAGAAGTGAAAGACAACTACCTCCCCAATGTTAATGTTGGGGGGGGGGGGGCCCTTGTCCTGCTATGAAAAGTTAGGTGAAAAGTGTCAATGGTCAACGTGTGTTATCTACACTAGATAAAAGTAGCAGACCCATAATAAGTGTGATGAGCAACACCTTTGTTTGTCCTACGATGAAACTATGAAAAGGGTCTCTTGCGATTAGATTGTGTTGTTTTGAGAAACCCACGGCGCTCAATGAAAGATAAAACATGAGTGTGTTGGGGGGAGAGGGGGGGGGGGGGGGGGGGCAGAGCTTGGCCCAACTTACCGAGAAGAGCCTCAAAGAGGTTGCTTTTGAAGATCACCATCACCCTCTGGATGGCCGTCCTGAGCTCGTCCTCCTCTGGCTTGCGCAGTCGGGAGCAGTACTCCTCCAGGAGCCCAAGGGCCCTGGACGTGTCTGGAAGAGGTAGGGTGGGGGGGGGAGTGGGGGAGATTGAGGAGAAGAGGGGACAGACATATGTAAGGACAGGTTACTGACACCGCCAAAATATTGATCGGCCAATCCTTGCGGGTACAATGCTGCCGTTTGTATTAAATAGGTTTGGTTGTGCAAATGGTGAGCGTGATACAGAACCGTCACAATGAATAGCAGAATCAGGAATAAACAGCCTTTCCAAAATGTGTTATCAGTTCACCCCCTCTTGGATAAGCCACGGATCACAAGTCATGAATCATCAACATCATCAACATTATCAATTCTATCCCACTATCCAACATACCACAGAAGTTAACCTAAACTACTGATGCATATAGGTCTAGGGGTATAGGTCCTGCTAATTTGACAACTGTGGAGATTTAAAGGTGTGTAGAATGTTTATGCTCTTATAGAAAAAGTTGCTTAATTAAGCAGTCTCCTGAATATGAAGATGTACATACATCTATGAAATATGTACAATTAAAATGAGGCATACAAGTGATCATGAGGAAACTAACGTTACGTTGTGCATGCTTCTAGTTGTGGGTGGTGGTTGCATGTATAGCCAAACTTACCTTTTTTCCTAACAGGCATGATTGACTCCGTACGCCACTTTTGCTATTAAAAAAAGTCCTCAGTTCATACTCCACAACATAAAAAAAAAAAAAAAAGTCGTGGGGACAGGGGGGGAGGGAGGTAAATTGGTAAATTTGAGGATTTGCAGGACGAAGTACTACTGCAAAACAAGCCCGTCTGCGGTAAGAGGAGCCGCGGATAGGACAGGGTGGTGTAGGTGATCCACTGCCATGACTGTTTTCCTCGTCGCTAGTCCAGCATCATTCCGCCGCCGAGAAGAGGACGTTACAGGCAGAGGAGGGGGGGGGGGTGGGGGGAGAGAGACCGGCCAGTGCGCACACAACGAGCCGTCAAATCCTACCTCATAGCTGACCCCAAAAAAAGTAAGCTGCAGCTGCTGTGCTATTCCATGACGAGGTGTGTGTGTGTGTGTGTGTGTGTGTGTGTGTGTGTGTGTGTGTGAGCGTGTGTGTGTGTGTGTGTGAGCGTGTGCGTGCGTGCGTGTGTGTGTTGACAGGTGCAATATAGGCTCGTCCGAGGTATGATCCGGCTGATCCTTGTACGCTCACTGTGCACAGTAGGAGTTGTTGTTCGTGATGATGATGATGGTGGTGGTGGTGGTGGTGTCGCCGTCCCTCCTTTCATCCACACGACATTCGGGGATTGAGGAGTCGGATTGGCGTCGTGCCAACATCGTGTCTACATCTGGAAGTTGGCTTCTATTCTGTTGTACGAATATTTCTCCCCCCGCCCCCCCCCCCTCCATACAACACACATATAGTAGTGTCTACCACCACGCCCCAAAAAAAAAAGCCGCAAATACACGCAACTCAATGTTAAAGTTCCCCCCCACACACACAACAGATGGACAGTCAATGAGGGCACAATAAATAGCGTCTTTTCCGCCGTGTTTGCTTCAGAAAACGTGTCCGACATGCGCGCCCGCGGGGCTGGTCCGGTGGCTCGGACTTGTGCTGGAAGAATGCGTTTTTCGCCTCGGACAAGTTATTGCAATATTTTAGATAAAACATTTACTAGTCGCACTATTGTCGCTTCATTTACGCATGGCCCAATGGAGAGCTAGCCATCTTGCTATAAAAAAAACAAGGCGACATTACACATGATGAGAAGAGGCTTTCCCGGCAGTGCGACGCCTGTAGGAGAATACCTGCCTGCCAACAGTGGGAGAACCCCCACAAAAACGCATGGCTCTCCAACGTAAAACCCCCGCATTTACACGGTCCATGTATTTATGTGTATTGGCTAGACATGTCCAAAGCTGACCAAAGCGGCATTTCCCCAGCGGGTCGCTGAATCTTCGCACCGCCACATTTTTCCCGTCATCCCCGTTATTAATTAACGTACAGTAGCGTCGGAGCGGCGGGTTAAAGTGACAGCATCACCGTCAGTTTTAACTTACCTTAGCAACGACGACGCACGGGGGGTTGGTCGCTCGTTATCTGTTGCCCCGTGCCCCTCGACTGACAGCGGCCGAGGGCCAATCGGACGGCGGGATTTCTTGTCGCATCGTGAGGTCTCGACCAATCGTAGCCACGGGAGGCGTGTCGAGGGAGGTTAGAGTTGAAGATGAGCACACGTGTTCTTGTGGTGTGGCTGTACTGGGGGCTTGCGTGGCGCATCAGTGAGACTACATACATGGAGGACAGAAGTGGGGGATTTGCTGGGAGCACAAGCTGTCAGTGTTGAAGTGGCAGTCTGCTGAAAAGTGTTAGTTATTAATAGGAGTATTAGAGTGTTACCCTTTGATCCGTCATCAGAATATTCTCCCAATAATAGACACTGATTTTGAGCATCTCCTATACTGACACTGAACATTGTAGCCGATAATCAAAGATTGCATCGTTAGATTAGCTGTGTGTGATCGTTAAATGATCACCATATATTACAGTATTATTCACTCAACCTGTTACCCATGGTAGACTAATACAGTGGTTCTCAACCCCTAGGTCACGACCCTCGGGTGGGTCGCGGGACATTTAAAAGGGTCGCAAAAAACTCTGTACTGTATGAATATACACCTCCCTGTGTCTCTACAGGTGAAATATGTCCCTATGTTTCCACAGTCTGTCTGAAATTGCACCAATGATTATTCTATTTTAACCGGAGCATCTTTTCTAGCCTTTAAGACACAAAGGCCCAAATCATCTCACGTGACGCTGCTCAACCAATCAAATCGCTGCAGTCAGTGAGTGAGCAGATTACAAAACACACACACACACACACACACACACACACACACACACACACACACACACAATGAAAGAGAACAGAAGAGTAATTTGACATGGCGTCTAAAACCAGAAAGGTAGACAGCGACAGGCAGTTCAAAAGCAGTATGTCTCATTTGTTTTCCGAGACAGTGGCGATTATAAAAAGCCCACCCAAAATAAAATGAAACCCTGGAGCCCGATATGATCGATCCACCGGTGTCCTAACACATTAACTTACTGCCCAGCAAGGTGCTTATGAAGAGACCACGTGGGGAGAGAAGGTGGGGTGGGCCTTTAATATTAATATTAATATTAAGCCTATGTTTAGATATTTTCACTAGTAGCGGTTGGCCAATTCACTTTGGTTTGTCACACCCCTTTCCCTTCAGCTATTGGCTGTCACCTGTCAATCAGACACTGCTGTTCGCAAGAGAGATGCACGTGGCCGCATTGGCTGTAGACCTACGCTAGGCTAGGTAAGTTGTTTGTGTGGCAAAATGGAGCTACCTAAACAGGCTACAGAGCGTAAGGGTGGTGCTGAACAGCAGAGGGAGGAGAAAGGGAAGTCCCTTAAGGCAGATGACGCTAAATGCTCAAATTCCAACATCTGACTAACTGGCGCTGCTAGCGTGCTAGAAGTTTCAAATTTGAATGCGAACGTGAGAAAAATGCGAAGAAGATTCGTAACTCGTAATCTAAATAACTGTGAATGCATACTTTTTTTGTCAAATAACCGGACATTTTTCAGACGGCTGCTGCCCTTGAGCAAGGCACCAGACCCCTACACTGCTCCCGGCACTGTTTATAAACTACTCCACTGCCATACTAAGATGGGTTAAATGCAACAATAACAACAATGCACTGTGGTATGGACCAATAAAGAGGATTCAATCCTCCAAATTTCGATTTAGGGTCGTGACTTTTGAATAGCATACTAGCGTCTTTCTAAGTAGATGTCTAAGTAGATTGTTAGATTGTATTGTTAGCCAACTTTTTGTACTTTGACCTTATTGTACTTTTACCTGAACATATTGTATTTTCACCTGAGCACTGGCTCAGTTCTTGGAGACTTGGTAGGAATGAAATGCACCTTTGACTTCTAGTGACGAGTTGTTCTCTTGCCTACCTTTGTTGTAAGTCGCTTTGGATAAAAGTTTAAGAACCACTGGACTAATACACCCCTCACTTGAATGCTCATTTATGCTATTTATTTAAAATACAGATGATTGATAGCCTATTATTGTTCAGTGCCTCCCTATTTTAAGGAAGGCCCAAAACCTTAGTTATATTTAGCATTATGGCAGATGCAGGTTAAGTGAAATATTAAACATGTTTTGTATGTGTTATAACAAGTTGGATGGTTATACGTGTTATTTAATATTTGATATATGTAGGCTACTCAATACTTATAATCCCAAATTCTAATACGTGGTGAATACTTTTCTCCTGATGGCCAGGACCACCACACTGCCCCCCAGTGGATATAATCAGAATGTCTTATTATTGTTCTAGAACTGGTATTTAAACAGTATAATAATCTAATAAGCATGTCTGCATTACACTGATTAGTATTACAGCCAATTCTACCAGAACATGGCCGTCATGAGAATGTTGAGCACATCTGGTTATTGCAGTATGTTTACAGTACGCTTGCTCCCTTGAAATACCTTCAACATTCAAGGTCAAAGTCTGCTAAACTACATGAGGAATGCTGTTGGGCCACTGTCTTTTTTTTTCAAATACATATACAAGAAAAACGCCTCACGCCCACGTGAAATCATCCATCTTTAAAATATCTAACAAGCTGCGCATTGTGCCTGGTTGAATTGCACAATATAAATGATCCGATTTTAAATAGATGTAAGCCTTATTCCTTCTTTAAATAGCTTTCGAGTTCCTAGTGTGGATGCTAACATCTACCAACCTCTGCCATTTCACATTTCACTTGATCTTTCCCCTCCTTTGCAGCAGCTTTGAAATGATTTGCCACCAAATCTGGCCCACACCCCCCCCCCCCGAGTAGCAAGCCTAATGCTAAAGCTCTAACCGTTACTGCTGACACATTTAATCACACATTGATTATTTCTCTGCATTTGATTTGAAGATGATCAAACGTGTCGTGATGTTCCGTCCCATCTGCGAGCGGGCTAATCCTAATCATTCCCTTTGGCGTTGTTGTGGGTGTTTTGATGCACGGAACATCCCAAGTTACTGCTTCAAGCTGCCAAGTCCTTACTAGCCGACTTATTAACATCTAACGCTGCATGCATGCATACAAGATGTTGTCATCTGCGCAGACTTAGTTTAGGGGTCGCTGTTAATGGGATGTTCCTTATCTGACTGATGAGGCGTCCATTTTCATGTCATCTTTACAGGCCACACCTCCACTGTGACTTGTTTTCATGGACCGTTTATTGAATACGTACAACGTTCATATCATGAGTGAATAACATCATCACGAGTGTCTTTGAATAAATCATTTGTCATCATTAATCAGTGATGTTTTGATTCTGGATTTAAGTGATTTGTCGATATGTTCAGCATCAAGCACAGCGATTTAGCATTATATCCTGGATTATTTTTCATCAATTGTGTGAGTGAGGGCGACCTCTACTCAAACGTTAATCAAGTATTATACATACGATTATTAGTATTATACATGACTACGCCGTGTGTAACCAAGGAACAAGGTTTCACATTGGAATGTACAGTTTAGGGTTCCATCCGCTTTGTCTCATATATAATATTGCTTCATCACCCTTTTTAAATGATAATATTTGGCTTATAAATTCACTTGGCCATGGTTTTCGCCACCACAAATGTTCTCAGAGGCAAGATCTCCTCCACCCATTCTCCGTTGGAGTCCATCATCTTCTCCCACAGGTTGGTCTCCAGTTGTGTGGAGTCCATCCAGTCTGCGGCTGCTCCGTAACTTGTACCTGAATGGGCAGACACAGGACACACAAGACGAAAATGGACCAACGACAAAAGAAAGAGACCAAAACATGCATCCACATGATTTGCTTCATACTTGACAATGCTTACTTATTATAACCGTGTCCTTAATTGATGGCGTAACTTGGCGTAACTAACTAAAGTTGATATCATATCCCTCCAGCTAAGAAAGTGTATATACTACATGGGCTAGTAGTCATCGAGTGACCTGTACTTCACAAGGAGCAAACCTAATGAACTCACTTGAATAGCACAGAAGAACAGCTAACATTAACAGCATTTCAGTGGACAAGCGCGGTCATCTTTATGCAGCCGGTGTCTCACCTGTTCCCAGACCCAGCCTGAGTCCACCGACGTAGTGGTTGTTGAGCCGATCGTGGTCCCACACCGTGATCTCGGCGCAGGCCTCCCTCAGGTCCTCGGGGCGGAAGCCGTCGTACACCATGGTGTGGTTAAACATGGGGTTGGCCGTCCGCTTCACCACACGTGTCTTCTGGCGGCTTTTCTTGCTGATGTCCGGGAGCACCGTGCTACGGCAGTTGGGCGGGGAAAGGGATGCCGGTTTAACGTTTGGTCACGACCTTACCAATGGTTAAGTGTGTTAAGATGACGCTTCGGTCCCAAGCGCACGACCCAATAAGACAGGGGGAAAGGGATGAGTTTCAGGAGTAACTACATAGTACAGTAGAAAAAAGCTACTGAATTACATTCATTAAGCATTAATTTAGGCAAGAAAACCACTAGTCAAGAGAAATGTCATAAGTGCATTTCCTTCCCAACAAGCGTCTAAGAGACAAGTTGAACAACCAAGTTGAGAGAACAAGTTGGATTACCTAGATTTTACTATCAGTCCAAACACATACCCACCATTGATATTACGTATTCCAAACCCTATCCACCCTGGTTGAAGAAGAATGAAACACCCACCATTTAACGAACGGGTCAATTATGACCCCTCGGGCCGGAGGGAGGTCCTTACAGTCCTTCACCCAGATCTGCACCTCGCCTGTCTCCGTCTTCGAGGTCTTCTTGCCTGCAGGTGCAAGGGAGGGACGTCACGAGAGGCGAACACAGAAGAAATGAATCCAAACCAAACAGAACCCCCGCCCTCCCTCCCCCCTCCTATATATATAGCCTGGAGACATGAGTTGCTTACCGTGTGACGGCTGGGACAGGTAGCGCAGGGACACTCTCATCTGACCCCTCTGGTCGCTGGTCGGCCGGGAGCTGACAGCCGGTGGAGACGGCAACTGTGTCAACGTCTGAGGGGGGAAAAAGGTCCACATTAGTCCGGAAGAACTGTCGTGAAACATATTCGGATGCATGCTTGGCCCACTGAATACATTCCACGTTTTTTTATGCTGTGGAAAACAGTATAAAACAGAAAATCCCTGTGGTCTTAATTACTTGTAATCAGTTTTAATTGATTCTGGTTCATTCACTCTTCACCTGGTTCGATAAATCCAGATTCAAATCCAGAAACAGCCACAGCCTCTTTCACTTGTCCCGAATCCATACATCCAAACATCCAACATAAATTTGAAATGATAAATCACCCGTACCCGCGGTGTAAGCGCATAGTCGTTTATCTGGGTGTCGCCAAAGTCCCACTCAGATAAATCCAGGTTGACCTCGCCAAGGAAGCTGTTCCGTCCAAACGTGTCGTTGTGCCACACAGAGATGTTGAGCTTCTGCATTTTCAGCACTTCCATTAGGATTTTAAACTGCACCAAAAGGAGAATTGAACTAGAATTATAAGTACAGAAGAGCGAGTCTAGCAAATAAGTCCCATACTGTGCTGCTGCATTTAAACGGAAAAACCTACTATCTAACTATTTATTAATAATAACACACATTATTATTCAATAAATTAAGTATAAATGTGTTTTTATATTATAGTTTTATTATTCTCATGCAGTTGTTTTTTTCTTTTTTTCTAGTTTCCGGACCGTTTACTTATATTTATCCAACTCATTGTAAATACTGTTGCATTGACCTTTATTTATTTTATATATTTGTATATACATCATTTATTGCAGTTTTTCTATTTTGTTTTGCACAATTTCTGTATGGCACTTCATTTTACTGCATAGTGTAATGTGGCAAATATAGTTCTTGAATCTTTTAATTGTGAATCTTGTTGGCAATGGCTAATCTAATAATTAGCTCTGGGCCAAATAATAGCATTGTAATGTATTCTAAAGTAATTTGAATGACAGGCTAACTAGTCCATCTATGGGTGTGATGTCATCACACTTTACAAAGTCTCTGTGCCCAGAGTGCACAGATCATACAGAGAGAACTAGTCCCAATGATGATGTCATTTTGGTCCATGACAGTGATAATCTGTGGTTACTAGATTATAGTTTTTAGATAAAAGTAGCAAAATAGGCCCATTTTCCACATGCTTAACATTTGATTCTGTAACATAGTATTTCAATATAGGAGAAGACTATACAGTGCTCTTGGATATAAGACACCGTGCTTCACGTCTTACCCTGAGAATTTCATTGAAGGACGGAATCAACGTCTTCTTTTTCACTGAGGTTTTTCTCTTTCCCAACTTTGTCTTATCAGGGACAAGGTAGCACTTGACATACCTAACACACAAAGAAAGGAAACCAACCGTCAATTTGTAAATATGGCATTGCACGGCAGCTTCAGCTACACTGAGGACGTACGTACGGGTCGGAGCGACTCTTCTTGGGTTCTGCCACGGCCAGGTCTCGGCATTGGACCACGAAGACCTGCAGTTCACCCATCTTCTGGACATAGTTCAGGGCGAACTGCACAGTGCCCTGCACGTCCACGTCTCCCAACCCGCCG
Source organism: Muraenolepis orangiensis (assembly GCA_027704905.1). Lineage (NCBI taxonomy): Eukaryota > Metazoa > Chordata > Actinopteri > Gadiformes > Muraenolepididae > Muraenolepis > Muraenolepis orangiensis. Next base: position 26,233,959 of record CM051011.1, on the reverse strand, counting down.
CGGCTGATGCTGGCCAAGCTGCCGCTGATCTGCCGACGAAGAGGGAAACATAACGATGGTGTTACCACGGCAACATAAAAAGCCTACATGTTACACTTTGTGGTTGGTGGTTTTTTTTGTTTTTACTTGGGTGTTCAAATGCAAATCGAAATAATGAGGTTATGGTGATGTTATTAATGTTGTTTTAAGGCTGTTGTTGCAACCTTTTTCATTGGTTAGCAAAGCAACTAACTGTTACTTTATAGTTTTTTTTACTCTTAGGCAAAAATAATGACCTTAAACATAAAAGCCGGTTGGAAGCAGCAGTTGGAGGTTAATCGTTCAACAGACATAATTGATGGACATTGAACTATTCCTTCGGATAGGACATTTGATTTGGTTCATTCAAACTATTTAGAGTTTAATTTTATTAGCTCCGGTCTGGTCTCCTAAAAAACCCACTTAACAAACATAACTTTGTCTATTTACCAAACATAATTCATGGTCATTCAAGAGACATATACACTGTGCAAACATCCCAGTGAGCTGTAATATAAATGGTAAAAATGCGCGTGGTGTGGAGGCCATACAGAGGACATGGAGGCCAGGCCCCAGGAGAGGTTGGACGTAATGCTGGCGGTTCTCTTCCTGTGTTTGTTGTCAAACAGGTCGTCCATCTACAGTGAAAGTGAGAGACAAGACACGAGCACACGGTGAACACACAAGTAGTCCAGCGGTGAGCCAAGCGGTCAGCGTTGTGGCGTGTCGTGACCTTTCACCTCTTCCAGCTGCAGCGTGGGGACAGATTTACTCATACTCCGAGCCTCCAGCAAGTCTAGGAGAAAAGAGGCAGACGGCGCCACAGCCCCAAAAGAAAATCATTGAAATAAGTACGTTTTGGCAGGGAAACCGGGTTACTGTAGTTTAAACCTACGAGGTACAAGCATCTCATATAGGGCCACCGCAATATGTATATATTCAATATACAATATACTTTTTATTGGCAATTTTCTAACCTGTTTATTTTATTTTGTTTAGTTTCTTTTTACATAATTTATACTTTGTATTGTTTGTAAGAGTATCTTGAGGATTGCTTTTGTTGTATTTGTACGATGAGACAATAAAGGCATTCTGATTCAGATTCCAATTACATTATCCTATTTACATGCCATTATGGTAACAGGGTTTGGGGCACTCACCATTGAAATAACACCACAACTCAGAAATGCACACACATTACAAGATCAAATTGTTCAAATTGATTGTTTTGTGTGGCTTTTTTAAAATGTGATGATATGATATTTGTATTTGGGATTGTATTTGTGTATTCCGATACAGTATGACAGAATTCTTACCGTCACCCAAAAAACGATTCAGCTGTCCCTGAGAGCCACTTTTGATATTGTCGTCTTCTAAGAAAAATGTTACAAAGGCATAATGTATTATCATATGTATAATAATTGACAATAATTGTACAATGCTATGCATCAGTGAAATACAAATGGTAACAAAAAACTGTGTAGTGTTGTTGTGATTGTAAAATACGTTTTTGGGGTAACAAAGTGAAATCAGGGTTTGTTTTACCTGTGTGGGCACCAAGACACTCCATACTTTTGGCCATGGTAATGGGCCTTTGTTTTAAGGCTGACCTGACAGGGCTAGAATCATCGTCATCATAACCTGCCACAGACGAAACAGAATCAACTCCGGGAAAAAGACACCTCCAGGTTTAGACGCCACTAAGCGGATCACAGATTCACCAAGCATGTACATTACTGCAGCATGAATCAGCATATTTGATATCATCAATTGTTCCATTGAGTTAAACTAGTAATCACTGTTTTTTTTTAAACAAATATTGGATGTGCATACACCTTTAAATTATGTCCATTTTAATGTAATGAAAACAATTGATGATTACTTGTTTAGTATGTTAAGAAAAGAGCTAAATGACTAAATCAAGGTGAGTGTGGTTTTTTTTTCCACAGAAAGGGGTTAACCAGATCTTCTCCATGGATGGTTTGATTTAGTACACTGAACAATTCAGTGAGCGTACCAGAAGAAATTAATAATCAGGAGGACGGAGCATCTTTAAAAAGAGAAGAAGAACCAAGAGGTTTGACCATTCCACCCAACAGGTTGTTAATGGTTAGCCTTAAAACCCTGTAGCGAATCATAGTTTGCTTTGCTCTATCACATTCATATGGTTATCATGATTTGAGTTTAAAACCACCATGGTTAGGTTACACCTCTATGTTACATCTAAAGGAATTGAGTGTAAGTTTTTGAAATGCTCACTGCCTGAACTTGCCCGAGATTCAGACCGGGCGCTGGTTGTTTTGTCTTGGTCAGAGGAGCTCCCAGCGTTTTGCGCGATCCAAGATCTGATCCGAGAATGACTACCCTCAATCATGGCCTTGCCATAGGTCGCCGCTTGGCGTCTAAGAGGCTGTCGTGGCTTACTCTCAGTATCGAGCACAGGAACGGAAAGGCTGGAAAGGTCCACGTCGTAATACACAGTGGATTGCTCTTCTTCGAAGGGAGGAAGATGGGCGTTCTCGGGTGAACCGAGATAGTGCTGATAACCGTCAGGAATTAAAGACCGAGCGAGAGGGATGGGAGATCCAGACATCTTTGGGGACCTGGGTGGTGTTCGCATTTCACCATCCTCGGGAGGTAGAGAACAGGAGATTATTTCTATACTGGGTATGTTCGTCAATCCCGGTGCGTTAGCTTCATGCGACGGATCTGATATCTGCCTGGGTGTTGGTGTTGGCCTTTCACCCTCTTCCTTGTGGTCTTTAGGTTCTAGAGCGATGTAAATTGGAAAGGTTTTCAAGGGAGAACCTTCAACTCTGTCTCCCCGTGGAAGAGACGATTCCCTGACAAGGACCTTGGGGTGGCAAGTCTTTGCTGGACTCCTTCTGAGTTCATCATCTGAGGAGTCCCTTGATCGTGGAGACTGAGACCTTTTGATTGCCGACTGCAATTTTTCCAAACTCTTAGAGACAAAGTCCTTTCCAGTCATGGGCTTAGGGTTATCAGCGTTCTGAGCATCTTCGTCCAGGTCTGGGTAGGAGGTGTATACTTTGCTTTTGAGGTCCTCAGATTTGTCTGTGCTAGAATGATCTGCATTGCTTGGCGCCTCCTTAACGTTTGAAACAATTATAATTGGTTCCGAGTGTTCTTTCTCCCAAAAATACTTATTTACAGGATTCTCTTCCTGTGAACTTGACTGGTCTTGAGAAAGTAATGGAGAACACGTTTCACGACCAGTGGGGCTGTTTTCCTGAAAATCTTTAACCGATCCTGCAAGAGACTCATCTGTCTCGTCATTAATGAGGATTGGACTTGCTCGGTATGTGCCATTTTGTTGAGGTAAATCCACAAAGGGGTTACTACTTTCTGTCTCTCGGCTGAAGTTCGTGTCGTCAGACTGGGCGACTCCATAGTGCCGGGTCAGTTCCGTCCCGGCTGATGGATCCTTTACTGTAGATCCTGTGTTATCATGGGTCGAGTCTTCGGCCGAGGTCATCTTGGCGTTATCGTTCATAGCTTGGTCCCTGGTGAAAATCAGTTTTGGGCCACTGTTCTCTCTTTCCCAGAAGGCCTTGAGGTCGGATAGTTTCTGTGTTAAGTCCTCTTTACTTTCTGTTGGCTCCCCTTGAGGATCTGAACCTACTGACGGGATTTCGTCTTTAAAAGCAGTGTTCTGGGAGGCTGTGAGCTGCAGTGATCTGACTTCTGTTGGCACTGGAGACTTGGCACTGGAGTCCCAAGGGTTAATTAGATTGTCCGATGGAACACAAATGGCTGGGATGGCTGTTTGGGAAATGGCTGTTTGGGAAATCTGGGGCTTTATTGACTTGTCAACTATCTCCTCCTTGTGGGAATCCTCTTCTTTGGCATTGTTGTCCTTGGCCTCTACTTTGCTAATAAGCAACCTGCTTCTTGGCTTCGGCGAGACGGTGTGCAGTGGCTTCTTTGAGCCATCATTGGTTGTTGGCGTGAAATCTGAAGCAGCCTCAGCAGAAGGCTGTGACATTATGGTGTCTCCTGAGCCCATTTTGAACCATTCTCTGGCTCTGGCCTGGGAATGAGTATCCTCTTCGGTAGCTTTCTCCAGGTAAGAAGTCTTACCTGACTCCTGCTCAGATGACAGAAGGTTGGACACTTGGGGGAGCCGGCCATGATAGTGCTCTGATAGATCTGCAATAGAAAGGGAAATCCGCCATTGGATCAACAATTTCGACAATTATCACAATTAAAATAGATAGTATACAGATATACTCTTCATTAATATACTGTCAAATTAGTTGTGATAACTGTGATTATTTGTGTTATTTATTGGGTGTGATCAGCATTCTGGTTCTCCAACTACTCTTTGATACCAATTATCTACTTTATTAATATTAAATGAATGATCAAAGTATGGTACAAAAATGTAATTTGAATAAAATATCACAACTAATTTAACATTGACATATTAACCACAATATTCTTAACAATTCATACAATTCATGAAATCACAGGCAAACAGTGTTGTCATTACCACTTAGTCTGGCTTTTAAGCCCCTTTAAAAAGGGAAAACTTCCGCACACAGTGACAATGTATGTTTATCAAATTAATTAGTACATACGCAACAATCAGTGAGGCTGGTTAAGGACGGTCTGTTAGAAAAACCCCAATAATGGAATATTTGCATAGCATTCCAGTAGATGCACATGCAAACCAGGTTAATTAAATAGTTCATGCAGAAAACATACAGGACAAAATTAGCATGAAACAAGAGTGAACTACACAAAAACTACATTTTTGGTGTTTTTTTGATTAAGTGATTCAATCAAACTTCATTTGATTTGGTTTGTTAGAGTGCTTTGTTTTAAACTTTGATTGAATTGTACTTGATGTGAGCTTGATGGGGCAACGGACCGGTTTGAAGGAAACTCTTACCACCAGGGACCTGGTGTGGGCCAACATCTGGCGACAGGGCACTCATCTCTCCTGAGCCCAGAGCCACCTGCCTAAGTAAAGGTCTGCACAAACCCTCGGTATGGCCACCGTGGTTCTCCACCGACGGGGAACCCACAGCATGATCCACATCCAGCACACTGTGCACTCCGAGCTCCTTGGCCCCCTGCTGGGGGACGCCATGGCCCACCGCAGGGACGAACCTCACCTGTTTTCCCAGGGCGTCCCTCCCTGCGGGGGTAGTGTCTTGGGCAGCAGAGGCCTGGTCCGTGGGGCTCTGGGGGGCTGAACGGAGGGAGACCAGGGAGTCCGTGGGGCTCTGGTCGGACATGCTTTTGAGGATGCCCCTGGGGGTTGAATAGGGAGCCTGACTAGCACAGTCCAGCGTTGAGTAAAAGATTGATGTCCTTCTGTACACGGGGAAGGGGCTGGATGTGTTGGTGGCATCTTCTGGGATAGATTCAAGGGGCTCTGGGTTTAGGTTAGTGGCTTGAGATAGGGGAAATTCAGTCGAGGATAAAGGCTCTGAAACAAACCAAAAGCCACATTATGATGAACAATAAAACTTGACCTAACAAGTAACTGTGATCTTGAGTTTCTTAAAAACCACAGCATTCAAGTTCAAAGCGATGATAAAAAAATATAATTGTATGCACTGTGTTGTATATCAGATTAATAAGGATACATAAAGTACATACAACTCATAAGTAGTCGTTTTGTGAGTTGCATATAGCAACAGAAAAGTACAAACACTGACTTTTTGTTTCTGTCTCTTCTAAAGAATTCTTTCCTGCAGAGAGAAGTCATGCAGGGGAGATTACAGCCCTGGAATGTATTCCTGTATAATCCTTCAGCTAATCTTGGAGATCCCTGAATTCAAATATGCGTTGATGGCCACCTCAGGGAAACTATCACTCAACCCCTCGCCCTCTCCACTGATCGACATGAAAACAAGACGTAACCTGCTAAAGTGTCACTTTCAAGTGACCTTTAGTTGAATAGTGAGGAGGGCTGAGATGAGCCAACTGTGAACTTCAAAACTATGTGTATATCAACTGACAGATTAAGAGGATATGGGAGGTTGCGGGTAATGCATTTGTTAGAAATGACGAGTTACACGTTTGGCAACCGCCATGCAGTTACTGTTCATGCCAGCGTGCGCATGCTAGTTTGCTGTTAAATACTTCATACTTGCAGCGGCTAAAGCACCCGTTAAACCTGGCACAGTATTGCGATATTACTTACAACATACACACTGCTTTGCATATACACGCTCTGACTCTTTTGACTGGCAAGACGTCCGCTTTGTCGGAAAACATAAAAGATAACATTTGTTACAATAGATCTGGAACAAATGACGGGGCCGCAAGCATGCGGTTGTCCTCCGACTCTCGGAGTTCTGCCGACTTTTTGATGCGTTCGCGGAGCGGAGAGCTCACCCTTGTGTGCCGAAACCACGGGTTCGTCCAACGAGTGCCCGCTGTTTTCTCTTGCCGTGTCTCCTTGCGTTCCAAGGGGATTATTAGGGGCAAGAGCCCCGCTGTTGAAAGGGTTTTTTCTTTGCTGCTTGGAGATACAAGGACGATGACATTAGAACATACAGTATGTTTTTTTGGGTGGTTTATGGGTGACCGAAATTAAAACTCTCTACCTTGGTGAGGGGCTGAAAAGTCGATGTTGGCATCTCGTGTGACCTTTTGTAGGAACTCAAGTTTTCGTCTCTTTAGGGAAGACAAGACATACATTCAAACGAATACAAAACAATGAAACCGAAAAACAATAATCATACATGTTATTTCTGCAGATATCTAGCTCTTCCGATCTCTGCAGTCATAGGTTTAAGGCCTTGTTTGAATCAATGTTCAGGCTAACTGTATTACAGCCACTTACCAAGTTGAGTTTTGGTCAAGGGTTGTTTGTGTGGGGTCATGTGGATTTTCGAAACCACATGACCCCACACAACCAGTGCTTTATTTTGTATATTCAGTGCACAGTAATGAAGTATAGTCTGTCTGTCCCCCTCTTGCTCTCATGGTCTCAAGGCGTTCTGTATCAACAAGCTTCTTCGACCACCACCTGACAAACACGTGAATCCACCCCAACTAACCAATCGCAGCGTGAAGCACACGCACTACTTGTGCATGTGTGCGAGTGCGTGCGTGTGTGCGTGCATGCATGCGTGTGCTCGTGCATTTGTGTGTGCGTGCATGTCTGTCTTGTCTGTCTGTCCGTCTGTGTGCGTTTGCGTGTGTGTGTGTGTGTGTGTGTGTGTGTGCGTGACTAGGGGTTTGTCCACTCCTCAAAGTCTGTGGAAAAAAACAAGAGCATGTGAGTGTGTGTGACCTTACAAGCGGATTAATGAGGCCTGGCCTCTCACAGAAGCGTATCGTTTCTCTCCACTCTCTCTTTCTCTCTAGCGGCTACAGCCGTGTCATCTGGTGTACCGCAGCCAGCAAAACACGTTATGGCCTTCGCAAACAGCGTGAAGAGATCTTATGCACCTTGTTTGTGTTTAGCTGTCTCTGACAGTTGAGGCTTTCATTCCATACTACGGATATATTACTATATATATATATAGTATGTATATAGGATATATTATACTATATTCCATACTATGGAAGAAATATGTCAATTAAGATGTTTACAATAAATGGAAAATAAGAACGAGTGCTCTTGGACAACGTGTACTGTATGCACTTGGATAAAACTTTCAGTAACAGATGGTGAGTGATAAATCTAATTGGGTTGAATTACAACGTCAAAATGTGTTCCAGTCTATCTAGTGCACTATTCTCTGTGTAGACTCTGTGTCGTCCTGGACCAAAGGGTGAAAGTGCACACATTTTCTATTCACATCCTCTCAACCCGAAACATTTTAAATGTTGTCATGAGGCTGTGGACGCATTTCTTTCGGGACACATGAAGAACAGCTTTGTGTCGGCTCCTCACTAGAGTGGCGCGAATTTAGTTCAAAAGGGGGAATCGGTCACCAGACGCAGCAGTGAAACACACACTTTGATAAAAAGGCTGTTTTATTGACGACACGACGGCGAAGGCTTTACGTCAGTCGTCAGGGACCCGCACTGCACCGTGCTAACTGTACAATCAGGCATTTAGAAAACCTACTCCTGCACTAATCCCATAATAATCTAATTTTCCCCTGGTAAATACGCATTACGAGTGTGGAGTAACATGCATTCATGGCTAGGCCTCATAATACAATGTGTGTTCTTGTTGTGTTATCCACCAGCATAACGTAACATGCTTTGCATTCAGCTATAATCATCTGCATAATAATCGGTAAACACATACAACCATAGCTCAGCTCAGGTCCGCGGCTCACCTTCTGTTGTCCGGGTCCTCCGGGATAAGACCACACAGTTCAGGTGGAATGTGCACCTCCTGGATGCTACTGGCCACAAAGCTTGGTTTCTTAGGTTGTATCTGAGACAGCTCCACTAGATCATTTCAATATTCACACACACACACACACACACACACACACACACACACACACACACACCAAGATCATCAATACTGTACATGTGTCAATCATTTTGGCTAGATATTGTTCTATTTCAATATCTCTTTAAAATGCCTTCGGAATAGTTCTCGATATTTAGGCACCTGTTCCATATACCGTATACTACCATATACATATACATTTCAACCAATCTGGGGTAAACAATGAACACTTGAATGAGTACATCGGCTGGGTAAGTTTTTGCACAAAAGAACAAGATGGACCGATCTTTCACCGCGATGACATAAAAGCGATGAGGCTCAATATTGTACTCCAAGCTTCTGGAACTTTCCCTGTTGGCACGGCCTGCTGCATCCTTATACACACACAGCACAGAGCGTGCTAGCATGCTCGATTGGTTCTACAGCTTAGCTTGTTGTCTTACGACGTCATTCAACAAACAGCATTCGAATGTTTCTATCAACACATCTTCATTCACCTCCAGATAAAGCACGGGGCAAATCCTATGAATTCTGAATCATTATTTGCTTTTAAAAAAATAACGCAAACACACATCCAAACACGTTTGCATGTGCCTAAAGGGTGTGTGGGCATGTGTGTGTGTGTGGGCGTGTGTGTGGTGTGCGTGCGTGCGTGCACATTGGGTGTCACTCACGCAGGGTAAGAGGTCTTTGTTTGGGCCTGATGGAGGCCCGGATGATGTCCCCGCCGTGGATGCGATCCCGGTGGCGCAGCAGCTTGGTCTCGTAGAACCACTCCCCGCTCAGGTACTTCAGCAGGCCCTTGTCACGCACCGAAAGCTGGAGGTTCCTGGGGGGGGGCCACGGCGGGAGCAGAAAATGCACAATTTAAGACGGTCCCATGCACGGCCACGCTGTTTATAGTCGCCGCTTTACCGCAAAACATACAAGAAGAGACGAGATGTCTGGAAGAGTTCAGCCACATTTTGGTTGAGTCTGATATCAACGTGGTACCCAAAATGACCAATCAATTTTCTATCTTGCTTAAGTGAACATATCATGGCATATGTTGTGTAAATAAATATCATACATTTTATATATATATATACAGTTGCAAGAAAAGCTATGTGAACCCTTTGGAATTACCTTGATTTCTGCATAAGTTGGTCATAAAATGTGTTCTGATCTTCATCTAAGTCACAACAATAGACAAACACAGTCTGCTTAAACTAATACCACACAAACAATTATATGTTTTCGTGTTTTATTGAACACACCATGTAAACATTCAAAGTGCAGGGTGGAAAAAAGTATGTGAACACCTATGCTAATGACTTCTCCAAGAGCTAATTGGAGTCAGGAGTCAGCCAACCTGGAGTCCAATCAATGAGACGAGATCGGAGGTGTTGGTTAAAGCTGCCCTGCCCTATAAAAAACACACACCAGTTTTTAGTTTGCTATTCTCAAGAAGCGTTGCCTGATGTGAACCATGCCTCGCACAAGAGCTCTCAGAAGACCTAAGATTAAGAATTGTTGACATGCATAAAGCTGGAAAGGGTCACAAAAGTTTCTCTAAAAGCCTTGATGTTCATCAGTCAACGGTAAGACAAATTGTCTATAAAGTTCAGCACTGTTGCTACTCTCCCTAGGAGTGGCCGTCCTGTAAAGATGACCTGAAAGATGAATCCTATAGTGTCAGCTAAAGACTTACAAAAATCGACGAATCTACAATACGTAAAACACTGAACAAGAATGGAGTTCATGGGAGGACACCACGGAGGAAGCCACTGCTGTCCAAAAAAACCATTGCTGCACGTTTGAAGTTTGCAAAAGAGCACCTGAATGTTCCACTGGCAAAATATTCTGTGGACAGATCAAAGTTGAGTTGTTTGGAAGGAACACACAACACTATGTGTGGAGAAAAAAAGGCACAGCACACCAACATCAAAACCTCATCCCAACTGTGAAGTATGGTGGAGGGGGCATCATGGTTTGCGGCTGCTTTGCTGCCTAAGGGCCTGGACAGATTGCTATCATCGACGGAATGAATGAATTCCCAAGTTTACCAAGACATTTTGCAGGAGAACTTAAGGCCATCTGTCCACCAATTGACGCTCAACAGAAGATGGGTGATGCAACAGGACAATGACCCAAAGCACAGAAGTAAACCAACAACAGCATGGCTTCAACAGAAGAAAATACACCTTCTGGAGTGGCCCAGTCAGAGTCCTGACCTCAACCCGATTGAGATGCTATGGCATGACCTCAAGAGAGCGATTCACACCAGACATCCCAAGAATATTGCTGAACTGAAACAGTTTTGTAAAGAGGAATGGTCCAACATTCCTCCTGACCGTTGTGCAGGTCTGAGACCAGCCTGCTGAACATTTCAGAACCGCATCTTCAAGCGGTTGAACATCCGTAAGGCGGCAGGCCCCGACGACATCCCGGGCCGCGTCCTCAGAGCATGCGCAGACCAGTTGGCAGAGTCTTTGCAGACATCTTCAACCTCTCCCTGTCCCAGGCTGTTTTTCCCGCGGTCTTCAAGATGTCCACCATCGTGCCTGTCCCTAAACAACCCAAGGTAACATGCCTGAATGACTATAGACCTGTAGCCCTCACCTCGATTGTCAGCAAATGCTTCGAGAGGTTGGTCAAGGACTTTATTTGCTCCATGTTACCTGCCACGCTGGACCCATGGCAATTAGCATATCGTCAAAACAGATCCACAGACGACGCAATTGCCATGGCCCTCCACACTGCCCTTTCCCACCTGGAGGGAAAGAACTGTTATGTGCGAATGCTGTTTGTGGACTACAGCTCAGCGTTCAACAGGATAGTTCCTGCCAAGCTCGACACCAAGCTTAGAGGTCTAGGCGTGTCCCCATCCACGTGCAGCTGGATACTGGACCTCCTGTTGGACCGCCGCCAGGTGGTGAGGATGGGCAGTACCACTTCAGAGCCACTGACCCTCAACACAGGAGCCCCCCAGGGATGCGTGCTGAGCCCTCTCCTCTACTACCTTTACACCCACGACTGCATGGCTATGCACAGCTCCAACGTCATCATTAAGTTTGCTGACGACACGACAGCGGTGCGTGGCCATTGGGACATTGCTGACCTCAACTGAGGAGGTGATCGGGCGGTTCTTAACCCAACTACACCCTCAATGGTAGAGACAGAGCTGGAGGATGAAGGACGGCAAACATCAATCTCCCTGGAGGAAGTCATTACGGTAGTCAAACATCTCCGCAGTGGCAAAGCCAGTTGAGGTGGTTCGGGAATCTAGAAAGGATGCTTCCTGGTCGCCTCCCGAGGGAGGTTTTCCAGGCACATCCAACTGGGAAGAGACCACAGGGCAGACCGAGGTACAGGTGGGGTGATTACATCTCCACACTGGCCTGGGAATGCCTCGGGATCCCCCAGTCAGAGCTTGTCGATGTTGCCAGGGAGAGGGAAGTTTGGAGTCCCCTGCTGAAGCTGCTACCTCCGCGACCCGATTACGGATAAGCGGGAGAAGATGGATGGATGGATGGATGGTGCGTGCGTGCGTGGCCAAGGCCAAACGCATCATAAAAGACATTGCCCACCCCAGCCACAAACTGTATTCACTTTTACCGTCAGGCAGGCAATACCGCAGTATCAAGTGCCGTACAAACTATCAGAGATAGCTTATTTTTATAACTGCTGTCTGTCGTTGGGTATTGCACATAAGATTTTCACTCACTGCTTTATACTTGTGTAAACTGTGAAGTGACAATAAACTTGACTTGACTTGACTTCATCTGCAACTACAGGAAACGTTTGGTTGAGGTTATTGCTGCCAAAGGAGGGTCAACCAGTTATTAAATCCAAGGGTTCACATACTTTTCCCACCCTGCACAGTGAATGTTTACATGGTGTGTTCAATAAAAACATGAAAACATATACCGGTAATTGTTTGTGTGGTATTAGTTTAAGCAGATTGTGTTTGTCTATTGTTGTGACTTAGATGAAGGTCAGAACACATTTTATGACCAATTTATGCAGAAATCCAGGTAATTCCAAAGGGTTCACATGCTTTTTCTTGCAACTGTATATATATATATATATATCTATATGTATAGATATATAAATATCATACATTATATATATCGTATACATTTTACATACACGTATATATCACAACAGCCTTGGGGGGCTTCAGATGCACACATTTACATCACACTTAATCAATATGTTTGAAAAGCGACACACACACACACACACACACACACACACACACACACACACACACACACACACACACACACACAGTTTTTCATGTTCAACAACATACAAAGTCTTTTTTAACCCACTCCGTATAAGGCCACGTTTTCCCAAGCTTTTTAAGTGGTACTACCACTTAAAAAGCTTGCAAGTACATCAACAGGAAACAGCAGAGAAACAGGAAGTGATGTGGTTAACTCATCGCAGTTCAAAAAGTTACTTTGATGACACCTGATTATGATCAGATAAGAGGAGGCACATTCAAATCAAGCACTTGTCAGGTACCTCTTTCATTTTTTTGTGAAACAACGTCCTGCTACTTGGGGTGATGAAGAAAAGAAAGTGTGAATACTTTTGAAGTTATTTGATAATATATGTTATGCTGTACATTACTTGTTTTACCTGCACTTTAATATATATATATATATATATATATATATATATATATATATATAACCAATACCAAATACATTTGTATCATGGCAATAAAAGGCATCCACCTTCCCGTGTGTGGAGACACTTACTTGACCCTTGTCTCCTCAGCCTGCTTCAGCCTGGCGTCTCGATGCAGGACGCCCAGGATGGTCTCCTGCTCCTCCTCCGTCAGGAAGCTGAGGTCGATCATGGTGGTGCTGGTTTGTGGTGGAGGAAGGACCCTGAATCTCCTCTTCTCTGAGCTCTTCTTGCTGCCCTGTGAGCCCCCTGATCTGGTCCTCACTCCGCACTCGGCACTCTGGAGACATTGTGGGATGGTTTGAAACAGACACAGTTGACCGTCTGTTCGAGTGCGTCATTGGAACACACTTCATTCTCCTCCTTCTCCGCAAACTCTGACCCCCCACAGCCTGCACCATCGATGAGCATCCAACACCCACAAGATTCAAGATTCCAGATTCTTTATTTGCCATACGTACCATAGAATGCTTACTACCCATTCACTCCTGCATTATGAACTCCTACGACTACTAAATACTATACTATGCTACACTATACATTACTATGCAATACTATACTATACACAACACAATATACTATCTACGTTATACTATAAACCACACTATACAATAACAATACTATACACAATAAAACAATAACGGGTCTAATGGATGACATATACATATGGTGGATGCTGCAAGAAGCATTTTTAAGGGACCGTAGTGCAGCGCTGTAGTGAGTAGTATAGCAGCATCATAATAACATATTAAAAGTACAGGACAGAAAAGGCGCCTTTTCCGGTGCTCTGCTGCCGTTTGGTCGCATTCAATGTACTTTTGCTTCTTGTTGCGTCGCTGTTTTGGGTTTTTCTTTGTTTGTGTGTCAGGCACACAAACAAAGAACCTACACTATCATTACATCAGCACCAAACAAAGGACCAGTCCCGGGGCAGAGAGAGGGGCCTGGCTGAGTGGGACTCTGAAGTTTTTCAGGACGCCTGGTTCAGGCATCCAGGACATTACGGTGAATGGAATCAGTCCAGTTCCTGGAGTGGGCCGAACAGTAACGTCTGCTTTGGTTTAAATAGCCTACCGTCATTGTAAGACATTGTGCATTTTAGCCTTAGGCGTTAAGCATATTATTTGGGGGATATTAACATGGACTTATAGTCTTATCGTAGGATTTACTTGATGCCACGTGAATGCTCAGAGCCATGTCATTCACGCCTGACGTGACTGTTGAGGTTATCACATGACGAGGCCCGTCAGCTTTGCATTGTATGTTTTGTATCATATCCCTGCTCATTTGTCACGACACGTGGCGCTGTGATCACACGGCTGAGGACACCCACTTACCACACTCATATATTACAGCACTGTCCCCATATATAGATATATAGATATAGATATATATGTATTTATACATGTGACTTTAGAAGCCACCTCTAACCCACTGAACACTTACTGAGGGACAATACTAGTTCAACCTCTTCGCTTCATAGCCAACATAAGAAAGTGTACCACCTTTAAACCACATCTTAATCCCCGCCTGCCTGCCGCTATACCAATAATCCCTGGTGGTGGATGCACAGCCTGTGGCCCCCACCACTACTGTTGTTGTTTTGGTCATGTGACCTGTTCCTGACATGTGACAGACAGGTGACGAAGAAGCAGAGCAGGAAAACCTATTCATCTCACACAGCCTCTGTAATGTCTAGAACAGCATAAGCAAGCAGATGATGGACAACTTTATAGTATTTACATACTATTTACATACACTAGCTCTTTTTTATATATATATATATATATAACTATATGGAAATTGCACAAAATTAGCTCTGTTTGCTTGCCATTGAGGCCGGGTGAGGGGTCAACTGTTATGTCTGATCTTACCACCAAGTCTACACCTGTGGCCCTACACCTTCGCATCCAGGTGCCCATTGCTGCCCTGCAGGCACGGCCCATCCAACCTTAGTGATTTAACAACAGGTCTACAGTCATTCACATGATTCATTGCACTGATTCCACCTCTCTGTACACGGATGACCTGAAAAGCAGGATCATAGAAAGCGCAAGTCATTATCAATGACAGGTTCATGTATTGTTATAAATACAATGACAGGCGTGCATGGGAAACAACCACAACGAGTTGCCACAACGGGTTTTACCTAAACCCAACCACCCAAAAGAAAACATTATTTCTTAAATAAATAAAAAAACATTAAGCACCATCATTAAGCACAGGACGGCGCTTTGGAATGCTTGCATGTTTTGACATTGTCCCACATTGGACATTGGACATTGGTGTGTGTGTGTGTGTGTGTGTGTGCTGTGTGCCTGTGTGCCTGTGTGTGTGTGTGTGCCTGTGTGCCTGTGTGCGTGTGTGTTTACCAGTATGGTTGGTTCCCTGTCGGTCTACTTACTATGTGTGAGTTGTTGATTAAAACACATGCCGTAAACAGTTGCTGGCGGGAACATGAAGTCCAGCACTGCATGATCTCAAGGAATGCTGCGGTTCTTCATTCACAGCTCAACTATAAGATACGCGCTTCCTTGTAGGCGTTCAACTTCCTTTATAGAAGTAGACGTGTGAGAGGTGTGTGCGCTGCTTGCGGTATGCGGCAGTTGTTGGTGACAGAGAGTGAAGGGTGATGGCACCGGTGCTCCACAAGTAGGAGAACACAACTTTTTATCCACAGGTTCCAACGTGAAGGTAGGTGTTAGGTGTTCCCTAAAACTAAAATCCCTTCGATTGAACAGAAATAACTGCACAACAACGAAAATGCAAAAACAAATTAACGTGAGACCCAGCATCTGATATAATTGAATATTAAAATATATATTGTCGAATTAATTATGAGAACTAAAGTGTATTTTGTGTTGTGTTGCTCAATTAAAACGTTTAATAACGTTTTCATTTATCATGTACACGTCCACATATGCGAAAACACGGGGCTCGTTGTGTGTGCGTTGATCTCAGTGTCAGCCTTATACACTATGCATGTACAAATGACGGTTTTAAACAACAACAACGAGGAACTTAAATCAAAACGTACCGTACCGAAGTTCCCTCTGCCAGGCGCCCCGTCCACCGTGTAACAAACCAGCGGAGCGGAGCTCTGCTGAGAGCTACGGGTCACTCTGAAAGGGGGCGGGGCCTAAACTGCAGTTGTGCCTT
The DNA here is from genome assembly GCA_027704905.1 of Muraenolepis orangiensis. Lineage (NCBI taxonomy): Eukaryota > Metazoa > Chordata > Actinopteri > Gadiformes > Muraenolepididae > Muraenolepis > Muraenolepis orangiensis. Next base: position 26,217,704 of record CM051011.1, on the reverse strand, counting down.
ATTTGGAAAAGGGTTTGACGCGAGATTAATCCAGAAAGTCCTTAAGTTTCACTTCATCTCACCGAGTTTGATATAATACAATTTAAAGGGGGAAAAATTGTATTTTAATCGAAATATTACACGGAATGCGGTTTAAAAAGCAAGCCACGTTTGATGTGGGATCGAAGTATCAAATGTAAGTTTATGTGCACATTAACTCGTATGGTTCAATCACATTTTGTAAACACAGGTTGTATTCTTATTTATGTCAATGTTCGCGAAGGGACAAAAAAACAAAACTATGACCCCGACGTGATTTGAACACGCAACCTTCTGATCTGGAGTCAGACGCGCTACCGTTGCGCCACGAGGTCTGTGCCGAAGATACCTGGATTGTGGTTCTAAATTCAAGTGTCAGTTATGTTTACGTTAGTAACGCCTTAGCAACGAACAAGACCGATCCTAATACGTTACTGTAGTGTATTTTTTATACCCTAAGTATAAAACTAAAACACTATCTGTGATACTGTATGCATTGTAAGGGCCATGCGTGTTGAGGCGACCAAGAGGCGTTGCCAGGAATGCGACCCCCTGAGGTTGCCGGAGATGCGACCAACGGGCGTTGCCAGGGATACGACCCCCCCCCCCCCGGGGGTTTGAGCTTGTAAACTTGTGACGTGACAATGAAGACACCGTGACCAACCAGAGTAGTGGATACTGGTTGTACCTCTCAGACCAATAGTATTAGTTGATGTTTGTTACTTTGACCAATAGGAGTAGTAGATGTTTGTGATACTACTACTACCTATAAGATGTTTGGTAAAGGAGCGCGTCGCCAGTCTGCGAATTGGCACGGCAGGTAGGCTCCATCCTGCTGCAGTAGATGCTTTCATTTGATGCTTTGTTCAATAAAGATATTGAACTTAGTATCCGGACCTCTGAGAAAGATTCTTATTCCACCCGAGTAGAAATTATACTACATTACGAAGTTGAAGTTACGTCACTTGCCTCAGCCAGGTCTTACTAACCCCATTGACGTATAAAACATGGCCACACCAACACCAACACCACCAGACGATAAAAAGCCCCCGCCTGCACAGAGTTTCATTGAATTGCGGTACGTATACTGTAGTTAAGTAGTAAGTAAACCGGTAGTTTGAGTTACCTCAATAACTGATTCCATACCGTCACAATACAAACATACTGTTGTATATATATATATATATATATATATATATATATATATAAAGAGGTTGAAAATGCTTTAGTACAGCGCTGTTTTTTTATTTTGTTTTCTTCCTAGAGTACAGTTACGAAGGAAAGAGGTCCAGGACATTCTGGTTGACATAGACCAACTCGAAACAAAGAAGCTCAGAAACGTCAACTTGGTACGCACATTTATTTGTGACAGTTTAGCATCTTGTAAATTATTGTTTTCAAAGATTTGTTTAGCGCAAACCCCGTGATTAGCGACACCTAGCGGTTCAAAACACAGTTGCATTCAGGTTGTGCTCAGACATTCACAAACGTTTCTTGTTCTTTCGTATTTAACCAAATAGATGCTGTTTGATTAAAAACTATGTACAACCACCATAATCAAGAATTCTGATTCTAATTCTGATCATTTTTTTGTTTTTTCATGCGTTCACTTTCAATAATTTGACCCCACACGTTGAAATGCACAATGTGGCGTTGCTCTGGTCAGCTGGAGCAGCTGAAGTCTGAGCAGGACAACCAGCTTCAGCAACTGCTGAGGGAGCTGAAGAAGCAGGAGAGACAACTCGAACAAAAAGAGCTGGCGCACATGAGACAAGGGGAGCAGGCCAAGGACACCGTCCTCACCAACAAGGCAGTGATGGACGGTAAATGGGCCTTTGGGTCCATCTCCCAACCCAGTCTTCAAGAGAGGGAGGCCCCATAAACAGGCGGTACACTGACAGTAGAACTAAACCCTTCGGACAACGCCTTTCGGAAATGCTTTCAGGTTTTCAGAGGCACCGTTTGGAGGACAAAGGGGTGTCAGTCATGACACTAATTATGGGTCATTTCATGTACCAGGGTGCGGGTAGTACAGGCAAATGAACCATTGATCAGCAGGAAACCATGTCAGCCCTGTCAGCATGCAATAGCGTGCGTTTAAAGGGGTCATATTATAGTACCAGGTGTGAGTGTGATTAGCCACAACAGGCCATGGTGGCTAAAATAGTCAGTTAATTGTTGGCATGGCTGGTCACATTTACACCTGGTGGTAAAATACAACTCCTTTAACCTCGAGAGGTCTCAAACCCACAACAAGTGGGGGTTGGTTCTCCTATAACTACTACTACTACACTATGACATCCCCAGATATCCTCGGGACTTCTCTAACTTGTTTAGAATAACTTTTTCTATAAACTGCCGGTTGAGCTCTGTGACTTTCATCAAGATTCAAGATTTTTATTTGCCATTTGCAACAAGTACAATAGAACGCTTACTCCCCATTCCCTCCCGCAGAATGAAATTCTTGAACACAATACTATAAGAATACTATACACAATAAAACCTTAAATGAACCTAAAAAGAACAATAAAGTGATTAATGGATGGTATGTGTTATATTGTGCAAAAAGCATTTTAAAGTGCCAGTAGTGCCGCAGCACCATGTGCAGTACAGTGCAGTGCCGGTACGGTGATTCTCTGAACCCAACACTATGTTTCTGTGATCCTGCCTGTGGAAGGCGTTCAGAGGAAGCTGAGCGAGGTGGAGGCCCAGGTGGCCAGGCTGCAGGCGGAGGTCCAGAGGCTGGTTGAGTACCGGCACGAGGGCCTCCACGAGCACCGCACCCAGATCACACAACTGGAGGAGGAGCTGGAGTGCATGCAGGCGGACGCTGACGCCGCCACAGGTGCTGTATGATAGTCCGTGGGTGACATGGGTCACCTTATTCACCTATCACCACCATCTTGGGGGGGGGGGGGGGATGTATCACGTGTATGTATTGCATGTGAGGAGAGTATAGTATAGTATAGTATGGTATAGTGGTGCTTTCTACTGCTTTGCCAGTGAACCTTGTCCATCCTCTCATCATCATCATCATCATCATCATCCTCTCCATTCACTTAGTTTTGTCCATCTTGTGTTTTCTGTACTTGTTTGTCACCATCTCTAATTTTTGTAAAGAGTCAATGTGTATTTAGATAAGCACAATATAAGAAAAATATATTATTATGAGTAGAAGTAGCAGTAGAAGTAGTGGTAGTAGTAGTATTGGTGTGGTAGTGAATGTGTGACCGATTGCAATAGTGCACCATGTCACTTGAAAGTTTTGTTTATAATAATAATAATAATTTGGATTATTGGATTATTATGGAATTAATAGTGCCTCAAAATCCTGTCATCACTAATGTTAATGAGCACCACGCAAATACATTGAACGGATATTGCTACAATAATGGAACATACAAGTCAAATGTAGATACATCATATTAAATATACAAACACGTTCAAACTAGGGCGGTAAGCTTACGTCTACTATGCTTATGCTTTGTGCACAACTTATACAAGATGATCATTTGTTGCCCCTAAAAGTGACCCCAGCATCCTGAAATGAACGGGATGGGCAGTATGTTGAGCGCAGGCTTCACGTTACCTTTGACGGCGTGAGAGTATTCCAGACTGTAGATGTAGTCCACAGAACTCACTCTCGGGCTACTGCTGTTGTCTATGCGCTTCGGAATGTGCAATCATGAATGTGGTGCAATTGTTGTAGAGCACAGGAAGAGCCAGCTTGAGCTGACGTTAAGCATGATCGACACGGGGACGACCCAAGCCATCGAGGGCGACAGACTGGCACAAGAGGTAAAAATGTATTTTGAATTTAATAATTACAAATAAATACAAGATTGTTCTGGCGTTCACGTTTCAAGATGTTTTTATTTGCCATGTGCAACAACTACAATGGTTAGCTTACTCCCCAGTCACTATACTATACTACAAACACCATATACTATAAACAACCCTATACTATAACAAAACTATACACAATAAAAAGAAGAATAAAGTGTCTGATGGACGATACAGTATATATATATATATATGGCGAATGGTTCTTAAAGCAATTAAAAAGGTGAAAGTAGGGCAGCAGCATCACAAATACAGTGCAGCACAGTAGGTCACAGCAATGAATAGAGTAGGTCATGTGTGCTGGTGGAATGATATGACGTATGTTTACCTCTCACGTGTAGGCACGTCACACCGGGGTGGTTTCTATTGTCTGAGGTTACCTTCAGAAGTTGGCTTTGATTAGGTTGTTCTTTTTTAAATCTTCAGATGAAAGTTAAAGCCCTCGACATGGACAAGGCCAGCCAAGAGGCGCGCGCGCAAAACCAATGGCTGAAAGAAACGGTAGCGCTGCTCTAGAACTGTGTGTACAAAAACGCTTTGGGAACCCGAAGGTCGCCGGTTCACAGTCCCCAAAACACCTGGGCACTGCCGAGGTGCCCTTGAGCAAGGCACCAGACCCCCTACACACTGCTCCCTGGGCGGCTGTATATTTAAAAAAAGCTGCCCACTGTTTCTAGGATGGGTTAAATGCAGAGGAACACATTTCACTGTGTGTCTGCGACCAATAAAGAGGATTCAATCCTCAACATTTAGATATGTACACGTGTAAAAAAAAAAGATATATGTTTTTGTTTAAAAGGACTAAGCACCGTGTGAACTTTTGACCCTAGCTGTTGGCCTACAGGGAAGAGGTATCAGCCCTGGGACTGTCGGTGCAGACTTTGGGGGAGGAGAACGTGGCCATTTGCGATTGGCTGTTCGACCAACGCCTCCAACATCTCGGCATCTCCAGGTGAGCGATGCGGCGAGGCACCGGCATGCCTCGTCCTGCTCTCCTAGACAGATAGCAGGACGGCGTCATGGCACAATGTTGTTGTCCAAACGGGAATGACCTCCTTCCTCATCTTCCTCATCACCGTGTTACACAACACTATCATAGCATTGTCGGCAATATTACATTGCACTAGTCGTACTTCTCTACTGGACCTACTGGACTCATCTGAGTTACTGCACTGTTCTGTACTTGTATATAATATATATAATATCATTATTATATCATGATTTATGATGCTGTGCAAAAATGCTTTGTGTACCATATGTATATCATCCATTTGACACTATTGTTGTTTTATTGTGTATAGTTTTGTTATAGTATAGTTCTGTTTATAGTATTTAGTATAGTATATAGTCTTGTTTATAGTATTGTATTGCATCGTATAGTATAATGTAGTGTAGTATAGTACAGTATTGTTTTTGAAATTGATATTGCGGGAGTGAATGGGGAGTAAGCGTTCCATTGTTGGTGCACATGGCCAATGCAAACCTCTTGAACATGACCAACATGACCACCGCCTGTGTAATAAGACGCATGAGGCTGAACGTACACAACACACGTGATCGTATCCTAGCTACCCACACGTCGCCTAGAGACGCCCCCCCCCCCCCCTCCCTCCTGTTTGCGCAGAGGGACTCTGGGTTCCGTTCCCATAGCAACGTTCATGGTGTCAGGTTTTATTCGTTCTGAAAACCTCCTTCGTCGTGTTCTCGTCTTATACACTTTTACCCTTACGTTTTCCTCGCTACAGAATTTTTCGCTGAAAAATAAATGTCATGCTTCCTATTCGCATGCATTACACATAATAATCGCTAACCCCCCCCCCCCCCCCCCGGTCGTAACCTCGCTCTTTATTGACTTGAAATCTGATGAAATCCAGATTATTCTGCGACATTGGGATGCGTTGCTTGAGGAATTATGTCGGACGTTTCCTTTTTCGCGGAAAAAAATACATTTTGTCCAAGGTGTGTGTATTATTCAAGATGATAGATCGGTAGTTATAACTACCGGTCTATCATACTCCTTTCCACAGGAGATGTCATACCGCTGGACCTGGGCCAAGACCTGGCTCAGACCTGCAAGAACGCTCCACCATGAGCCCACCGTCCGGTGGGTTAACAGTGTGCACATTCTACAGGTCATATTGCATCTTAAAGAGTGGGAGACATGAAAGCAGTCACGGAGGTTCATTATCTGAGCACTACCACCCACGTCCACAAGGCGGCAGAAGAGTTTAAGGATGAAAGATGTGCCTGACCTAGTCACTTTTGTACAGGCCTACTGACAACCCCCAAGTGCGGAACTTGAACGCTAGCTATGAAAAAGATAAAACTACTGGCCAAACTCCAAACATTTCCCCTTTACAGATAACAGATCCACCTTTACTGGCCATACATTGGTTTTGGGGCTCCCAGAACAAGTCTGTCTGAATGTTTCAATCCTTAATCAAATGGATTTGCCAAAAGGCGTTTAAATATTTTACAAATCAGTACGTCAAAATGAAGATCATCAACTTAGGGTTGTATACACCGAAGGCAGTTAAACCGTGGTCGAAATCTACTGTAAACACAGGTGACACTAAAGCGTAGAAAGCCATGTGTTTGTGGGAATTGTAGTTGGACAAACTGGATTAAGGAAATAAGGTAGGGTTGGTCACATCAGATTGTTTATTGGTCACATGTATAATAAGTTAAATATTATAGATGTGATTTGTCACATGTATAATAAAGGTACAGTGTACAACGTAGTTAAATGTTATTGCCAGCTCCGAAGAGGTTCTCCAAGTTCAGAATGTACAAGAATTACATTTCCAAAAATAACAATATTCAAAAAGAATACACATTTACAGACTATTTTTTTTATCACCAGCCATAACGCTTAAATATAGTATATTTTTGGAAAAAATGACAGCAAACATCTGACCTCGATGGCTACCAGTTGCAGGATGTACCACCGACGGTCTGGACGGGGATGAAATGGACAGCAGCTGCATTGGATCAGATACTCCGGAGCAGCTGAGGGTGAGCGGTCCGTTCGGCATGTTAACTAGACGGCGGCGCTTCCCGCCCCCACTCACCAAGGACGGCTCGAGTCTGGTCAGCGGATAAAAAGGTTCTCTCATTCCCCCAGAGCGCGGTGTGAAGACCCGTTATAATAGCCAGATAGCCCGTCAACCCCCTATTCTGATAGTGCCAAAAACACGTGGCTACTTCAGCCATCTGAAGGCCATTTAGACGATGTTAACCCATCTATAGAGCACTGAAAAGAGCCCCCACCCCCTATCCCAACAGAGAGCCCTTGATTAACTCGTTTTGGGATCACTCACACACGTTGTCTTGTCCCCGTTGCAGATGAGCCCTCTACAAAGAGCAGTGTTGTTCAGTGGGTGAGGCGTCGCGGTGAGACCTGCTGCATCCTTCCTGGCTCTCGCATCAAACCCCATTTTATTATTTCATAGTGCGTTTGTGTGTTCCAGCCTCACCACAGCCTGAGTGCCGGCGAGCTGCAGCAGAGACTTCTGACCGTGGTGGGGCAGGCAGCCCTGCTGCACCTGTCTCCATCCGGGGACGCCGACGACCAACTACAGCCTGGGGGAGGAGGTGGTCACGACACCCTTACCAGGCGTCAGCCATGAACCTGAAACTCATTGGCATTCGTTGATCAGGATTAATTTTGTTAAATTATTTTTAACACCAACTTTGAATTTGTAATCGTTTTTAATCTTGATCAAGATCATGTTGCCATATTAAACCTGGGGATGAAGACTATTAAAGAAATCTACCAACTGCCTAGAAATGAACGAATGAATACAGAAGGTTGTGGAAGCTTGCACTTTATTTAAAAAAAGAAAACCCCAACAACAACCCAAGAAACAAATCTATACTCTGCCGCAAATGTGAAAAAAAAGAAAAACACAAACAGAAAGCACATTGTGAGTCACCTCCGTGTTCGAACCATAATGTCCTCACTGGCTTCCCGTCTCGTGCTGCAGGACCAGACTTTATGTACACAGAGCCCCGGTCAACAGCGCTCCCCTCTGCCTGCCTGCCTGCCTGCATACACACACACACACACACACACACACACACACAGTCTCTCACACACAAAGGGCTCCCACATACTGAGGACGGACAGCCAAGCAGCGTTGTTGAATGAAAATACAGATCTGCCGAAAGCGTTGTAAGCATACACATGGATTCCTTTCAAATGCAAAATATCATTGTTTTTTTAATTTTTATTATTCTTTTTTGGGGTTGGTTTAGTTTAGTTTTTTGTGTTTTTTTTAACCTGCAATGAAAATTTGCCCTCACCCAATTGTTTAAAATTTAACTCACAGAATGGATAGTGAGCATCAACTTTTCATATATATATATAAACATACATATATATCCTCAATGTGACCCAATAGAACAGTACAAGGCAACATGCGACCATGAGTATTATTTAGAGCCTCAACAGCAAAAACAAAAACAAAAAACAGAAAAGTGTCTCTCCCCCCCTCCCCTCCCTACTCAAACATTATATTATTTTCTTCTTTTTTTTTAAACAATCAAAATATTAAATTCTATAATCAGTCATAGCCACAAACAAACCGGAACGTTCCTCGATGCGGAGGAAGAGGCTGATGTCATTTGTTCATTCAAAGAAAGAAACGTAACCATGTCATGCTCTCTGAAAGGGTAATCATAAATAAATACAAATAAACAAGGAATGTCTACTGCCAAAAAAAAAAATAATACATACAAACATACATACAAAAACATGGTTTAGACTGGAATCTCTTTCTTCCCCCCCCCCTCCCACAATAACATGGGGGGGGGGGGTAAGGTCATCGTGATTGACAATCAAGAGGCGGCAGAAGCCTGGTGGATCCACCAGGCGAAAAGGGTGTCCCTTTGAAGGGTGTATTCCGTTTCTCCCTTTTTTGTCCGGCGGGAGTCTTACAGTGAGTTGGTGGTGGGGGCGGGGGGGGGAAGAGAGAGAGAGGAAGGGGGGAGGATGGTTAATTTCCCCCCATCCAGATGGTTCATGTGTGGCAGTGCACAGCCCCGCCGCTCGACCTCTCAACGACAAGAAACCGGATCTCCAATGGGCACAAAGTCAACGTTTAAGGGCTTCTCTATCGCATGTGTGGTGGGACAGCTAAGCCACGTGGCCTGTCCACTCCCTCCCTCCCTCGCTCTGCATCCCCCCAAAAAGCCCATCCAGTCTTAATCCATCCCTGCTCGGGAATAAAGGGAGCGATTGAGAGATGTAAGGGCAGGGGGAGACGTTGCCAACATTTGAGGTTTGCTCGGCCTTTTTGTGGTTTTTCATCCATATGGGGGTAGAGGAAAGGTCAAGGCTGGACAACCAACGGCCTTTACATGAACTGCATCTGAGGAACGAGAAAGAATGAGCCGCAATCGCACACAAATCATCTTAGACAAAAAAACAAACAAACGTGAAATCCCGAAACGTGGGGCCACCCCGAGTCCCCCCCGTCACACTTTGTAGGCTCCCAGAGGCCTTTACCTGCGCTCCGGGGCCGAAGGGGTTGGCAGGCCTCATGGCGGCCTGGTTGTACATCATGGTGGGCTGGGTCGTCGCCATCATGGAGCCCATGTTGGGAGGCTGAAGGGACGGAGGAAACAAGCCTGATAATTAGAGAAGGCCTCCAAGTCACCTGACCACACCGTCGCATACAAGAGTCGGTAATCGGGCTACCGTAGAGGGAAGGTGGGGAACCTTGGATTTGATGGGTTACCTCTTACGGTGGGGGAACGCACTCCATGTATATTCTACACATATATTCCAGGCCTGAAGGCTGCGTGTCAGTGTCCGGTGTAAAAATAGCCACCCGTTAGTCACCCAGCTCAGCGACTCATGCGAACGAGGGTGTAGCGCGGTGACGTCTGCATCCACCCGACACACAGGCCGCTTTTGGTTTATTTTGAGGGGATATCAGCTTCGAGTGGGTGGCGGCAGCACGGTCTAGTCACATGCAAACGCACACGATCAGAGGAAGCATCTCTTATTTCCATGTTGAGGGCGGATGGCTACTTTCAAACACGGCAAAATGGCCCACTTTGACAATCCGACTGACTCACGGTGACGGGATATCGAGAAGACTATACCCCCCACCCTCCCATCACCACATCACCACATCACCACCCCCGCGTATCCCGAGGCTACATCATGTCTCACATGGCAGTGAAGAGGCGCGTCGCTGTTAACTCACCATCCCATATGCCATCATCCCCGTCGGCGTGGTTGCGGGGAAGGCCATGCCAGATGGCGCCTGAAGTGACACAACACACACACACCGAGAACCAGATCATTTTAAAATACAGAATAAGGAAACACACGGTCTTGACACACCACCACATACCAAACAAACCGAAACATTGGCAAAATTACTAAAGAAAAAAAAAAGAAGCACCAAACGGCCTGTGGATCGTCATAATTTCAACATAGAAGTTCATTTCTCTGTCTTTTTTAAACACTGGAAAAGCTGAGGCCTACAAGGTCCCAGAGTGTCCGAGCGCCACATTCAAGCCACCTTTTCAAACACGAAAAGGTATAATAAGCATCCGTCCAAAACCCGCCCACTTCTCTTCAGAACGACCGTCATCCTAAACGAACGCTACACCACAGGGGGAGACGAAGGAGAGAGAGAGAGAAGCAAGACAGAACTACAGCGACGAGGAGGAGGAGGAGGAGGAGTGGGGGGGAAGTAGGACGAAGAAGCAATCGCTGGCCGGTGCACGTCCAAGAAAAAAAAAGGGAAGGCAAGGGGAAAAGGAGGCAATATTATGGCCAACAGATCTGCGGGGGGACGGGGACGATGACTGTCCAGTGATTAACAGATTTGCCCGTCAACGGACCCGGTCTCCGGGGAACCCGCGCACTTCGCTTCTCTACTCCTATGGATGAGTCCGTTGCTGCGCTAACGTAATCGCATTGAATGCTTCGTGGCAACACTGAACACTCAGTTTGCGGTTTTAAAACCACCCCCCGCCCACCGTTTGGCATTTGGAGTCATTTTCTGAATGACAAGACGCTAATGTAGCATGACTATTGGCGGGTAACTAGACTTCAGAGAACTAATCAGACAAGGAGATCCAACAGGTGGAAAAATAAGGCGGGTGTGCGTGCTACAAAAATAATTTCATAGACCAAATGAAATTTTGCACAAAAAAAACAACTAAAAGCAACTCTGGGACTTAACAGTACATTCCAGCGGCCACTTGAAGTTCGTTCTCCAAGCGGGTGTTTTTGTCATGCTAACTCACACACTGCTCAACCTGGCGGCTAACGGCGCAGTGCAGCCGAGGCAGTCGTTGCCATGGCTCAGAGTGTCCGGCGACCCTCCGTGCGGCCCGGAGACGGCAGTGAGGCAGGTGTGTGGTGGTGCCCCTGTACCACCACAGTGCAAGGTTGCATGTGAAGAGGGGCCAACACTAACAGGCATGCATGCTTGTGGTGTTAAACCCAAAAAATAAGTAAAAAGGCAAGTGAGTGAGTGAGTGAGTGAGTGTACAGGCCAACAGTACAGAAGGCGTGGACTTACGTAGTGTGGGTAATGCATGTCGTTCTTCATGTCGAATATAAATAAAAATACAAAACAAATGGAGAGAAATGGACAGAAATATTGGAAGAGTGGTTGTTAGGTTAACGGTAACAAACAAGTTAAAGATTCATATCTAGCAGCTAGACTGAGCTTTACATCCCCCACTCCTTAGGCCAGTGGTTCCCAAACTGGGGGGCACACTCCCTAGGGGGGCCCCTTGATTTGTGCAGTTCTGTATAAAAAAAAATTGTTTGCAAGCAAAGGATGTTTATGTGGGTGCATGGAGGTCCTGATCTTTTTCTACAAAAAGGGTGGCCCTGCAGAAAAAGTTTCGGAACCACTGGTTTAGTTTTTAACATTTGCCTCGGACACTATGTCCGCCAAACGGCCACTATGATCAGCATTATGATGCGAGTTACCATGACTCACTCTTCAGAAAACGACCACAAAACAAACTGAACGTGAAGTACCATGTTAGCAGCGGACCATGTGGTGGAGGGCGCCATCTTGGGTTGCCAGTTGGTCCCGCCAGTCAGCTTCTTCTCCCCGGGCTGACTCCAGTGTAGATCACTGCGATGGGGAGGGAAAAATATAAATGATTATTAAAGTGTAAATAAACCACCAGCAAGCCAGTAGGACCCTTCGACGACCACCACCGCCGTGACGGCAAACTAAATAAGACTTACTTCTTGGCCGTGCCGTTGGACATTCCCAAATCTAGCGGAGAAACGAGAGCAATGCGTTCGTTAAGCGGCTAACTTTCTTCTTTGATATTTACAAAAAAAAATAAATAGGACACGACAGCCGTACGTATAAAGTATAACGGTGACGTACTGCCGACCAGATTGGCCAACGAAGAATCCAGGTCGTCGGACACGAGCTTGCCGGGCAGATGGGAAATTGAGTCCAGTCCTTGATTGGGTGAGGACCCCACTATGGGTTTGAGGATTCCACCTAAAGCATCTCGAAATAAAAGGGGAGACAAAAACAAAAAAAGGGGGATGGGGGCGGGGGGTGGGTCATACGAGAGGACACGCAAAGACACACGTGAACACAAACACAATACATGAAGACAGACAGAGAGAGAGAGAGACAGACAGACAGACAGACAGACAGACAGAGGTGGTTAGGCGTGGAGGAAGCGGGAGACAGGACCTGTGAAACGCTGAAGTGATGAGAGGTGTGTACACGGGGCGTGTCCAGTCAACTCACCCAGGCATGCATACCACGCCATGCACAAGGCCAACGTACGGACGGCCCCCCCGCACACAGCGAGAGAGAGAGAGAGAGAGAGATAAAGAGAGAAGTGTTCACCCCGAGACCGGCGGGCCGGTGAGGAGAGGAGACAAACCATTAGTGAGCGAGCGAGCGAGGGAGCACACCGCAGACCACACCAACCACTCATGACGGGCAAACAATAAGATGAACGTGTCTGGGTACCCACAGAAAAAAGGCATACGTGACCAAAGAAAGAAAGAAAATGTAGAAAAGTAGAAATTTTCATTATATTTCAAGTGGCGATGGTGTTCAGGGTCTCCTTTGAAGGGTATTCGAAATATTTTTAGCCAATTAAAAAAGCGTCACTAGTGAAACCGGACAGCAAGCAGACCGAATCGTGTCCATCGTCAGTGGAAGGAAGCAGAATTGTACTGTAAAAAAATGTCCTTACAAATGTATAACTTGACGTTGAATTGTCCGGATATGTGTCCAAACACTCAAGGGTTTTAAAGAATGGCAGTCATCTCCAAAAGCCCCTTGTAGCCAAGTTTGCTACAAGGGGTATTTTTGTTTGACTACACTGAGAAAACTTTAATTACGGTAATATATACGGGCCACGTCACTGAAGCCCAAAAGTCATCAACAGCCACCTCTAGAGGGCAGCAGTGTACATGTGGCATTGGGGGCGGGGATAAGGTGTGTAGGACCAATACCGGTGTGACTTTGACTCACTGCCAACAGGAGTCTTTATACAGCTCATCTTTATACAGATGGGCCCATAAGCCTTAAATTAGACTCCAAAAGCTGTAATCTTATCTCGAAAACCGTTCCCACTGACGGTGGCCACAAGTCTGGTAGGACAACGTGTAGCACATTAACCACTTTGAGAGCTCGTCTGCCCTTCTTTAAAGTTCCCAACACAAAAACAAGCGATTTGTCCTGTGTAGTAGCTGTAAGACACGCGCACACGCGCACCCACACCAAGGTGGGCGGTTACCTGTGGTGTCCACGGTGTTGCCGTTGGCCTTGTTGCCAAACACCGAGTCAAAGTCCACGTGGAGGCCGCGGGCGTTGGCCGGCTGCTGGGACGGAGGCGAGGCAGAGAACCCTGAAGGTCGAAAACATGGGACAGGGGGGGGGGACGGGAAGAGTAAAGGTAAGAGAGCCGGACACACAAAAATTAAATCATATGCAAGGAAACGCAGGAAACAGGAAAATCCAGTGTCCAGTACGTAGTCTGGGATATAGTGGTGTGAAATACTTGGTGTAATGGGAGCACATGTTTTCCAGAGGGAAGCAGTACGACCCCGGTCACGGAAATATTCGCCACAGTGCTTCTAGTCAGCATGTAACTGTGGGTCATCGTAAGCATGTGGTCAGCAGGGGACGTGTGCATAGTACAGCAAACTTGCACTTCCTGTTTGGATTTCGTCGGAGAGACAAGGCTCCTGAAGTCCAGACCATTACGCATGTGGGTCGGAATTTGGTAGGGAAAACCAAAACAAAGGATGTGTAGTACCTACCTCTGAACGCCCCGGCCGCCGCTGGGGCCTCGGCCTGGAAGAGGGTGGAGTTGGAGTACGGGCCGGGCCCACAGAAAGAGTCTGACAGGCGGACAAGAGCGGGACCCCAGGACAGCCACAGAACCAGAAGGGGCCGCAGGTGGGGAGAGGTGGAGGAAGAAGAGCGCGAGAGACAGAGAAAGCGAGCGAGAGGAGGAAGAAACAGAAGCACCATGAAGTGGCAAGCACAGGAAACGGAGACATAACACGGCACAACAAAGCACTAAGAGAAGCAAGCAGGATCCACCGGAGGGGAGGAGCTGGAGGATTAGGTCGGGGGGGGAGGAAAGCACAGGGTGTCGCAAGAAAAGGTTGGCAGAATACTCGCCAATGTGATAATAGAAAAAGAAAAAGAAAGGCCAAGCTCACAAGCCCACGAGTGGGAACCCGGGGAGGAGGGCAGCGTGTGAGGGCACCGAAAGCAGAAGAGTGTAGGGCATACGTTCTGGGAAGCATCCCACCCCAACGATGGGGGGGGGGGGGGGGGGGCGGGCGAGCGAGCAGAAAGCACACCGGGCCCCGTGCAGCGCTTATCCACTAGAGCAGTGGTTCCCAAACTGAGGGGCAGGCCCACTAGGGGAGGTCCAGAGTTATGACAGGGGGGGGGGGGGGGGGGGGGGGGAAGCGAGGCTAAATGTAAATGATGAAATACAGCTGATCGAAATAGAAACAAGTCACCTTTAAGACTAAAGGCGACTTGTTCCCATTTCGATTTAGTTCAGTTACATTTTCATTTAGTTCAGTTTCAGTTCTGTATTAATTACAGACAATGATTTAAATAGTCTATAGGAGTGTGGTGCATGTAGGTGGGGAGGGGCTGATTTTTTATCTACAAAATGGGGGCCCTGCAGAATAGGTTTGGGGACCACTGCACCAGAGCATGCACACCACGACACACACAACCGCTGTACGGCTCCTAGAGCTACCCGCTCCGGTACCTGGGAGAATAGTCTCCGTGTGGGCTGAGCTATCGAGATCTGGTGTCAGGGAGGAGGAGCTGGACTCCAGAAAGGGATTGGAATGATCTGGATGAGAGGGAGGGAGGGAGGTAAAAAGAGACATTTAAAAACATGCCGTGCCTCTAATGGCTGGGAACGCGGCCTTATCTGCGGAGGAAACAAATATTTACATGAGCGTGGAAGCGTGCCAGAGCTTAAGATGAATGTGAGAATCACCGTGCCACTGAACAGGAACACAGTCTGAGACAATGCTGTTCCCATACCAGCCAACAGGAAGCCAATTGGAAATGTCTGATGTCTGTTTAGTTTTTTTTTTTTTATATATATATATATATATATATATGCATTTGATCAGAATTCTTAAAAAATAAAAATAAAAATAAAAAAAATAATAATCTGAATTCAGATCCCGCAGAGGAAAACGGCAAGGCCAAAGCCGTTTGGAGAATGGGAGAATTATTGTTGTGATTTCAGGCAAAATTTATAATACGCATTTACATTTCATACCTGCAGTAACAACTACTACTCCTGTATATGTGATAACAAAATGCAAGTAGTAACAGTACTAACAATGTACGGGAAAGTAGCATGCCGCCTGAAAGAGGAGTCTATCCACAAGCCTTCTTCCACACTCACTCTTAACCTAAATAAATGAACAGTAAAATCAGTCACACAACCTGGCACAATCTCCTGCTCCAGCACTGACAATAACCTTCAGTTGATAAGCCAACAAATAAAACTGATTAAAAACAAACACAAAAACCGGGAACAGGCGTTCCTCCACCTGCTGCCACTTACTACTGGCCCTTTTTGACCAAGCTCACTAGTCCAAGAAACTACAGACCAACAACAACAACTAACTTCACGACAGCCCACGGTCAGAGTTTTAAACTGACGCCCCAGAGGTTAGGGCGTCAGTTTAGCTCAGGAGGTAGCGCGAGTAACAACAGGAAGGTCGCTGGTTCGATCCCCCGGCTCCTCCTAGCAAAAGCTGTCGAGGTGTCCTTGAGCAAGACACCCTAACCCCAACTGCTCCTGACGTGCTGGCTGACTCCGCCGTTGGTGGTTGAATGTGTGTATGAATGGATGAATGTGAGACTTGATATGTAAAGCGCTTTGAGTAACCATTGGTTAGAAAAGCGCTATATAAATGTCCATTTACCAGAGCAGAGTTCAAGTCCGAGGTCCATGTTTGTAGATATCATTGTGAAGATGGGTCGATGTCCCAATGAACTTTAGCACACTCGCCAGTTCAAACTGAACGCCATATGACCACACTGAACTTAGATAGTTGGTGAGGTTGTTTTGCGTGCATTAGTGTTTTGTTTTTTTTCCACAAGAAATCTATGAATCCTACCCGTGAAACCCATTGCACCCAACAATGAGCTCATCGAAAGGTTTCTTTATCTTTAAAAAAAGAAAAAAAGGCAAATAGCCATTTGATCTTTGCAGTGTCAAGATAATCATCGTTTGCCTTTCACTTCAGTCCCACACTAAGTACACGTTAGACACGATAAAGCAAAAGTTGACACAACAGCCTAGCACTTGTAAGGTCCTCGAGCTGATGGCAGGAGAATGCCACAGTTTGAGAATATGGTTTTATAAAGATTTGTATATGATAAGCAGAGCACACCTCAGGCGCTGAATTCTGCATATGCAATTTGTCTGTAGTAATATTACCCTGCTGCAAGATTATGACCCAAATAAACTACACTAAAAAGTATACTTTGAGCAATTTGGAGAACCACATGCATGACAGTTTGAGGTCACTGTATACATTTAAAATTAATTGGATTATTAAAATGCATCCAAGTTTCATTCCGAGTTTACCAGGAGACGTCACACACCACAAAACGACATTTCTCTTTCAGTACGACCTCGGCGTGCGTTAGCCGTATAAAAGTGATGAGTTTGTCGTGTGTACAGTAAGACAAAAAAGTGACATTGAGTTTGTGTGTGCGTTTCAAAAAGTGTGGCGCGCGCGTGTGGTGTGCTCGTACGGAGAGTTAAAAAAATACACTAAAGAAAAAGGAGGCCAGCAGAACTGGTCTTTCTGCCGTGTCAGCACCACGCTGGGCCGTGGCGTGGTGAGGTGCGAGGTGTAGCGAGCGCTCGTTGTGGTGGTGGTGGTGGTGGTGGTGACGGGGAGATCTCACCTGCCCATGTGTTGCTGGGCGGCAGGCCAGCGGACCCGAAGGCAGGGTGGAGGTCCAGCAGGTCGTTGGTTGCATTGGAGCTGCTGAAAGGACGAAAGGAAAAAGGTCACAGGGTTTAGACGAGCGCCACCCTTTTTGGAACACACACACACACCAAATCCGGCGGCCCACCGGATTTCTGCCATCATTTATATTAGTCTGACATTCAAATATGATCGTAATACTTCTCTCTACATTAACTCGATAACAGACGACAATTTACAAGAGATATTTGCAAGAAACCTCGATGTTTCATTATTAACGCCACGGGATGGATACAGAGAGTCGTACAGCGCACTGAACACGATGCCAAACCATGCGTTGATTGAACAAACGGTTCATGGACGTTTTCCTGTGGGGGGGGGGGGAGGTTAACGTCAATGTTTACATTTTCGCCCACGCTGTGCAACCGTAGTGCTATAGAGTTCAAAAATAATAACAAATTGTGTAAGTGAAAGCCAGTCTGGAGAAGTCTGTTACCCGTTGGTGGAGCTGGGGGTGGAGAAGAGGTCGATGGCCGGCCCCGAGGTGACGGTGGCCCCTACGCCGGAGATGGGCGACGCGTCTGCGGTGGAGGGGTTCTTGTGGAGCTCCTTCAGCCGCTGCTCCGCCCACACCAGGCGCAAACAATCCGCCGTTAACACAGGAGAACCAACCACCACAACAATAACACAGGAGAACCAACCGCACAGGAGAACCAACAACCACAACAACACAGGAGAACCAACCACCACAACAACACAGGAGAACCAACCACCACAACACAGGAGAACCAACCGCACAGGAGAACCAACATCCACAACAACAACACCACAGGAGAACCAACCACACCACCACACACAACACACACAGGAGAACCATCCACCACCACAACACAGGAGAACCAACCACCACCACAACACACAGGAGAACCAACCACCACCACAACACAAGAGAACCAACCACCACCACAACACAGGAGAACCAACATCCACAACAACAACACAGGAGAACCAACATCCACAACAACAACACAGGAGAACCAACCGCACAGAAGAACCAACATCCACAACAACAACACAGGAGAACCACACACCACACCAGAACCACACCAGAACCAACCGCACTACAACCAATCACACACACCAGAACCAACCACACACCACACACCACAACCAACCACACACCACACCAGAACCAACCACACCAGAACCATCAAGCCTTCATTGTGCTTGAATTCATCGAAGTCTATCATCGCTACGACCAAACCCGTCTAAAAACCAATAGGAGGGCAATACAACAACCAAGGTCACTGGACTGCTCGGCCCGATGTATCTCGCTTTGAAAAGTCTACTACCATTACAACTACTAAACCGACACAAATCAGATGACATCGTCAGACGAGGGTCGGAGCGGTTACCGACATGCTCTCATCGGGGCGGGGGGAAGGAGCGTACCTTCAGGGCCTTCAGGCGAGCTTGCTCCTCCTCCAAGGCCACCTGCTTCTCCCGCTCGTCCACTTTGGTGAAGGATATGCCAGTGCTGGCCAGGGTGGACACGGCGTGGGACAGAGTGGTGGCCCTAAGTAGACAGACACACACACACCTTATGTCTCAAGAAAAAAAACATAAGCACAAATAAGGTCATGTACCACCGAGCGTAGAATATTCAGACGAGTTCTCCCCCTGAGCACACGCATGCGATTGGACTCTAGACCCGACACATCCGCAGAGTGGAGCAACAGCAAACGCCCATGCTGGTGGTTTTGCGGAACAGACAGTCAAGAGTCACAAAAGCAAGACGGCCTAAACAATTCAACACTCGAAATTCAGAGCACGATTGACGATAAATAAATTATAAAAAAAATCAGTCTGGGACTACCAACAAAAGGGCAGATGGAGGACAATAAAGACCACACAATAATTACAAACTGTGAGCCAGTGTGAGTGTCGGAGGAGATACAGCGGGGGGGGGGGGGGGGAGGGGGGAGAAAAGGCCCACCTGCTGGCAGCTGTCGAGTCTTTGACCTTCTTGCCCTCCAGGGAGGCCAGGTGCTGCTCCAGGGCATCCAGCAGGCTACTGGGGGCCTAGAACCAGTGAAACACCACATCAAACCACAAATAAACATACAGACAGAACCCAGGCACGAGCCACATGGATAAAATATGACTTTGTCATCTAGGTATATATATATATAGCAACGTGTTCCACAGCAGTAGTTTAGATGCTAATGCTATCGACATCCACACAGGAACCATGAACACGCATGTCCAGCGGTGGCGATGGCCCGACCACCTTGCTTGTACACAATCCAATCAAAATCACACGACTCGTGTCGTTTTGTCTCACACCAATAGCCACAGGTACTGCCAAACACGTCACGATAACGGGAGGATTTCTTTGGTCACAGACACTGAAGCATGCCAGGGCGGGTGGGGGCCAGGGGGGCACAGACGAGTGGAAAGCACGACAACATGAAGTCAGAAAGCACACAGGATGGAGGAAAAGGTCCAGATACTTACACAAACCGTGAACTGACAGAGAAAAGCAGGAGGAATACAGAAAATAAAAGGCGATAACTTGTAGACAGCTTATTTTTTTAGGACAGCTTAGGTTTCGAAAAATTAACTAACTAATCTCACATTTAACGACAATCTAGTTTCCGGACATTTCCTGCACCGTATAAACTGAACGAAGGTTATCCTCACAGGCCAAGAGGTTTAATTTCTAGGTGATCAATAAGCAATTCAATAATCACTCCCTCCACCTCATCAATAACCTTAGTCATGTCTTCAACCTGCTTTCTTAACCAATAGTCATACAAGGCTACAACTAAAGTTGGCTCCTTTTGCACCTTTATTTACTGTATGAAATGCAGGGTTAGCGGCCAGTGGCAGAATGAAGCTCATTCAGGACTTGAGCCGCGTGTGAGCGTCTGCGAGTCTGCGGTCATCTGCCAGTGTGTCTATCTGTGGATCTATATCTGAATGTGTGTATGCGTGTCAAGCGTGTGACGGAGAGATAGCAGCCTCAGCACGAGTCCTTCACACGGGAAAACATTGTGGCACCCACACAAAAAAAAAAAAAAAAAGGCCAAAATGTGTTTTGCGATTAAACTATAAATGCTTTAACCACTTCTATACTAAATGATGTGGGTTGCGGCCAGGGTTTTCCAGACATCTAAAAGATGTGCAGAAACATTATTTTCCCCCCCCCCCATTTTAAGCAAAAGCAAGCCAGCGAATAAGAATGAGATTAAACAATAGAAGCAAGAAAAAAAAAACCAACCCCAGACAAGCTCAAGCTACCGCGTGCCCGTTATAAGACCTGTTGCTTTGACAACGCCAGAAGCATCTGTTCGTCTTACCTGGGAGAGATCGGGAATGTCCCCACGGTCGATTCCCACTTGCTGTAGGGGTAAAGGGGTGGGGGGTGAGACAACAACAACACATGAGCCGGTGAAGAGCAGAACACAATCCAAGGCATTCATGTAGAAACAGACGACCCGACGTGCCCCGACGCGGCGCCCTGACTTGCCTCCGCCACTTTGAGGAACTCTGAGATTCTCGTCATCCGCGTGAGGAATTTCTTGTAGACGTCGAGGCCCTCTTTGCACTGGACTTTCTTCATGTCAAAGTACTTCTCTGTTTTGCACAGAAGCAGAGGGGCAAACCCCGGGGCCATTAG
The DNA here is from genome assembly GCA_027704905.1 of Muraenolepis orangiensis. Lineage (NCBI taxonomy): Eukaryota > Metazoa > Chordata > Actinopteri > Gadiformes > Muraenolepididae > Muraenolepis > Muraenolepis orangiensis. The sequence goes on along the minus strand of CM051011.1, from coordinate 26,196,696 downwards.
GACATTGGTCGCAATGTACGGGTGAGAACAAAAAGCCATTAGTATCACCGGCACGCTCTGATGCTGTGTGCAACAGGCAGGGAAACGGGAATTTATGAACAGGATGTAAAAACGTTAGCGTTTACATTTGTAGAAACCGCTCGGTTTCCTTAAATCCCGCAGATTCCGCACGGACTGGCCATAAGCCAAGTCACATGTACCCTACTTTACCATCAACCCACGTGTATGAACGGTACACTATTACATCTGCACACGTTTTCTCCAGCAAGGAGCGGAACCGGCAGTGAAAGCCTGTGTAAGCAAGCCCTGACGATGTGTGGAAAGAGGCATGGCTGGTATGCTCAAACAAGAAGAGCACTAGGCAGCATATTAAAGTCTAGGTGAGGAATGGAGAGGAATTCACAAAATTGCTTTAAGAAAAAGGGAGGAAAACAAAAAAGACGAAACAGCTTTCACACACGCGTGCGTGTGGTGCAAAATGACAAAAGCCTGACAGTCAAACATTGACAACCGTCACAGCATTGCTAATTACATTTCCGTCAGTAAAATCTGTTTGCATAACTAAAACTCATTTGCCGCAGGGGATCCGCTACCCGATTCTGGATGAGCGGGAGACGATGACATGGAAGACCGGATGGGTCGTATTGGTTTTAGTCAAACCCTGTTGTGGATGTCCACAGACATATGATTTTATAGGACGTATACAAGAGGCATGTTTGGAAAGGAGAAGGCCCGTTGGCCCTTACCGAGCAGGTTGATGATGCCCTCGTTGTAGGCGGCAAACAGTCGGATGGCGTCTTTGAACAGAAGCATGAAGGCCGCGTTGATGACGCCGTTGGTCAGTTCGTTGGCGTTGACCTGTGGGCCGCGGCCAGAGTGGCGGACAGTTATGATCACATGGAGAAGTGGACCAACCGGCCAACTTCGGAACAATCGATCACCAATACATGAATTATTCAATAATAGAAGGTGGGTAAAATGTTCCCTCACATTGAAGTCCAAGAGCACGTCCATCTGGTTCTGTATGATGGGGATGGTCTTCAGCAGCTTCTCCGTGTTCACGGTCCTCATCACACCATCGGATCTAAAATAAAAAAAATAAAAAATAAAATATATATATATATATATATAAAATGCGTAACCCAGCACAATCTCCATCACTAATGAAAGCCACCACCCTTTATTGCAAAGCAATCATGCTATAGAATCAAATCTAAAAACACCGTCTTAAAACCGAGCGAAGCTATATTGATCATGAGCTGCTTTTTTTCCCCAGGAGTTTGATCGTCGCAGGAAAAACGTGCCCGGAGTTGAGGAAATGCAGACAAAGTAAAAACGCGTCTCCTCACCCTCGTTTGACTTTTGTGAAGTCGAAGGCGACGTGTCTGTAGGACACGGCCTTCTCGTTCAGGTAGCGGCTGTATCTCCGGATGAACGTCGACATGTCGTAGCCTAGGGAGAAACACAGTGAAGGGAGGTTAACATTGGGGGGGGGTAGGGTGAAGGGAGGTTAACATGGGGGGGGGGGGGGGGGTGAAGGGAGGTTAACATTGGGGGGGTGGGGGTGAAGGGAGGTTAACATTGGGGGGGGGGGGGGGGGATGACGGGAGAAAGACCCTCTACTACGACCTCATGTACCTTGTAGGCCACTTTTGTCCAGGAAGTTGCTGAGGTTGAACAGTGTGTTCCTGGAGGCCAGGTACTGGATGAATCTCTGCAAGAAAGGAAAAAAGGGTTAGCCCCCCCGGCGAGATAGGAGCCGCCGGTCGACCGACGTTAGAGGGTTGACGGCCGTTGAAGAAAAAACACTCGGTATCCACGCATGACCCGTACCTCGTTGCCGTACACCATCAGGTGGTGTGTGGCGGTCATGGACTTGAAGACCACCACCCAGCTGGTGCTAGCGGTCCTCTCAAACAACAAGTCGGCCAACTGGGGGATGTTGACGTTCATCTCGTTGGTGCACTGGATCAGATCTGAATGGGAAAAGTAAAAAAAACACATTAGATATATATATATAGATATATATAGATATATATCTATATATAGATAGATGCAGAGCTACAAGGGAGATCCAACCAGGGAAGCATGCAGCATATAGCGACAAAACACGCTTTGTCTAAATAGTTTCCCCTTCTGTACCCTGAAGCTTCAAAAGTGTTTTTTTTAATTATTTTTTTTATGACACCAGTGAAAGCCAGCGGCGGTGAACCAAGGTTTTGTACACACCGTTCCTGAAAGCAAATACACAGAAACGGTAGTCAGGGTTCCGCAACACCCATCCCCCCCCCCCCAGGCTTCCTCCACCATTCCTCTCACTCACTCTGTGAACCTAGAGCGCAGTGCTACAGGTGTCCCCTGAACAAACTCAAAAAAAGGATTGCCTGGAGCAAGCCAAAAGTCTGTATTTGGTGTGGGCGCACGCCAGGTGAGGCGTCGTGCTGCCGAGACCTGGCCTGAAAAGACACGGGAGTGACTACTGTTTATGTCTTTCAGTCACAGGCCCCGCGGGAGTGATCTCAGTTCGGCAGTGCCACGCACTTCCACAGGTAGTGTTGCTTTCTTTTGCACAAACACCACAACCCTTTCGAAAGGAGTCCATGTGATGGGTGAGGGTGTGTTCTGCTGCCCTGTGCTGTAGACAGAGGAGATGTTGAGCAAGCGCACAGCAGATGGAAGAAGAGGAGAAGTTATCGGGGAACAGGCTTCATCAATGCAATGTGCAAATTAACAATGTACCATTCCCCTGTTCCGCTGCTTGCACACAGATCTCCCCGCTACTTATGTCCAATGATTGAGTTGGTGTAAGACACAGCGAGAGCATCAGCAACAAGCTGCAGGCATTTTACACACAATATCCATAATGCAGATAGAGATTAGGTTGAAAAGCGGCAAAGACATTGTTTAAGCAGACAGCCTTTTTCATTGATGCTAGGCATCTATGAAGCTAGACCTGATGTGTACTCAAGTGGAATGGTCTTGAAGATGAGCCTCAAACACCTCCCATTTCATGCAGACAAAACAAACTACAAATAATATTAGGTAGGTATCCAATAGGTAGACCCCCATGTTTAACGGTGCTGTCCACTGGAGCATGAGAATGCAGCTACCATGCCCACATCTCTGCTGTGACATCTAGAAAGTCACACACAAACGCTGACAGCATTGGGCCTGAAGAGCCAGACTGGATAAGGACCGGGCTCACCAAAGTCCACAACAATAGAGAGAAAGCTGCCAGAGACTGAAAGGAGATTAGTCTTGAACAAATGTATCAGAAAGCTAATTGGATTTGGAGTGACGTAGGAATCAATTTCAAAATCAACCAATCAATGAAACGGTCTATAAAAAAAAAAGGAATAAACTTGCATTTGTAAAAGAAAAAGTATAAGGTCGGTGGACAATCACAGTGACAACCATTTATTAAATTTAGCTTGGAGCCATATACAGAATATTCAGGTGGAAGCAAACATCCCACCTGTGCCAGTAAAAGCAACTCTGAAGACTGAAACTCTAGCCAGGGAAGAGTGTGGGCGTGTGCGTGTTAGTGTATGACGGCACGCACAGGGGATTCTCCGACGAACATGAGCCCTCGTCCGGAGACCAAAGACCGCATGCATCGCTGTCCGGGACCAGACGAGACGGACTCCCTCGCTCACCACCACATCATCATCATCTCATCACACATGCATTCAGGCAGTGTGATTTAATCCACCATCCAAAGAAATCCTGCTAATCCTCATTATGGATGTACTGCTAATAATCCCCGTGTCCGCTGCGAGCCGAATGCGCGCTTCTTGGACGGCAGGAGGCAAATCTTGGACACACCACTCGCCATTCCAACGCTTCCGATAATAAAATATTCATGGCCCTCAGATGCCACGCTTGGCAGGAAAACACAACTGAATATTGGAGTGAAACGCATACGGTTCCCACGTGTGCTGTGGAAATATCATGAAGTTCCACCCTTGGTCTATACAGGAGAAGGAGGTCAATGGCATTGTAGTATCCTTTGCATATACGTTTAGGGCAGGTTAGAAGTCGCCCCTGACCAAACTCTAACCTCTCAGCACACAAGAACAGTCGGACATCCCACTGTCTTCTGGAAGCCCAACACCTAGTCACTGTACATGGGTGGTCTCTGTGAAAACTCGTCCGTGTTTGTTTGAATGCAAAAACACAAAAAGGGGTTTTTCAGCTAGTTATTTTGTTGGTGCGTGCACAATGTGCCAACATTGTGACAACAACAGACCTTTGCACACAAGACCAATTAAATTGCGATAGTGACGTCAACTTTGGACAACGCCTGAAAGGAGGGACCGATCGTAGCAAACAGTCTCGCAGCAAGACGACTGACAATCTCACAACGCTGCTGCCGCAACGGACTGGAGCGACGGCTTTATACTTAACTGAATAGTGGTTTAGACTTGGCTGGATATTATTAAATCGGTGGGAAATCGGAGGTAGACTCGGACACAAATGCAGAGAACAGTTCAAATTAAACCCCTCTTTAACATATGGCTATGCTTTGAGAACCCTTGCTGTTGCTTGAACACCTATATTTTATTTAGGTTTGATAATTCAAAAATAACCAAAATCAAGCAAACATGCAAATTAGGCAATAAAACGCCACTAGGTCGGGAATATTAATAGTTTATCACCGGCCCAGTTTCGAGAAATAAACACATCCATAATGAAATGGGCCAGGAGATTAATTCCATCGACTTAAGCATTTGTGGAGTGCAGTTCGACGACCACTTACAGCGGTTTCTCAAAACGCAATATTTAACCGCTGCCTCCATGACTGAACATTCAAGATGAAGCCAGAAATGTGCCAAAAGGGCAAGAGATTTATCCAGTGCTCACGAGCGCTCCTTAAAAGATGTGCTACAGATGGGCTTTTCACTCGCACTGTCCATTTGTAAAGGGAAATGGTCCAGGTGACAACCCACGCCTCTGGTTTTGTCGTTTATGTATTTAGTTAGTTTGCAGGTTGTGCCGTGGGTTCCCCGGCTACCGTCAGGAAGTGAAAGTAAGAGCGCGCAGCTGGTGAGAAGCGCACAAGGGCCGGTTGTGAGAGTCAGTGAGTCTGTCGGTTGTTGGTGTTCATGGAGGAGATCCAATGAGGAGATGCTTAAATTAAAAACACCAAAAAGAGAGGGCCTAAGGGTACAACGCAGGCTGTAGCTCGCCATCAGAGAGCAGTGGCATTTCTACACACACATACACACGAACGAGCAGAATCAACAATCATGTCGACTCCAAAAAGGAATGCCTTCCTCCATTGCCGCCTTAAGACAACAGATTATCTCACAAGAATGTTTTCCCTTGTGATGTTGAATTTAAAACACCGGTCTAAAAGTAGAGGACAATATCAAAGTACAGCTGGTTATCTTTGCATTGCAATTAAAGAAGATCCAAAGGCCCCGTCTGAGCCTTAATATACACAGCAGCGAGCGACAAACCCAAGTATCTACATGCTTGTAAAAGAGCAACAGAATGGTGTCCATATGTTCCTTATTCATTGAATTAACTTAATTTACACAGCACTTATACATCAGAGTAAAGATGGCCATGACACAAAGCCATCAAACAAAGCCAGAACTTGCATTTCAAAAAGTTTCAGCAGATGAATGAAAGCCCTTCATGTTTGTAGATGCAAGGAGGGGGGGGGGGGACCACCATGGACGAGGGACTACATCAGGCTGCAATAACATTTAATTAGGAGTTTTGCAGTGTAAATTAGCGCTTTACAGCTTGCTGTTGAGAGTTGTAATTGAGGCTTTTAAAAGTCAGCGGCTTTGCCAATGATGGGCTTCCTGGTTGTGTGTGTATGGCGAATCAAATCCACCATCAAATGGATCAACTGCTTCAAAGTTGTGTCATTACCGCCAAAAGAAGGACATGCATTTTATGAATGTTCTTTAAGCCATGGCCAATGTATGTTTTGGGGATCACTGCGTACTCTTGTAGTCAACGACCTAATTGACGGGAAGTGGATCAAAAGCCAATCTCACTGTTGATCAGCTGGACTCCCTTGTGTTCCCAGGAAAGGATTATGTAATGACTTCCTGTTAGCCATTTTCCCCGTGGCAATCCCAAGACTCGCCTCAGGAAATATCTGTTCCATTACGATCACGGTACCCAGGATGTGACTCAGGCCATTGTGTACTGTACGCAATGCCCGAGAAACTATTTCAATACATGCATGCTTTACAAAAAGGGACAAAACTCTAAAAATAAGACCTAGGTCAAAAGGTGAGCGCATTGACAATGCTCCCGAATTCCTCCATGATGTCAGTCGCTGTGCGTTTGGTACCGTTCATGTGGAGGAATTGTCGACGGTTCGGTTGAGCGTTAAAGAAGATCGGCTGAAGGTTCCAATGGTATGGCTAACGGGCTAGCCTGTAGGTTACATATGGGAACATTTTTCAACTGTGCGCTCAAACCACCTCAAAACTAGAAAACGCAATACTTACAGTCCCACCACAAATTAACTAGTCTAACAAGAGCCTGGGAAACCATTCCTGATTCCCGACAGATGGCTGCATACACGACTTCCTAAACCAGTTTTCTCCCTCATCTTAAGGCCCATTTAAAAATCAGATGGTAGGCTTCCGGGCCTGTGTGTTAAAAGTTCCAAACAGACTTGCTGGTGGACAGCACTCTTTTTACTAAACAGGACGGTCATATCATGCCTCCGCAATCACATGCCTTGTAGCCTGGGCCATACCATCAAGCTCAGAGACGTATGTATGTGTGTGTCGGCGAGGGCAACCAGCAGCCAGTGTCTTCACCGACGTGGTGCATTGACATGGGGTTCATTGAAGACTGACATTTACAGCGGTTTTTGAAAAAGCTACAGGTCATACCCCAGGGGGGAACGCAAACACCACGAGAGCCCCCAAGCCAACCCATTGCATGACTTACTAAACAAACAGACACATTCATGACTGAAGTGTAGCCAGGCACTGTAGAAGAAGCCGATGCCAGGCTACAACTGCAACAAGCTGCTAGGGAGACAGCTTGGAGTGGCACTAGTCTAAAGGACTTCTCAAACCAATATAAAAACACAAAAACAAAAAAAAAAAGGGAAAGGAATCTTATTTTCATTCATCCTTCTTCCCTAGCTTGCTTCCATAACTCCTCCGTCAGACACCATTATATTGTTCCATATCCAACCGCGACGGTCTTATAAGAAAACGGCATTTAGCACACAACTTGCATCTATAACCTGGTGTGGACAGCGCCAGGGTCCTGCCAAACCAGACTTTCAGAGTGAGACCACAACCCCAGCGCCGGTCCAGAACCAGTGCCAGACCGTGGAGAAGCGGACGAAAGCCAGACCACAATCCCCACAACAGGTGAGAGATGAATGAGGACATTCATAGCGTTCCCAGTGTCAGCCCAAAACACATTTACATGCAGGTCTGGGACGTGTGTGGGATTTTCAGCAGGTCTCCCTCCTGTCTTTGGCAGTGAACTTGCAGGCAAAGCACTTAAAAAGTGAATGAGCCAAAGTAAAGCCAAGTGACTTTATTTCTCCACAGTATTTGCCAATCGTTTAAGCAATCCATTGCAGGTTAATTAAAGTTGTGAACCTCAAAACCTTTGTTTATTAGTGTATTAGAGGTAAGCCCACACAAAAAGGAAAAAAAGGATAGCTGCACTTAACTAAAAGGATTCAGCAAATATACCATGTGTCAACCATGATATTTAACATACATATATACTAAATGTTGCAAGTTTACCAGTGTGACAAAATGGACACCCTGACATTAGCCAGGCATGTACACGGTTTATGAACCATAGGGTGTTGTTGCACAGCCTCGGAGGTCAAAGAACAAGAACAGACCTTTGAGTTCTTGCGACTTCAGCCAGCCAATAGGTTTTACATGAGGATAATTAACACATCTACGCAGCCTGTAACCTTCCTGAACCACAGCAGTCAGCCGGAGTGGCGCAAACTAACAACAACATAGCCTATTGAAGTTATTTCACACCTAGTGTTGCCAAAGGGGAAATTGAAATAACTCTGCAGCGTTTGACTTTGACCAACTTCTACCCCTCTTCTGCTTGGTTGTAAATGCTCCGTTTAGCCTGAAGAAAAGGCCAGCATGTGACTGGTGTTTATCTGGCACGGTCCTGTTAACAAAAAGAATCCCCAGACTGGGAAGGGCTTCAGAAATCAAGGAGCCAGCGGCACACTGAAATAATACCTCACCTTCACATCAGACAGGAAGAAGACAGAGAAAGGGAGAGTGAGAGCGAGAGCGAGAGCGAGAGGGCCGAGTTGGTTTTGGGGGGGCTAGAGTAGACACACACCGATGCTATTTCGGGCAGAGCCGGAAACTTCCAACACAAGTGCGTCACCCCCCCCCCCCTCCTTAAATACCTCCAAACGGTGAGCGAGAGAGGGAGGGAGCGCACCGTCTTGCATCAACTCTGTAGATTAGCTAGGTTAAGCGGCGGTCCGGGCCCCGCGGTCCAGGCCGTTTGGCTATTTGCGGCGGAGTAGCGCCTGGGAGGAGTGGGGGATCGGCGATGGAATGGTCAGTTTTCCATGCTCCTGGCGTTTCCGTTTAGCATGTTCTTTCGGACAAATGGTATATTGTAGCGTAGCCAATTCTAAAAATAGCCACCAAGCGGACGCCGCATCATGCTCAAGGAAATAGGTAGGTTCTCCAAATAAGCACTCTAGGAAGAAGGAAGTATTTTTAGGGTGCACACGATGGCCACTATACCGATCTGTACACCAGGCGCGCCATGGTGGACATTTCTTTTAACAGATTATTTTCCACCAATATTTTTTTCTGATATGCACAGAATGTTGGGAACACCTCGGAGTGTAAAATAGTAACAGCCCATTTAAGGAGATGGGGAAAACGCCTGCATTTCTGCCACACTATAAACAGGTAGGTTGACCCTGTCCCATTTTGAAGTACAATATACGAGTCATTCCATTACAAAAAGGATTAGGAGTGTTATCTCCACTATGCGTGCGCCGAGGTTAAATGAGTACATCAATAAAGATAAACACAGGACTGACAACCACAGGACTGCTGATCCCAGTGTCCTCATCCACACCCTCACACGTCATTATGTTCACAATGACTAGGGCACACGTCTCGGAATACGGCTACACAAAAGATGACACGCAGCCGTGAACGGTCGCTACAATAAAAAGAAAAGTAGGCAGAAACAATGCATTAATTATGTTTCATTCAATTCACTCAGTCGATGTCATATTCTGGAATAATGTTGGAGGCGTTTCATTGAAGGGTCAGAGAACAGAGACCTAAAAACAAGTTATGTCAACTTGGCTACCACCAGACTGCTAGGTTTCAGAATAACTGCAGCGCGGGGCCAGGGCTGAATTTGATCCGTTTGACTCCAAAGAGGTCAGCCCCTAATAGATCCACGTGTAGCCTCAGACGGTGGCTCAAACGGAGCCAAACGTCAGGAAGTGCAAAGGCTATGTCAACTAGTAGCCAGCAGTCAAGCGCTTTGCTCACAACGCACTGAACAATAACACCCATTATACCCTGCCTCCTGAAACGTGTACTTCTGAACACAAAAGCTTCGGCTGTGCAAACTACAATACCGGTACGGTCATCTGGTGGCCAACTTCACTAGTCAATCTGTTCACAAAACATGAATGGTTTCCAAAAATGATTAAAATACTTTTGGCAAAAAGTTTTACAATACTCTATTGGCCCCCGCACGTATGCCTCCCGGTTCAGTTCAGCAGGGCGCGAGCAAGACGCGACGCACCGGAGCTCCGGTATGCGAGACGTCACGAGCACAGCGTTTGATGTCCGCGGCTTCAACAGTCAAAGTTTAACGGTGCAATCAAACGGGCCCACTCTGGGATCGATGCCCAGACCGGGTCTAGAGCTAGTCTGCTCTTTGAAGTTGTTGGTATTCAACAAAAAAAACGTCCAAAAGATAAAGATAAATGTGTTGAAAACAGATTTTTTTTGGTTTAATTGGAATTTGTATACATAATAGGCAGTAGCTGTGTGTTATGAGTAGGCCTCACTGCCACAGAACCACACAGAGGATGTGACAATAGAGTCTAAAGAATGGGGTGGGGGTGACGGCGAAACTAAAAGCAGCGAAATGTACACGATACTTACAGTCCAAATGTTTCTTTTTGGGCCCCATAATTTCATGCGTGGTCGCCTTGCACACGGTCTTGGTGATGGCCGAGCCGGTGACACTGTGCTGGGCGGCGGTGATCCGGTCTGTAATGCTCTGCCCGGACATCCTTGTGTGTGTGTGGGTCGAAACAAAACCAAACACTCAAAAGATGCTGTTTTTATAAAGAGGGTGGAGGAGGGTGGTCTTTCTTGAGGTTCGCCTTGTGTCGTTCCCACGGTCGTTCACCACCTGACACACACACACACACACAGAGACAAGAGAGAGAGAAGAAGGAATAGTAATGAGACGACGTTAACCTGTCACTTTGTGTAGCCCCGCTCGGCTTGGATCACGCGACACGAGGTCCGGGCGGGTCGTAATTGGGTGAAAACTGCAGTAAAAAAACGGGTGATGTGAACGAACCACGAAAGTGTCTCTCGATGGATTTCAAACGTCTCCGTCCCTCACCCTCTCTCTCTCGCTCGCTCTCTTGCTCTCGCTCTCTCTCTCAGTCTGGCTCTCCCATGCAAGTCTTTCTCTCTCTCTCACGCAGAGTCCCACTTCTTCCTCGCTCCCCCTGGTTCGTACGCCGTCTCGGTCTAGTTCTGCACCGCCGCCCCCTGCTGGCATTAAATGGACCGGAGGCTTGCAGCGAAAATGGCAGGGTGCTGTTTTCCCCCTATCTAATTATATTATATTATTATATATTATATTATATATGATATATGATGATATTCTATTCTATATTATATATTATATATTATATATTGTATATATATATTTGTATTTATTTATGTATATATGTATATATTTCTATATATATGTATATATATATATTTAAATATATTTATAACGGTTTTTATACCTATTATTTTCGCTGTACTGTACTTGTGTTGTACACTGACAATACATTTGAATCGAATCTAATCTAAAAATGTTACATTAAAGTGCGTAGTGGATGTAAAAGTGTAAAGTGGATACGATGTAAAAACAGTCGAGATGTTACGAGATATGTGACGAATTACACGTATGTATAAATACACAGGTAAGTATAGTATCAACAGGTTGTGTATGCAGTGGTGTATGCAGTTATATCAACAGTTATAGATTCATATATATATATACGGTTAGTACAGTAACAAATGTACAAGGCTGATTATGATACAAGTATGTAAACAATAAATATATAAACTATAGGTAGCGGTAGTTATGATTACAGGGCAAGGCAGTCAAAGACATTGATAGTAATAGGATATAGTCAGCAGAGTTAATTATTATGAACTAATTAACGATAACCCTGCCTCTCCCAAAGGTCCCATGCAATAATAACAGCATTAACACCAACGGCTTCAAGGTGGCGACTTTCTTATTGGAAAGTCTACAGCCCTCATCATGGTCTGACACTCAAAGTAAATCATTGACTTACTGACTTAATGTTTGTAGCTCACAATATCTAACCAGACACGTAGAACAGTGCAAGTCTGGTGGTTCTGGGTTGACATTATCTGGTGGTGATCTGAATGGACTCTGGAAATGGCCATGGACCATGCAACGAGGTGCTACAGCCGAGTCGCACTAATTCCATGACTTTTTTGTTGATGAAATACTAACGCACTGGTATCAGTACTTCTATGCCATACAGCTGTATTGTGTGTGTATTGTGTGTGTGTGTGTGTGTGTGAAAATGTCGAAAAATGCAAATGTAATGTAAATTCATTCATAACGGACACATACGGTTAGGAACATCGTCATCCATCGTCTACCGTCTGCATGGAAAAGGCGACCAGGAAGCATGCTTACTAGATGCCCGAACCTCCTCGACTGACTCTTTTCTATCGCTGATGTATGAAGCAAGAAAAAATTACGCTGAATACACGAGTTCTAACAGATCCCTGGTGGTCTAGTGGTTAGGATTCGGCGCTCTCACCGCCGCGGCCCGGGTTCGATTCCCGGTCAGGGAACTTAACTTTTGCGCACGCAGATTTGTATGTTCTGGATTTTTGCGCACTATATCACTCACACTTAATACTACATAGGCAGCAGAGGACCTCCGAGGAGCCAAAGATATTCTTGAAAATAAATATTAGTGAAAGATAATCTCTTTCACTAATATTTAAATATATGAAATCAAGGTATAGATGATGTAACCCTATAATATGTGTCGGACCTTCATTCAGTGATGTTTTATTTCATAGTTTATTGACAGTTCATGCTACGTATTGTGTTTATGTTGTTATATACTCTTTGTGTATTACAATGGCTATATTTAAAGATATATATATATTGGACCAGTAGGGGGCAGTCGAGCACAGACGCTCTTGATCGCTCAGCACAACCACCTGTCACAGAAGACATTAGGTTGGTCGGTGGTTCGGTTCCGATTTGTACAGTGTCGAATACAGTCACTGGTGAACTCGGCGATAATGAAGACCATTCTCAGTAACCAGACGATTGACATCCCCGACAATGTCGAGGTGAAGCTCAACGGCAGGACGGTGACGGTCAAGGGACCCCGTGGCACTCTCCGCAGGGAATTCAACCACATCAACCTGGAGCTCAGCCTGTTGCTAGGCCAGAAGCACAAGAAGCTCCGCGTGGACAAGTGGTGGGGGAACCGGAAGGAGCTCGCCACGGTGCGCACCATCTGTAGTCACGTCCAGAACATGATCAAAGGTGTGACCATGGGTTTCCGGTACAAGATGCGCCCCGTCTATGCCCACTTCCCCATCAACGTGGTGGTCCAGGAGAGCGGAGCCCTGGTCGAGATCAGGAACTTCCTGGGGGAGAAGTACGTCCGGCGTGTGCGCATGAGGACCGGCGTGGGATGCGCTCTGTCCGCCGCGCAGAAGGACGAGCTGGTGCTGGAGGGCAACGACGTGGAGCTGGTGTCCAACTCGGCCGCCCTGATCCAGCAGGCCACCACCGCCAAGAAGAAGGACATCAGGAAGTTCCTGGACGGCATCTACGTCAGTGAGAAGACTACAGTGGTCACGCCGGAGGATAATTAAATGAGCAGTACACAGAGAGAGAGAGAGGAGAGAGAGAGAGATGGAGAGATGGAGAGAGGAGAGAGAGAGAGAGAGAGAGAGAGAGAGAGAGAGAGAGAGAGAGTAGAGAGAGAGAGAGAGAGAGAGAGAGAGAGAGAGAGAGAGAGAGAGAGAGAGAGAGGGGACCACACATGACGTGTATCCATGTCATGTATCAGTTGTGATGATCAGATGTTTTTGATGTGATTGTGAAGTCTTTTTATTTTTTTTGTGAAATCTGTTGACTTGTCAATGTAAAAAAAACCCATATATATATATATCTTTGTGATTTTAGCTTGTGCTGAATGTGTTCAATGTGTTAAATGTTTAAGTTAAATCTTAGTAATAAGGGAAACCGACATAGGCGGAATTTGCGGGAGGGAAGGGGGGGGGCATTGCGTTAGAAATGTGTTACTGTATCGCGTCTAAAATAGTCTAAAATAGTTCCGATCCAAATATTTTTTGTATATAGATTTCCAAATATTTTAAAAGATTTAATAAAATAAAATGATTCCAACACAAAAATCTTAATTATATCATATATGTGACGTGTAAAGTTAGACACGTGTTCCCTCTATTGTGTGCACTAGTGATTCGGCTAGCTATGTTTCTGTACGCTGAACACTAATGGATATTCGGCGATTTTTAGAACGTCCAAGCGTATATGCGGGACGCAAATAAAGGCTTTTTACTTCTGCACTATGTAGGATACTGGTTATTAATATTTACAAACCTACTGTAACAACCCTGAGCATTTTCTAATTGTGTGCGTGCTATACGTTTGACAGTGAGTGCCTATTTAATCGTTTTCAATGTGTTTCAATGTGTACACTTAATGTTTTAAAAGGGTACATGGAAAATTAAAGCTGTTTTAATAAAAACCAATTAAGATTTCACTTGTCAGACTTTAACTTTAATGGTAGCCAGTGCGGCAGTGCACTCCTGTGTGAAAGACAAATAGCCCACGTAAGCATGTGTGTGATCTTGTAAAGTGGTCAGAAGTCCGAAGCTTGGCATAAGTGTCTTTACGCAATATAGTCATCATCTGGAAGCCACGTCCACAGAGGGGGGGGGGGGGGGGACATTTAATCGCTCTCCATTGGTCATTTTCGTTTTCTAATTAAACACTTGATGACACGATGTCCTACCAACAAGGTCAATTATTATTATTTTCGGTTCTGGAGTTTGTAAAAATGTAATTCTGGGTTCTTTATCTTGTTGTTGTTTGAGCATCCTGTCACAAAAGCAGCTTTTAGGCATGTTTCAGTTTGTTAAGTAAGTCAAAAATGACAAGGAGGCACTTCCTGCGGGAAGGTGATCAATGGAGATATATTGTCGTCGTCCCCCCCCCCCCGGTGTGGGCGTGGCCTAAATGCGCTCCGTCTCTATAGTTGGATTTAAGATTTAAGCCCACTAGGTATCCATAGCCCACTAGGTATCCATAGCCCACTAGGTATCCACAGCTCACTAGGTATCCATAGCCCACTAGGTATCCACAGCTCACTAGGTATCCATAGCCCACTAGGTATCCACAGCTCACTAGGTATCCATAGCCCACTTGGTATCCACAGCCCACTAGGTATCCATAGCCCACTAGGTATCCACAGCTCACTAGGTATCCATAGGCGGTCAAAGGAAACGGGTCTCCGGAGTGTTGTGCTGTGTAAAGAGTTGTAAAGTAAAAGTTTCCAATGAAATAAATGATGCACACAATACGATAGTCAGAATGAATGAAACGTTGTGATGATGACTACAATGCTGATCAAATGTGACTGTGACTGTGACTGACTGTGTGTGGATAACGTGGGAATGGTACACCTGCGGAACTGTTGTTAGACAATCTAAATGTTTCACATGAAGTGAAACATGTGTGTGTATGGCTTCAGCGTGGTGAAGTTCAACTTTGTGCTGCAATTTGTCAATATGCATATGTTAGATTAGATTAGAACTGTATTGTCATTGGACAATACCTTTGTATTGTCCAATATAATGTATTGTAAATACAGCGAAAATAAGTTGTCATCTAACCAGAGTGTAAATGTGACAGTAAAGTGCATAGTAATATACAATTGACAGTGGTATATAATATATAATAACAGTCTACGAGGTATAAACTAACTTCAGCATAAAATAACTGATTTGTACAGTGTAGAATACAGCGAAATAAACGATTGAACTTGGTCTGCAACACTGGTGTGAAATGAATGCCAAGGGTGTAACATATGCCGCTTTGGGGACCCAGTGCACGCACAATCTAACTGAATCGTAGTATTGTTGTCGTTCAAAGCAATTAGGCTAGTAGGCTATATTTAAATTAAGAAATAGGAAATAATTGCTATATTTCAGCAATTATCGTTTGAAGGTACGGTGCTCATAAACTAAAGGAACTGTGCTGCCATCTAGTGGTCCAAATAGTTAATGCAACAATGTCACTGCAATTGGTTTAGATTTTTGTTGGTGTGAAGTTTGAATGTTACTTCCCACATTAAAGCTCATATGCATATATGACCCTTCATTTGTTCATATTTATCATAATGCAAACCTCCCAAAAATACATAAACAGTAACCTGTTCAATTGATATTTTCATAGACACATTTCACCTGTGGCTGGTCAACGTGTGGCTTGCCATGCTAAGAACACTGAAGAGTATGTTTTCGTGGAGTTTAAGGTTGATTGTGCATATGATTTGGTATTCTTTTGGTCTCCAATACTTGACTCCAACTTGCTTTTTGTTCTGTGTCTCTATGCTGTCATGTCGCATGCTTCATCAAAACGTTACCTCTGCCTATGCCCGGGTGTCATTTACATTTGCCCACCAATTTTGGAAATGGACGACTTCCTAATGTTCTTGCACTAGAGAAAAGAATGGTGCTTAAAACACCTCAATCATGTTTTTCTTCCAGACACATTAGATTAAATTAGATTATATTAAAATGTGTTGTCATTACAGCACAGTACAGTACAGCAGAAAATAATTTGGCCTCTAACCAGAGTGCAAATGTTGCAGTAAAGTGCATGGTAATATATAATGTACAATGGTTAAATAAGAAAATAAAACAGTCTACTAAAAAAAAGACTACTAAAAACAGGTATAAAATAACTTATAGAGTAGGTATGAGATATGTGCAGAGTTATAGGTATATAGGTAAGGACATCCGTCTCACCTAAATACGCCCTCTAGCTGCGCATTCAAATTTGATTGGCTGTACCGATTCATTTCCAATGCAAACTATTCAAAAAACAGGATTGTGTTAATTAGGTTGCCGGGCGGATTAGCGGAATATTGCCTTGCCAAAATAAAGTGTAAATACAGAAATATACAGAAGCAATTTGATTTTAGATTATTTTTCCAAATGACATGTTTGGCTAAACAATGGAGAAGTAAACACAATCATCAGAGGCAGGTTGTTTCCTGTTCCATTCAGGAGTCCCAGGTTCCAATTACCAGCTTGTCAGACCTGAAGACACAGCTTTCTGAAACCCAGAGAACATTAACATACCAAACACGTTGCAGTCTGAAATCAATGTTCAGTTAGCACCAGTTCAGCAATCTGAAGGGATGTGCATCTCTCCTTTCAAGCATGATTCGATACGCATCTCAATAGATGATTGTGATTCTGTTGTGATTCTGTTTGATTTGATACTTACCTTTGTTGGATAAAGGGATGCAGAATACCAAGGTGGAACACAGTACAGTACAGTCTATCTTTGTAGGCCTGTAGATGCAGATACCGTGTTGGACTGATAAGAGCACTTTGAACACCCTAATTGATGACATTTTCAGTTACCACAATAGTAAGAGTGCTGATTTTGGATAATGCGATCTAAAAAAATTAAAGTATACTAAAATAAATTAAATCCAGCAATCAAAAAATAGCACTCAACATTTGATGGTATGTTTGGCAAGTAAGCCTATTGATTAAAAAAACTGCTATTGCTGACATATTTATGTTGGCAAATAATAATCCCAACATCTCCCCAGTGTGACCAGCCAACACCTCCTCCCCCCTTCATGCCTGAGCCAGGAGGTCTGAGGCTGCTGCCTCAGCTGGCGGAGGTTTCCTGGACTTGGCCGTTGCAGGGTGGGCTGGACGGGCTGGGAGGAGGCTCCACAGCTGGCCGCCCGCAGGACCTGGGCTGTTGTGGGCCGGATCCAAGGTCTGCCAGCCACAGACGGTTGCTTGTAGTGGTCGCCGTCTCCTCTGTCCTCCACCGGGCACCACCAGTGACCCATGCTACCCTCGGGAAAAGGGCTACTGCTGGCTGGTGGAGGCTCCGATGCGTCCCCTTCTGGGCAGCCCTTCTGTGTCCTTACCCTGCGGGAGAAGTCCCTGCCATTGTAGCAGTCTGCTACCTGCCACTAAATGGGCTCGTTTTGGGCTCCTCCAACATCAAAGACACAAAATGGATGTGTGTGAAGTGTGTGCGCTTGGTGGCCGGTTGAAGCAGCCTCACCTGGCCCCAGTCAGACTGATTAGACTCTGGTTGAAGCAGCCTCACCTGGTCCCAGTCATACTGATTAGACTCTGGGCCTGGGGGAGGCTGCACTTAAAGGAAGTCGCTTCCTTTGCTCTCTACATCAGGGGTCGGCAAGTAAGTTTGGCCTTGGGCCAATTTTTTTCTGAGCCACTACATGGCGGGCCAGAACATAATCAAAAGGTCATTTAAGCAATTGATAGTTAAAACATATGACATGTTCTAATGCTTTGACTTTTCTTTCGAAACATTTTAATACATTTCCGTGTTGCACGTTGGAAATCAAAGCTAGTCAACTAACACAGTGCATGGGCGAGCGTGATCAAGGTAGCACCTCGTAGAAAAAAAACAATGGGCCGATCTACCTGTTTTATGGGCCGGACCGATCAGACAAGACAACAAGTTGTGTCGGCCCAAATGTCTTAGGCACGTTGGCTCACGGTCCGCCAGATGGCCAGTACAGCCCTGGCGGATAATGTCACTGCATTCTCGATTCGGACATTATAGCCTATATGTGCGACTGTCGGTCCGATATTGTAAAAAAAAGAATAATCTCAAAATAATCTTTAATTTTTATTCTCAAAATAATCTTTCGGGCCAAATATTATTGCTGGTGAGCCACAAATGGCCCGCGGGCCGCCTGTTGCCGACCCATGCTCTACATGTTGTTCCCACAATTGAATAATAGTAATAACAGTAATGGCTGTTAGGGTGATTAGTGATAGGAGTGCTTTGAGGTTGTACAGTTACCTTCCTTTGTTGAAACACACTACTGTAAGTCGCTTTGGATAAAAGCGTCTGCTAAATGACTGTAATGTAATGTAATGTAATGTACAGTTAGTCAACATAGAGATATGTTGACTAACTGTGTGTTGACCCACATACAATGAGAAAATTAAAGTTGTATTTTACAGACTGACAGCAGCGTGGAGATACTTGTGACCAGGAGGTGGAGTCGGAGGCCATTAAAAGGCAGAACTCTATTTTCAAGATGCCCAAATCTTACAAAAAAGGGCATCTTTCCACGTAAGAGACCAGTTGCTTACGAACAATATCAGAAGCCAACAAAGAAAGGGTGGGAAGCTGGAGAGAACCGGTCCTGTGCTGTCCCTTTACAATAGGTGCTATAGATGAGAAGAGTGCAGACCTACAGTCTGACAGCACTGTTGGACTGTTACTGGACCGTTCTGTGTAACTACAATACTGTACTGTTGGACTGTTACTGGACCGTTCTGTGTAACTACAATACTGTACTGTTGGACTGTTACTGGACCGTTCTCTGTAACTACAATACTGTACTGTTGGACTGTTACTGGACCGTTCTGTGTAACTACAATACTGTACTGTTGGACTGTTACTGGACCGTCTGTATAACTACAATACTGTACTGTTGGACTGTTACTGGACCGTTCTGTGTCACTACAATACTGTACTGTTGGACTGTTACTGGACCGTTCTGTGTAACTACAATACATTTACATTTACATTTAGGGCATTTGGCAGACGCTTTTATCCAAAGCGACTTACAAGGAGTACATTTGTTGAAGTAGACTATAGCATAACACTGAGGTACGCAAACATAAAAATAGAGCAGTTCACAAGCATTCATATTAACAAGATGAATAACACAATTTCGTACTGCCAGGTCACCTGCTTAAGTAGCTGTGATAAGAGCGTGTTATCAACATTTACTGTATATACTGTATATACTGTACTGTTGGACTGTTACTGGAACATTCTGTGTTACCACACTACTGTACTGTTGGACTGTTACTGGACTGTTCTGTGTAACTCAATAATACTGTAATATAATAATATAATATCAATGTAATTCAATACTACATTACCTAGTTACATGGTACATCACACTGCACCTTTGTCAGCTGACCAGTTAGTTACAGATGATTTGTAGATCTGTTCCTACGTCTCAGCTGACCAGTTAGTTACAGATGATTTGTAGATCTGTTTCTACGCCTCAGCAGACCAGTTAGTTACAGATGATTTGTAGATCTGTTTCTACGTCTCAGCTGACCAGTTAGTTACAGATGATTTGTAGATCTGTTTCTACGTCTCAGCTGACCAGTTAGTTACAGATGATTTGTGCATCGGTTTCTGCCAGAAACCAGTTAGTTACGGATATTTGTTGATCTGTTTTTGCATCTCAGCTGACCAGTTACTTACAGATGATTTGTAGATCTGTTTCTGCGTTCTGCGTAGATGTTTGAAGGTAGATGACATTTTGGAAGGTAGAAACTAAACATTATATGAAGTGGGCCAATGAGCATCAGTGAATCATTACATCCCCAGCAATCTGTCGTCTTTTTGAATACCAAGTACCTTAGAAATCTACCGGAACTAAGATTGGAATTGTTTTATTGTAATTCATTGTCGTCGTCCAGTCAAACAAACAATCGCTGAAGAAGCACACAACTCTTTCTTCCCATTTCATTCCACTGAACTGTGAGAAACACGGAACATAAAGTAAGCCCTGGAAATAATAGATAAGATTAAAATCCTATTATGAGTGAACTAATAAAAGTCTTCAGTATTCATGAATTTAAAGCTCATGTAACAAGCTGTAAACTAAAAAAAAATGCTTCTTAGAATACAATTGAATAAATGCACACAGCTTTTGTCAGGCTTACCCCTTCAGTATTGTCATCCCACAAATGTACCACCATCAGACTTTCAGCAAAAGCAATGTGTAGCTATAGACAGTATAATACAACTGCTGTACATTATACATGATGATGCAACAACCCTCTTATGTGGGCCTATCCCTGACCTACACTGAACTACATTGTCTATGCGTTACACAATGAGGGTGGAAACCTAAATGTGTTGATATTTGTTCAAACGACAGCTGCGCACGCACGTCATCTTTTCGGATCGATTGTCATCGTTTTGCATAAGGGTCCTCGTCTTTTTCTTATCGATAGCTGAGACGCCACAACTGACGTGGGGCCAGTTTCGTTTCGCATCATGATATAGAAAGCGAACGAGGAACAACGAAGAAGATCGGCGCTTTCCTTTCGGACGCTCGGAGTTTTCCTCGGCGGGGAATATAATACATCCTATTGGGGAGAATGCGTTTGTGGCGTATATAATGGCCCCCCGTCCGCTGGGACGGCCAGCTTATACGCGGATACTCTCTGAGGGACTCCCGCGAAACGACGCAAAGACTGGGGAGCCTCGCGTGATTTGTGCCAAGTGATGACATTTCCCCCAGACAAAAGCCCAGAGACGTGCCCTTTCATGTCTTCAAAGACGCACAGTCGTTTGTGTGCCACTCAAACCCGAAGGATGGCCGGGCCTGACGGCATCCAGTCTGGATTGATTTCAGCCGGGATAAAAGATGCTCAGAGTGGGTTGTTTTTGAGTCGTACCTTAGTGATTGGAATAATGCGATTCGTTGTTTTCTCTGACCTTATCAGAGTATTATAGTTCCGACATATGGGACGACATATCCTGACCTGCATGGTCTGATAAGATGTTATCAACACTGTTTACATTCCCTTTTGCCAACTGCCAAAAGTGTGAGGAACTGGAATAACCTATAATGTCACTTGATACCCACAGCCTCATGTAATCTATGGGAGGATGGAGTAGAGATACAAAGAGTATTCCCAAAGCTACATGGCCAAACTTCATGAATATTGAGTAACGTTGTTTACCAAACACTGGGCAAATGAATGAGGTGCGATGATAACACCTGTGATTAGGTAGTCTTATTATAAATATAAAAAAATAAAATGAATATACATAGACAAAATCAAGGACAACCAGGTTACTGAAGTTCATGGTTATTATCCCGAAGCATGGTCAGCCACTGAAATTTAATTCAGAATCACTGGCAATATGAATGTTTTATTTATAGTAGCAACACACTAATATCAAACTTCAGGGGACTTTTTTCTATTCGAGAGGATTCCTTTACTTTTTATGTCAGACTGAAATAAATTGATTAAGTGAGAACACCCCCTGTGCTGATAGTGCTGGGGGGGAATTGGTTTTTTAACTCTTGACATTTACATATAGTAATACATCAGACCCATTTTTTCCCCATTCACGCTTAACACTTTTATCCCAAATTCTACTCGAGATTTAATTATAAGAGGATAAAAAGCAAACCCTAGTTGAACTGTTGGCCGCAACCAACTACACTTAATTCATCCTTGACATCTCTAAACAGATTTATTTATTTTGTTGGGGGGGGGAAAGCATAGGATATGTGGCTCCCAACTGTACTGTACTGCTACAGTAGTTCAGCAGTAAGTCCACCCACATGGCCCCCCTATTCCCCGATCAAAGACTGAACTATCAGGTGCAGGTCTATTGTAGCCTGGGGGGTGGAAATCCACAATAGCTGTTGATTTCATACTCTTGCCTTTCCCACACATGGGAAAAAAAGCCATCCTCTGCACAACACCAAGTCCAGTGGTGCAGCGGACCTAACTCCCCAGACCTGCAGCAATCCCATCCTCATCCTATTTCCCATTATTTCTCCTTCCACTATTCTTATCTTATCTTCTCTGGCCATGCATTACTATCTAACCAGCGATCATGTATTGGCTCCTGTAACGTGTAACTGAG
This sequence comes from Muraenolepis orangiensis, assembly GCA_027704905.1. Classification (NCBI taxonomy): domain Eukaryota; kingdom Metazoa; phylum Chordata; class Actinopteri; order Gadiformes; family Muraenolepididae; genus Muraenolepis; species Muraenolepis orangiensis. Next base: position 26,174,460 of record CM051011.1, on the reverse strand, counting down.
GGGCTGTGTGCAGTTATACATATATAGCAGTTATTCTATAGGCCCATATGTATCCTCAGCACCGGGGTGGTTCAACGACGGCGACTTCCCTCCAATGTGTCGTCCGAGGGAAAGGCACTTTTGACCATCATCTGTGGTCATTTTGAGACGCTCCCCGACTGATAAGAGCCGCGGTGAACCCGGCCATTAGCCCCACAGAAGGATGGCATTCTAGGCAAGACAAGACGAATGGATGAATCACCGGCGTAATTGAGGTCTTTGGGTAGCTACTCGAGATAGCCATCAGCCCCCGCGCCGCGATGAAACAATGTACTCTGAATGTAACTCTCCCCGGATTAGACATCCTTAAAAAAATATGAAATTGTCATCATTTCTATGGCTGCCGGGCGGCTTTCATTCAAAATGTCTTGAGATGCTGGAGTGTGACTCATTTGCAGTCTGGTTCCTCGCTGTGCCTTCCAGCTTGCGGGCCGTGCGGTATTGAGCAGAGGGGACGCTGTATGTGGGAACTCATGAATGGGCCGACGGAAACTACAGCTACAGCCACACATCCAGACAGTTGGTTGTATTGCTCGGATGATATTATTGAGATTGTGCTAACCAAATGACGCGTGGAGAATGCAGATGCAAACTTTAAGGATTTTAACATGCACAGGGGTAAGTGCAGATTATAGACGTTTTGTTTTTTGACCCGACCTCTTGGACTTGAATTAGTTTAAGTAATTCAAAATTGCAGCATCAGCACTTTAGTCAAAAATAAATTATGCACAGGGGAAGGAGGACATTGATTTCTAAACCTGACAGTTTGAATGGTTACATCGACAGACATTTCAACTTGTGTACTACTAAAAAGTTATGTTTGAAAGTCCAAATAGCATTTTCAAAAGATGATGACGAAAAAAAGCATGCAATCCCTTTGTATTTCAGCGTTGACCTAAATCCAGGAGGTTTGGACTGTTCCCAGACAGGCTGACCCCGTTTGAACCTCAGACAGGTTTTCCACCCGCCGCTCCTTCCCCCTCCGTACGGCTGGACGTCCCATCGCTACATGGGAGATCCGGGTCGGAGGACACTTTGAACCCTTGGACCCTCATGGATTCCTTTGATATGCTCAACTCTTCTCACCCGTTTCATCTTCTGGCGTTTTATCTTGCTGGGATACCCTGGGGACCAGAGGGGACCAGTGGGGTCAGTGAGGTCAGTGAGGGAGGTATGAGGTATTAGAGGGGTCAGGTGTAAAGTCTAGCCAGGTCTGCTGCTGCTGCGTTGACTGAGGAACGGCCGACACAAAGCATGAGGGAGCTTTGCACCCACAACCCCATTCCGCCCCAAACTCCCATCGAACGGAGAGGAGGGTGCGTGGAGGAAGGGAAGGACAGTGTAGCCGGTTGGGGCGGAGGGGTCCAGACCAGGCAGCAAGCCAGGAGCCACTGAAGCGATGAAAAGATAATCCTCCCACCCCCCCCCTACTCCATTCGCCCCTACTGGACCTCATGCGGTGTTAAACCATTTGTGCCAACAGCGGCAGATTGGGCCAAGAAGGACAGCAGTGGGAAACTTCAAAAAGCTGCTCATGTTTCCCTGCCGCCGTGAAAGGGATTTGTATGAACACAATTCGACCTGTCGACGGCCTTTCCCATGAGCGCCCACAATCCACAACCACTACCCCCCCACCCCCCCCCCCCCCCCCCTTTGGCATATTCAAATAAAGAGCCTCTTATGTGTGGGGATCCCTCTCTTTCCACCCCCCCCCCCCCTCTACCCTCCTCCCCTGATCCCCAGTGCCGTTTTCTAGTCGTCGGACGGGGATGCTGGCGGCGCCATTCGACCACCTGTGGCAGTCCCAAACATATGGAGAACCGCAAACGGCGGCAGGCTTCAGGGTGAGTGGCGCGGGGCCGGGGACGTGGGGAGGTATAGGCAGCGGTGGCAGTGCCTTCCTGAGTTCAGCATCGTCATTCCTTCATTTTAAAAAGGAACTTTGTAGGCTAAAGATGCTCGTCAGACGTTTTCTGATGAGGTCGATTCGTATTCGTATTCGGATGAGGATGAGGATGTGGGCGATGGTTATTCCCGCACAGGCAAGAACCTTTTATGTGAGGTCACCTTGTGATTTGTGATGTTTTGTTTTCACAAGTCGATGATATGCGACACAGAGACATCTTTATTTCTCTCTTATTGATATCTTTTTTGTAAGTGATAAGTTCCTTTCCTATAAAGGAGTTATAGAGTTTAACTTCCATATCGTAAAATTGTCCAGACGGCCATTCCGCTCCTCTGTGTGCAACATATTGTACAGCTAGTGTGCTTGTTGTCTTCCAGGTGCTGAGATGGAGCATATATTGTTGATTCTATTACTGTTTATCAAGGCCTTGTCTGTCGGAAGTCAGTTCAACGGATACAATTGTGATGCCAACTTCCACAGTCGCTTTCCTGGTAAGAAATACTTGACTTAAGGAGGAGGCGGCGTTACGAATGAATCACTACAAAAGTGCTACATATGTATATGCATGTACATGCACTACCTATTGTAACAATGGCTAATTCAACAAGAAGATAGTTTTGCAGCAAAGTCACAGGTGTTTACCTACTAATAACAAATGTGTTCGTCGTCAAGTATCTTTTGGTAAAAGTCTCAGCTAAATAAGGCAATTAATTTGAATAATTCAACTTATCCAATGGACGTCACGTCTAAGCATTCATCATACTTACATATTTGTAAATATGATGAATCTTTGACAGCATCTGAATGGGGTCTATTTTTCAAATGTATGAGATAGTTCATCATTATGGATATCTGTCAAACAAACTCCAACATTAGCCTTTCGTTTAAGACTACTAACAGTTTAGAAAAGGGCAAACTTTGGGATGGATACCAGTGTGTGTGTGTGTGTGTGTGTGTGTGTGTGTGCGTGCGTGCGTGCGTGCGTGTGCGTGTGTGTGTGTGTGTGTGTGTTCGTGTGTGTATGCGCACGCGCGCGCGTGTGTGTGTGTCCGGCAGCGGCGCGGGACATCAGCGTGTACTGCGGGGTACAGACCATCACGCTCAAGATCAACTTCTGCCCCGTCCTGTTCTCCGGCTACACCGACACGGACCTGGCGCTCAACGCTCGCCACGGCGACGCCCACTGCCGCGGCTTCATCAACAACAACACCTTCCCCACCGTGGTGCTCTTCAGCATCAGCCTGGCGTCGCTGGAGGCCTGCGGGAATGCCCTAGTGGTAAGGGGAGAAGGGCCTCGTCGTCTTAAGTTTGTCGTTGAGTTTCAGGGTTCTTTTCCAAGGGTGGTTTCAATATTAAGTACAATATCAATACTAAGACAAAGATAAGAATGGGTGACGGGTGACCTAAATCCTAAAATCCTAAAAATCCTTTCAAAGGGACAAGTGTCAAGATTCGTCTTATTACATTTAATGTAGCGTCGAAAAGGTCTTCGTGGACTACTACCGCATTGCAATAGCTGACAGAATAATGGAATGTAATGATGTGTGGTGATTTGAAGAGTAGGCATATTCCATGTCAACATAAGGATCACATTTTTTAAGTTAGAGGTTGTACAGCGTAATACAAGTATGTCTTTTCACTCGCATTGACTTTTCTACATCATTTTTTATATTTTGTTCCCCTCGTGAAGCCAACGTTGCTGTAAATGTGTGGAATGGAGTTTTATTCATTGAATTTGATTTAATAAAGTGAAAAAGCTATTACTAGCCGTACAATAGAATTGCCGTAGTAGGCAAACCTAGAGAATGAATATGATTAAAATAAACAGGTTATGACTATTCCGTTTTTTTTTATTATTATTTTTTTACTTATGCCTGAGAAAAAAGGAAGTGCTGTGGTGAACAATGGACAGAGCTTGTTATGGTCGTCCCTATTCACCTCTTGAAAGCTTTCTGTGTTCCAGTACTGAGTGGGTTTCATTGTATTAGCTCCTAGTTCCCCCCCCCGGCTCCTACTATTTTGAGCCTGACCCATCTCTCCCTGAGTTGGGCAGAATTTCCAGACTCCAGGGGTCATCGGGGTCGCGGATTCACACTGTCACACCTTGCATTTGTGTGCCATAATCGTATGACACCAGCCCTCCTGCAGTCCTGGAGTGTGTGTGTGTGTGTGTGTGTGTGTGTGTGTGTGTGTGTGTGTGTGTGTGTGGTCACCGATACACTGACGGTGTCGTGTGTGTGTGGGTTCATCGCAGGTCTCCACGGGTCAGGGGCCCAACGCCTACGGGAACCTGTCGCTGGTGCAGATCGGCAACGTCTCCGGGTACATCGATACCCCGGACCCCCCCACCATCATCAGCTACCTGCCCGGCTTGCTGTACAAGTTCAGCTGCAGCTACCCCCTGGAGTACCTGGTCAACAACACCCAGCTGGCCTCGTGAGTCACACTTCAACAACACATTGCATGTTTGAGCTACAATGGAAAATTATACATTTAGCCTTAAAGGATGCAAACCATCATATGCTTGCTACTAATTAGGAGATATTTATATATATTTATATTTGGATATAAATATATATTTTTTAAATATTTGAAATGATTTTGAAATTTTAATTTAATTTTTTATTAATTTTTTTAATTTTAATTGAATAAGTATTTGTTGGCAAATTTCCAAAGACAAAAGACATTCAATTGAATCAAGGTTTACGGAAAGGAAGTTTGATTCTAATTAACTTTCAACCACCAAAGTGAGACCAAAATGTCCTTCAACGGGGGTTGTCGGTTCTCAGCTGGACAAAAGCTCTGGTCTTCTGTCACCCAGGTCGGCCGCTGCCATCTCAGTTAAAGACAGCAACGGCACCTTCATCAGCACCTTGAACCTGATGCTGTACAACGTAAGTCCATGGAGGACCATGGAGGAAAACCTCAGTGGATGCTGCAGTTGATACCATCATGAAAATACTTCAAACATACGTGGCTGGCTTATTGTACATTTGGACCTAAATGTCGGCTGTTTTTTTATAATACACAAACAGGCATTATCGATTATCTAGAGATTATTGTCAGGGTTTGGCATTAAAAATGATTGCAGTATGAGGCGGTGGAGGCGGCGCTTTATACAAAAGCCTGGTAGTCCATTTTTCTTTTTCATTGGAAAAGGAGAGAGCGATAGAGAGCGATAGAGAGCGATAGAGAGCGATAGAGAGCGGTAAAACCACTGGGGGGGGGGAGGGGGGGGATGATAAATATAGCTGAACCTTTGTTATTGTGGTCGGTCTGCAGGACTCCACGTATGTTCAGCAGCTGTCCATCCCGATGGCAGGTCTCACACTGAAGACACGCGTGTTCGCAGCTGTGAGAGCCTCCAACCTCGACAGAAGGTATGTGACCAACGGCAATACAAGTCTGTCGGTTCAAGTCACTGAAACGGACCAAGTACGGAGTGAGAACTGGTACTTGGAATTCTTTTTTTAAAATGTAATAAAAAGGTAGTCGCCTCCTGGGCACTGCCGAGGTGCCCTTGAGCAAGGCACCAGACCCCTACACTGCTCCCTGGGCGCTGTATATACAACAGCTGCTTCCAATACTAGGATTGGTGAAATGCAGAGAAACTCATTTCCCTGTGTGTGTACCAATAAAGAGGATTCAATCCTCCGGATATAGATTTAGATTAAGAATAACCACTGGCTATTGGCTATTGGCTAATTACAGATGATATGATTCCCCCTTAATCTCACTGAAGAAAATATCATGGTGTGACATTTACGCCAAATCAATATATTTTCTTACAGCTGGAGAACAATATTTATGGCCCAGGGCATCTCTGCAGCACTACTGCCCTATTTATAACGGTGTCATAAATGTACACATTTTACCCGTGTTTAAAGCGATTTGGCCAATATTCAGATTCATTGTTCAGCCACACCAGATGAAGGCCACACCTCATTATGTGCTTTCGCCCAGGGTAAAATAATCTGAAAACAGTAAGGCAACCCAAAGGACTACCACACAATGGGATACGGTTAAGGTTATACGCCCTTTTTTTATCACAGGTAAAACAAACCCTCCTTCGGTGGGTTGAATGTGTCGATCCCAATGAATCTCGATAAACAAACGAACAAGAGCCGCGGTCGCTAGGTGTGGGCATGTGGTGTCTGGTTGTGTTTCACCTGAGAACTCTCCTCAATGTACTGTACTCTTATACCAAAAAAAAAAAATTACAATGATTGTAACTTTTCTGATTTATGTTCTCTGGCTAAAGATGGAAGATATGAAAACCTGTAGTGGTTAGTCTAGGTATTTCTTTTGACTTTGAGTGCTAATTCCCGCAGTTTTCAGTTTTTTGTTTTTGGAGGCGGCTCAAGAGTTTACCAAAAATCGGACAGTTGTTGTTATTTTAATTGGGGTGAAGAAGAAGAGATTACAACTTACAAGGGAAGCGTTCCACAAGTGTGCTTTTGCTCTGGTTGTCTTATGGTGCCCTCACACCATAGCCATCACCAGTTGCGTATGGTTGCGAATAAAAAATAGTGGTCATAAGTTCCGAACGCAACTCACATGCAAGTAATAGGTTTTTATAGGTTTGAAGTACGCAATAAACACACAGGTGATCGCAGACACACGCAGAGTATGTTCGGAAAACATGTTCAATAATTCTCTGCGAATGCCTGCGATCAATTAATATGCAACAGGGACACAACAGGTACGCTACGCACGCAACACGATCGCTACAGGTACGCAACTCATAAGTTATGAACGCAGGTCCAAATTTGAGGTATCTGGCCAGGTTTTGGGGTCACTTTTATCTGATTTCTTGGTAGTTTTCCCCATGTTGACTCTTCGATGACCAAATCAGAAGGAAACACTGAATCGGCTCCGCTTTTATAGGTTTTTATCACGTCACCGATATTCGCAAATACCACGCAACTAGCACGCAGGTCAAATGCAACTTGTAAGTTTTGAACGCAACTCAAACGCAACTCGTAAGTTCTGCACGCAACTCACACGCAACTCACACGCAACTCACACGCAACCCACACGCAACCCACACGCAACCCATAGGTCGAATAGGTTACAAATTGACAAAATAGTTGATTTCGGTTGCGTTTGGTGCGTATACAAATATGTTTTACACGCAACTCATAGGTTTCAGCATATGCTATGGTGTGAGGGCACCATTACCTGTAAAGGTGAAGTGATTTGTGTGGTCCTTCCTCCGCAACAGATGGAACGTCCTGATGGACTACTGTTACACCACACCCTCCGGTAACCCCAACGACGACCTCCGCTACGACCTCTTCTTCAGGTAACTGGAAAAAAACAACAACAAATAACTTAAACCCTGGCGGGAAAAGCCGGTCAGCAAAATAAAAATGTCAGTTGATCAAATGTCAACACTCCCTGGCTATTCATTCCCCCAAACATTCAATTTGTTGTTCAAAAGGTTTTTCTTCTACCTTTCTAGTAGTTCTCGTTTATTTTTCAGTTCACCATCCTCCTTCCTCTTTTTTTTTCAACACAGCTGTGATAAGGACCCCCAGACCACAGTGTTCGAGAATGGGAAGAGCCAAATGGGCCGCTTTGCTTTCGAAGTGTTCCGCTTTGTCAAGCACAAGAACCAGAAGATGTCCACCGTCTTCCTGCACTGTGTCACCAAGCTGTGCCGGTCCGACGACTGTCCAATGCTTATGCCGGTGAGACTTAACCACGCCGGGGGAACATAACTTACAAGTGTAGGCGACTGTCAAGAAAGCAGTCGGGTTTTGTGAATATGACGAATGCAACATTTGACAGACCATTCAACCATGAAAGTAGTGAAATATAATTATCTTGCAGATACAGATCTGAAATAAAATATGGAAAACTGGATGCCTGCTCAATTAAAATGTATCATACAAACACGGGACGTAAAAGACACCTGCGTTTTGAATGACATTTTGGTCTTTATATATAGGATACAGGTACAGGTATATAATACAAACTATACATATATCAAACGGTTCCTGTGTGAAGAAGTGGATACTGCTACCTGTGGCTTCTCTGGGCTCCGCCTGACGACCAAGACACAGGTGGTTGATTAGACCGATCTATTGTAGAGTTGGAGAAGGGTTTGCAGGTAGCGCAGGTGGTACGTGCTGATACATCTGCGCTCCTCCCCTGAGTGTGTGTGTGTGGTGATGGCTGGTTTATCCTGGGGGCCTTGATTGCTCTCATGCACCACAGGTGTGCAGCCTCACCCAGCAGCCCCCAGAGTCTAATCAGTCAGACTGGGGCCAGGTGTGGCTTAAGCCCGGGCCACAGAAACACATACACTCCACACTGTGGTTCACTGAGGAAAGACCTTATTATATTCTGAAATGATCATGGAGGTCGTTCTAGCCCTGTGTGTGTGTGTGTGTGTGTGTGTGTGTGTGTGTGTGTGTGTGTGTGTGTGTGTGTGTGTGTGTGTGTGTGTGTGTGTGTGTGTGTGTGTGTGTGTGTGTGTGTGTGTGTGTGTGTGTGTGTGTGTGTGTCTTTTCTCAGATTTGTGGAAGCAGAAGAAAGAGGGACATCCCAGACGGAAAGGAGACAAACTCAGCTACTGGAAACGCTGTGATTACGGCCGGACCGATCATCACCCGCAGTGGTACGATAAGAACATGTTCCTTACCTTCACCAATACCAATGTACCATGTACCTCCAAACAAATCACAATTCCAGAGTCCTCAGTTTTCCTCAGTCCTCAATAAGACAACGAAAGCTAAAAATACAATCGGGGGATGTGTTGTAACACATTAAGCTTTAACCGACTATAACTGTAGCTTTGGAGTCGGATACCTCACATTTGGCCTTCCCACATATTAAGAGTTCAGTTGTTCCTTGCTAGTTGTTGATATGCCCCTCTTACTCCTGCCACAACCCACATGGAACAGGCCTCTTCTGTGTGCCACTGTTGTGCATTTTCTAGAATGCTTTGCAACTTTGAATAACAGCTCAAAAAGACAATGGGGGTGGTTACAAAGCTATTTTTCATAGGTCTCCTAGATAGCTATCAGTGATAAATGTAGAACTGAAACCACTTTACCCCAGACTGCCCGCGGGCCTTCTGATGACTCATGTACTGTAACCTAATTAGCTGCTCCCTTGCATTGTATAACAAACCAGTCACTGTGTGTCTGGGTGTATCCCTAAATGGTATTTTTGTTATGTTTTTTTTCAGATGAAACGCCCACCAACAACTCACAGCTGGGTAAGGCACTTAGTTGAGACAGACTATATTATATGAATCATTTACAGTACAAAGTCGTTCCGTTTCTAGTCGTTTACTATTAACTACTACTTTTGATCCAAAGTGAATTCGTTTCACGTAGAGGGGTGTCATTAAGGACATCTGGGGTCAGGGAGGGCCAACAGGTTCAAAAATGTTCGGCTGTGTCTGAAATCATTCCCTACTCCTTAGTAGGCAGTTCACTACATAGGCAGTTCATCGTAGGGCACCAAATAGTGAGCTCATCAGCACACTTTCAGCTATATAAATGCAGTCCATATACGTCGGTTAGACATTTTTCTTTCAGCGCAATGCATGATAATGTGTTTGGATAGGGACCATCAGTGGGGCACTTCCCTTCAAGGTGCATTGTGGGATACATTAAGTGCCCTATATAGGGTATAACTATTCTTATTATACATTCGGACATAACCACATAATGGGGAACCCACAATGTAGGGAGTAGGGGAGAGATTTCGGACACTTGCTTCAAACACATTCAACACACACATCCTGTGCCCAACATGATTACAAAGACATAGCTGGTTTATTATCTTTAGCACTACGGAGGCCTACGGTTAGCTGGGCCCACATACTCACTCGCGTCACACTCTCTGTTGATTTGTGTCCGCCACCAGGCCAGTCCAACCCGCCCGCGTTTCGGATGAACTCCGTGACCAGTGCCCTGCTGTCGGGCGTCATCATCCTCGCCGTGGTGAGCGCCTGCTTCTTCGTCCTGTCGCTCACCCTCCTCAAAGGCAAGAGCGTCCCCGCCAGCATCGTGTCGGGGGTTCGAAACCCAGCCTTCAGTTGAGCGAGCGCCTTTACTCTCGCCCCACGTACTGCCAACACACCAAGGCTTACAGGGGCTACAGCGACCAGTCATCCGACGATGGCGTCGCTCACTGCTTCATCCTCTTGTGGTTCAAACAGTGAGGTTTACTTGTTTTAAAGATCGACTTAGATGGATAGAGTGAGAGGCTGTGTAGGACGATATAGACAGCATCCACATGCTCTTTGTACGGTGTACCTGTTGTTGTTATTGTTGTTGTACCGGCACTGTGATCAATACTTTTGTTTTCTGCACGGGGAATAAGCACGGTGCAGACTCACCTAACTTAAGTCAATACCTCAGCTCAACAGCTTTCACTTGCAGGGTACAGGATCCATATTTTCGTTTTATACATAGAGACTGGTGGAACTAACCCATAACATAGGGGCCACACAATGGAAGTAGAACAATTAGAGTCGCTGTATACAGTTTCTCTCTTGATGATTCGGGGCGTGATCAATTAAGTGCCTCAGGTTCGGATTTCACGGGACAGAGACTGAAATGCGTGTGTGCCTGAGGTGTATCATTAAACCATTTTAATATACCATATTAATGATTAAAGTGAGTCTATAACATATTACTTGAACAGTAATTATAAAGGTAGTTTGACGATTAATCAATTAACACAAAAATGTTGTGTAGACTGATGACACTCTCTTCTATATCTTTTTATTTTTAAATGTTAGGACACTGCCTTTCTAAATGCATACAAAGCATGTGCAAATGTTGAACATTGTTCTTGGGAGTTTGGGATTAAAATTTGAGTTGCACACTTATCTTGCCTTCCTTTTTTTTATACATTAGACAACGGAAAAGCGTTTCAGCATCCACAACCTACATTGACTGATGGATGTTTGCTTGGACACATTCACATTCTGGTGGGTGTCTTTTGTACAGAAGCAAGTTGAATACAAAAGAGAAAACGGGTGGAACCGGGGGGCCGAGGACCATGAGGATTCCGTCTGTAGTGCTTCCTCGGTCCAACCGGATCACCAAGAACAAACGTTCTGAAGTTCCATCTTGCAAGGTGTCAAGTATTTAAGATTGAGCTTGCCGTCAAATACTACAAATACTGCAAGGAGGGTGTGGAGCTCAGTTGATACCCACATGTTACTAGATAGCAGTGGCCATTGTGCCACCTTGTTTTGTGTCTGGAATCTGCAGTTCATTTTACAGGATGGAATTTTTGAGCATAGATGAGCTGGTTTATAGACACGCAAGCAGTTTTTTTTTTATGAATTGTGTTACCGCCAAGGAACATCAATTCAAGGTTCCAGGTTTGAATAAGATCAAGAACTCAGTCCTGGCTGAATTCCTTTCTTTTTGTTGTTATACTTATTATTATTTTTTTAGGTACATTCCTAAATCACAAATCATGTAATTGAACAGTTGACCTAACTGAACAGCTACAACTTTGCCCAAATGTGCAGAACATTACATCAAAATTTATTCAAAAACATCTGACATGGGATTTTGTATGTGCAGCTTGGTCCTGATTTCTGAAGGTCGCTAAATAACTGGGAGTTAACATCAGCGTTGAAATGCAATTGGACCAAGGATTATAGAGTGATGTGGTACGTTGGAATGAGCGTTGCTATAATGCAACTGACATTCTCGTCATTTATGTTTTAAAATTGGATCCCTTTTTACAGACACCTAAAAAACACCATTCCTGCATAACAAATGCCATTTGCCTGGCTCCAATTGAAATTAAACAAATGAGCACACATTGTAGTGTACATATATTTAGCTTAATTCTCTCTGATTATGATTCAGATTTTTCCACATTCCAATAGGCTTAGATGCATAATGAGGGCTGAGAGACATTTAAATTAAATAAATGTGACTTTTTCCTGCTGGTAGCTATGTTTATAGCAACAGCCATGTAATGTGCACACACACACGCACACACACACACACACACACACACACACACACACACACACACACACACACACACACACACACACACACACACACACACGGCAACACAACATGCCAAGTCTCTCCAATCTAGTGAATTTGGACTGCAGTACCCATTTCAAACGCTCTGTGTCATTGTTACATATAGCATCTTTAATTCAACTGTGACTTAATTTGGCTCTGGCTCTGTTTTACAAAATGTCAGCACATGCCTTTTAATCCATTCATTGCCTTTGTTTGTCGGAAAGGTCACAAATTAAAGCGTCCTAAACTGCGCTAGAAGACATTAAGAGTCAAGCGGCAAGTGTGCCTCCTCCACCTTTTGCACTATATATGCAAATGCCAATGTGTTAAGTATTTGACATTTACTGAGCTTTTAACATGCGCCGTCTGTATGCTAGCTAGGCTACTAACGTAACTTTGTAGGCTGTGTATATATGGTGCTATTTCTGTCCCATTAGGTCACACAAAGGTCCCACATGTACATCTTTAAGGTCTTATGAATGAACCCTACAGAGGTTGTTGCCAAGACACACAGTCAACTGGAGAGACCACCCACGTATTGTGTATCATCTCCAGGGAATCAATGTTAACTATTTCAGATTCAGATTCAGATTCAGAAAACTTTATTAATCCCGAGGGAAATTAAGGTGCAACAGTTGACACAGGGGGAATAAATGTACACACAAGAATACTAAAACCTAAGCTAAAAAACAAAACAACAACTAACTAAAATAAAACTATTATAAACAAAAATTGTTAAAATAATTCTAAATGAAGTCTAAATGTATTGATAAGTGAAGATAATTTACAGTATTATAACAGTAGTACGTAGGTATATACAATACACAACAATACGTATAGTGCAAATTGGCAGTAATAATATATTAATAAATAATTCGACTGAAAAGTGACATGTGAAAAGTGAAAAAGTGAAAAGTGAATACATATGACGTGTCATATGTATTTACGTATTGAAATCTCCGAAATGGAAGGCCGGGCCACAAAAGGAACCGATCTATTGATCCACCTTCTCAATTGGTAACATGCACAGTGAGTTTGGTTTCACACATATTGTGCCTGAAGGGTATGCTCCATGGCGCTGCCATCACAATGGAGTTCTTCACACAATGAGCACCATGGGGGACACACCAAAGTGCATTGACCGTGGCTCCGCCCCCCTCTATCAGGGCATTCTGTGACCGCTCACATATAATGTTGAAAGAACGTCTCAGACAGGCAGTGAAGATTTTTTTTGATACCCACATTTTTTCTCCCCCCCCCCCCCCCTCTCGCTGGTGATGTACTGTAACTGAGACTTAAACAACAAACAAAACAAGAAGATTGCAAACTATTACTATTCTTTTTTCAACAAAGAAGGCAAAAATGTACCTTTTCATCAGTCTACTCTTGGCGTCCACGGTGCTCAGAAGCCATCAATTGGTAATAGAAGACTGTGGAGACACCTACAGACGTCCAGGTAAGATATTCCTATTGACAGAGTAGAATATAGTATGTAAACAGTATCAAATAGTACAAAGTATGTATAGTATCATATGATATATTACCTAAACAGACTACCTGAGTTATATGGTTTTGTTGTTGAGAGGATTCTATACAGAACAACACATTCTGTATATTGTTAATAATATGGAAGACCATAAATAAAATAATGTCAACCTCTCTTTGTCTTCTGTGCTACAATTTTGCATCAAATGTGAACTTTACTTTTAGTGAATACTAATATTCACTAAAACTAAGAGTGCATTGTGTGCTTTTCTTATGTGAGTAGTCTTTTCTTTGATTCTTATTATTTTACTTGATAATCAGATAGTGAGTGGAACATTGAATTTTAAGTGGAAAGTCAAGACAAGTCAATCTTATTCATGTAGTAGTCTCTTTGTACAGCCTCACACACTACACCCCTAACCCTAAGCCTTCTAAAGGGCAAGGGATACTCCCTTAATTATCAAGGAAGAAACCTTGAGAAGAGACAGAGAGAGAGAGAGAGATAGAGATCCCTGCTTCCAGGGATGGTCAGGAGCCAGAGGCGATGGAAGCATAACAAGCTTGCTCTACCGTGTCCCCCACAGAATACACCGACATCTCAGTGGAATGCGGCACAACTTCCATCAGCCTGTCCATCCTCCTCTGCCCGGTCATCTACACCGGCTACAACGAGTCTCTGCTGATCCTCAACAAGGTGGTGGGAGACCCGCAGTGTCAGGGCACCATGGACGAGAGCGTCAGCCCACCCGTCATCCGCTTTGACTTCCCCCTCAACAAGACCAACGCCTGCAGTAGCGCCTTCAAGGTGAGTGGAACGGAAATGGGAAACCTGTGTGTCTTTGTAAACCTGTAACGTAATCCTTCCGCATGTGGGATGGTGGTGGTGGTGGTGGTGGTGGAGGGAAGCTGTTATACAGAGTTGTGTGAATTGTGCCGTGCCCTTACCCCCCCACCCCCCCCCGTCAGACCACCAGTGCCACCGGGACGGGCATCTTCTCGGACTTCTCCAACATCCAGACGGTGAACATCAGCGGCATGGTGCGTTCCCAAGACACCACCACCGGGACGGTCACTTACAACGCCGAGCTAAAGTACTACTTCTCCTGCTCGTACCCGCTGGAGTACCTCATTAACAACACCCGCATGGACGTGTGAGTTGCTCTCACGGCCCGTCGAGTAGTCACCCCGCTGACGCACTATTCCCACCCCCCCATGTTGCCACAACGGCGTCATCCATAATCCATAAACACACAAAGTTCATAACTACTGAACCCTAATCACACAATGCTTCAACCAGACTCTAATCAGTCTGACTGGGGGCCAGGTGAGGCTGCTTCAACCAGACTCTAATCAGTCTGACTGGGGGCCAGGTGAGGCTGCTTCAACCAGACTCTAATCAGTCTGACTGGGGCCAGGTGAGGCTGCTTCAACCAGACTCTAATCAGTCTGACTGGGGCCAGGTGAGGCTGCTTCAACCAGACTCTAATCAGTCTGACTGGGGCCAGGTGAGGCTGCTTCAACCTGTCTAATCAGTCTGACTGGGGCCAGGTGAGGCTGCTTCAACCTGTCTAATCAGTCTGACTGGGGCCAGGTGAGGCTGCTTCAACCTGTCTAATCAGTCTGACTGGGGCCAGGTGAGGCTGCTTCAACCAGACTCCAATCAGTCTGACTGGGGGGGAGAACGCACTGTGACATGCCCAAACAATAATACACTTTTAAACTTTAAATGTATTCCATATTTGTAAGTTGTCCTGCATGGCGGAGATAACGTTGTATTAATGATAAGTAAGTAAGTGTTGTTTAATATGGAGGGTATAAAAAGACAAAACTAAATATATAAATTAATAAATAATTACATAATTTAATTCTTACATAAATGAATTAATAATGATATAATGAAATGCTAAATAAATACATAATTATCTAATTTAATGCTTAATTGTGTTACATTTATTTGTGTATTTATTCATTTAGAAATAGGTATTTTTTTTAACATTTATCATTACATTCAGAAAGGCTTAATTTATTCACACATTTATTCATCTATTCATAATTTGATTTATGTATACAGACTTTTATTTATCCATGGCTGAAAACTTAATCTACTGCTTTTGCCTTATTTGCCCACCCATTTCTTAAATAATAATTATACATCTAAATATAATGACTAACTGATAGAGTGACTCAGCCTATTTCTCTGTAGAAAAAAATGTGATTAAAAAAAGTCAGTTTGTTCACAAACTCAGGGCTGTTGATCCTCCCTGCTTACAAATGCTAGTTCAAAAAGGGCCATATTGCCTGGTCAAAAGATGTTTTGCATCCTTTCAGTGCTAAGATAAAGAAAAGGGACATAGCTGTTTTTATCAACTTCCAAATAGTGTTGATGACTCATGAAAAAAAAACCTTGAAAAAATTTAATCCGTGGAGTTCAATACGCACCGGAAGAACTGTGTGTGTATATATGTGTGTGTGTGTGTGTGTGTGCGTGTGCGTGTGTGTGTGTGCATTTGTGTGTGTGTGTGTGTGTGTGTGTGTGTGTGTGTGTGTGTGCATTTGTGCGTGTGTGTGTGTGTGTGCATGCATATGTTGACCTATCCGAACACACACACATATACACACACACACATGCAAACTGACACCAACTCTTGTCCCATTCAGGGCGACATCATCCATTGCAGTGGTGGACAACAACGGGAGCTTCATCAGTACTCTGAGCATGGAGCTCTTCAGCGTAAGCTCAACACACCGTGGTTACACGTAGTGCGTTTAACTGTCAGCCACGCCACTCCGGTTCCGTCTATCAAAGTCGTATTAAAACAACACACACAGAGAATGAGTCGTACTGTGAGGTTTCATTGAAGAAAATACATATTTTTGTTGCTTTATTTTCAACCTTAGTTTTGATGCAGTACGATAGGGGCAGACAGTTGGCAAAAAGACTACAGCTCTTGCTATCTTTGTTTTCACATTGACAGATGAGTTCACTTTCAATTAATAATTGGTGGACCGTGTGAAAAAGAATGCTTCCTACCAATTCACAAACAAGGGATGGCTTTTCAACAAAGTAAAAAACAATAAAAAACTGTTTTAATTTGTGTTGACAGGATGTCAACTACACCACCCCCCTCAGCATACCACAACAAGGCCTAGAGCTGAGGACCACGGTCTTCGTCCAGGTCAAGGCAACTAACCTGACCGAACAGTAAGGACATCCATTCAAGATCAGTGACCAAAGTGTGTGACCAAAAGCTAAAAACCAGCCCTCACCAGCCAGACCAGAGGGACATTGCAACTATACTGTTTAGAATTGACTCAAATTGCATCACTGCACTGGCTACCCATCTCCTTCCGTATTGAATTCAAACCCTACACATTCAAAATCCGTCCAGGGCCCCAGCCACTGCCCTAGGTGAAGGAACTCTCAACTCCCAGAATTCCGTCCTGCAGTCTGCAGGAGGGTCCAGGACTACGCTCCATTCCACGGGGATGGGGGCTTTTGCTCTGTGTTTTACCCCCCACCTTTCTTTGGGAATGCCCTCCCTGAACCTCTGAGGGCACCACAGTCCCTGGACAATGTCATGACACGCCTAAAGACTTTTTTTTTTTTAATTGTAGGAAAGCCTTCTTTTTTTTCTTCTTCAACAATAGTTTCTTATTATTGTTGTAGCTGGGTACAGCACTTTGGGATTTACATATGAAAAGCCTGCTTTATAAATAAAACAAACTATTATAATATTATTATAATAATAATAATAATAATAATAATAATAATAAAAATAAAAATAACATTATTGTTATTATTATTATTATTATTAGTGTTTCACAATAGATGGGAGTGGCCGGCACTTTAGTGTAAGTCCCTCTTAAATCCAGACTCCAGAGAGATGGAGCCTAAGGGAGGGAATAATTATCACAAATGTTAACCGATGTTTTGCTGCCCGTCCTAATGGCGATAACACAACCGCTTTTTTTGAACTGTGTCTCGTCAGGTACCACGTTCTCCTGGACCGATGCTACGCCTCCACCTCCCCTTCTCCCACCAATGGCACCTTCTTCAACTTCTTCATCGGGTAAGTCTTTCCAGAAGGAGGTCCCAGTACGACTCTCCGTCGATCTACCCTCACCTTGTTTATTGCTTTTCTTCTTCTTCTTCTTCTTCTTCTTCTTCTTCTTCTTCTTCTTCTTCTTCTTCTTCTTCTTCTTCTTCTTCTTCTTCTTCTTCTTCTTCTTCTGCTTCTGCTTCTTCTTCTTCTTCTTCTTCCCCCAGGTGCTCCAAGGACACGCTCACCACCATGCTGGAGAACGGAGAGAGCCAGAACGGTCGCTTCTCCTTCCCCGCGTTCCGCTTCATCGAGCAGCAGAACCAGACCGTGTCCACCTACTATCTGCACTGCATCACCCGGCTGTGTGAGAGGAGCACCTGCAGCTCATTCAAGGTGTGTTCACGGGGGGGGGGGGGGGGGGGTTGATGAAGAACAAAAGGATGACGATGGTCCATTTGTCTCCGTCCTCTGGCGATGAATGGTCGATGCGTGTACCGAACACACTAATTGGCATGAAACCAATTACCCCCCCCCAATGATCTCCCTCTGCATGGCACCCAAGTCTCCCGGCATGAATAGTAAATTGATTTTACTAAGTGGATTTGCTAAATGCACTTTGGAAAAGAATGCATGGAAGGAGATTGCTTGCCTCCACAAAAAAGATTGAGTGAGCTAGTTTCATAATGGATTATCATTTTATATATTGTCACATTCAACGTTCCTGCGGAGGGTGGGACGGGGGTTTCTGGTTGAGGTTATTTATATATATTTTTTACAAAACATTCTGTTACAGTAGGAGAAGGTAACCTTATATAGCAGCCGCGTGGTCTTCAACAACTGTTTGCCTTTCCGTTTTGTTCTCCGAGAAGCCAAGTCATTTGTTCCCAACGTCAACGTGTTGTTGTGGAACTTGAAGCCGGTGCTCTTGGAGTGGGTTAGTGTTAGGGTTAGGGTTCTCGAAGAGCCCCTGACTGACGGACCCGTAACAGCTTGTGTGTTGACGTGACGTGTCTTCCGTTAACAGCAGTGCAACAGGAGGAAAAGGGATGTGAGCTCCGATGTCGACAAAGGAGTTACAGATCCCACCACCGTCTCATCATCCAAGCGCATTATTACCAAAACTGAGAACCGTACGTGGGTCTGCGCACTTGTTCAAAGTCCCATTATAAACCCCTCTGATGCAAGGCTAAACTCACCAAATGTTCTTTTTTTGTTCCTTTAGTTTTGGCATCCAACGAGGAAGGTAGGACTCTCATCTTAAGCGCACTTCCACAACACACACACACACACACACACACACACACACACACACACACACACACACACACACACACACACACACACACACACACACACACACACACACACACACACACACACACACACACACACACACACACACACACACACACCTTGCCTGGCTCAAAGAAAAGAGTCAAAGCCAAGGACCCACAGCTCAATCAACCCAGCGAATATTATTAAGTCAATGTTCTCCGTGGAGCACAGGTGCCTCACGTGATTTGAATGGTTTGAAGAAAAAATATATTCCTGCTCCTCCTTCTCTTGTATATTTCGAAACAGATCTTTCAAAAGACAGGTCCAGCTCCTACACCGGCCTGGGGATCGCTGTGGGGGTCCTTGCTGCAGCCGTCGTTGTGGGCCTCTGCGTTGCATTGGTCGTCTACAAGAGGGCCAAGCGCTCCTAAAAGGGGCCCCGGCGTGTCCATGGGCCTTACTCAGCCTCGAGGGGCCATCGTCGACCTCCGCCTTCATTTAGAACCAAGGCGGCTGCCTACCAACGGCTACCATCGTGAATAAGGCCCACGGCACCCTGAGCTGTAGGAGAATATGACACAATCCGATATTGAGGTGGAGGATCGGTTTAGGACGAAGCTTTGTGTCATGTAGACCTCGTGGTCTCTTTTAGGAGGACTATTTAGTGACATATGGCGATGATGGTGGTTTAGGGCCTGTATGGGGTATAGCTCTGGTAGTCACTTTAGATTTGGTTTGAGATAAGAGATACCAAGGGGGTAGCCTAAAGTAAAATTTGTATTCAATTGATACCTTTTCACAATTGATATATATAATATACAAAGAGACGCTTTTGGGAGTATGATAATACAACTGTTTTAGGATAAGCTTGAGTGCGAATGCACTATTGCGCTTTGACCATTGACAGGACAGAGCAGCTTGGAGAGTCAAAATACATATTTTGATACGACACATCTATACATCTATATTCCTATACTACCATATTCATTCAATTGGTTTGAATGATGGGAAAAATAATAAACACCCTAGCAAACAAAAGGAAGTGCCCAGGGGAATGAAACATAAGTTATATAAGATATATTTATCTACAATGTACACGCTCTCAAAACAGCTTTTATTTAGCAAAAAACTATTCATCAGGGCCGGCTCAAGGCATTAAGGCTTCCTGGGTGAGATTATGGTTAAAATAGAACGGGCAGGGGTTACGGCTGCCGGCTCCACATTCAATAGAGACAGTAGGGAATGAAATGACTTCAATTGCTTCAATGCTCCTGTGTGCGCCCCTATGCCTGGAACAGGCCCTGACTATGATCAGCCATGATGTGTGTGTGTGTGTGTGGATATGTGTGTGCAGGGTGTGGGCGTATAACTCTCCTATTTAGTTGTATAACTGTAAATAATACAGCAGCTTTTGAGGTTGTTATGTTAAGACCTTTTTTTTTTTTTTACGAATAGACCACACTATACTTAAATAGAATATCCATACAGTGTAATACATCTGTACCGTAGCACTGCATAGTCAGACTGCAATGGTTTCAAGCAGCAGTGAGTGGCACTGGGTGTGTGATTTAGATCACTGCACTGGACGAATAGAGTGAAAGAAGCCAGCGATGATTAATAAACACTACAATAAACCCAACAACTCTGATTGGCTTTTCCTATTTTCTTCCGAAGGGGTTAATTGGCGGGATGGGTTTAAGGACAGCTTGACAGTCACTGCTCCTTGCTGGGCGACTCATTGTCTTGTAGCCCTGTTAAATGTCAGACGGGGTGCCCTTCCAAAGAGTACACATCTAGTTTCACAACGGGACTGTTGCATACAAAGGAAGGTCTGCATATCACTGAAATCATACACTTACACACGTTGAACCAATCTTTGGAACATTTAAAGGATAAAGGACAGGATAAAAGAGAAAGAAAGAAAGAAAGAAAGAAAGAAAGAAAGAAAGACTAAGACAAAGAAGCAAAGAAAGAAAGGAGACAGGGCTTATAGAAACCTTGACAATGAATCAAGACAAAAGCGTTGTTTGAAATGGGATGCTTCCGCCGGTGAAAAATGTTTATGGCGTGTTTACCGCAGTTGTGCACGGGGAAGACCAAGCGTGCTTGAGATGAAGCCAAAGGTGCAAGCATCGGAGCGCGTTGGTGTGCTCGTTGGTGGCTGTAGGTCAGCCGCTGTTGTGAAGTTTCTTGTTGGCAAAAACGTGTCCGACCGCTCTTTGCCAACTTCGGCTAACATTCGATAATTGGCTTTTTTTGGAGCAGCATGCAAGCACCTCAAGAGATGTTTTTTTATGTGTACAAAGTACAATGGAATGCTTACATGATTCACTCCTGCATTCTGAATTTCTACAACAATACTATACTATGCTACACCATACCATTCAATACTATACTATACAATACTATACTGCAAACACCACTATACACTACCTACTATACACTATACTATATACCAGTGTTTTTTAACCTTTTTTGAGGCAAGGCACATTTTTTACATTAAAATAATCCTGCGGCACACCATCAATCAAAAGTGATACAAAATGACACATTTACATTAACAATTTAGTCTCTCAATTTATTTATGATCACTCATTCAGTGTGAAACCTGGGCCTGTTTAGATGAACACAAAGCTGATATCCTGGCAGGAACTGAAGAAAGGCACAGACAAAGCTCCTCCTCAACAGCTCTCAGTCTCTCTCTGTTTTTAGTTGTATAGCAGTCAGGCTTATATAGCTCAGCTCACATACATATGATGTGAAAAATGGAAGCAATGTCGGAATGTCTCTGTAAGCCAGAATGGATCCCCAAAAACTGTCCAAAGATTGATCAGCCAAGCTTAGCTCTAAACCACGGTCTTGTCTCCGTTTCTTTTTCCTCCTGCTCCTGCAAAGTCATGTCCGATCCGGACATCACGCTGAGCTATATGGATCTCTAACCCAGTCACGACATTCGGCGGATGTTGAGGGGAAATAAAATGACAACTTATCCCCAAGAGTTTTTAAATGTTTACCTATAATCTCACACAGTACAGCAGTGTTGACATCTCCTTGCCATTTCTGTGTGAGTGGGCAAGTCAAGGTTGGCACTTTCCAGATTCCTTTGAACATAATCCATTTATTTGATCTGTGCTTGTGAGCAGGTTTTCATTTCGGCCTTGCATTCGTGTGTTCAGTTCATTAAGATGCTGAAATATATATGCCATGTATGCCAGCCTTGCACACCCCTCATCACTTGCAAGCAGCTTTGCGTAATCACACTTCTCATCAGTGTAAAACACTTTTAGTTCCTCCCACAGCTCAGACACACGGGCCAGCAAATTTGCCGCACGACAACCATCGGACCTCCGTATGGAGCAATAAGGCTTTATGCTCCACTCCCATTCCCTCACATAAAGATGCAAATATGGGACTTCTCAGAGGTCTTGTCTTTACAAAGTTTACCATTCACACAACATCATCCAACACTCTAGGTCTGCTGGTATTGTCTTGGCATGGAGCACCTTGCGGTGCAAAAAACAACAATGCGTAACAATGACCTCTGGTTGTCCCTCTTTCACACTCTGCTAACAAAGCCTCTGGTGGACCGACCATGGCTGCGGCTCCATCACTGCAGACGCGGGTGCAGTTTTCCCACTAAAGTCGTCCTTCAAGATATTCTGATGCTTATTGCCTTGCAAAATACAAACTTTTCTCTGATCGTGTCTCCATCCACAAAAACACACATTGGCCAGTAGTTCGGCATGTCCACTAACGTCCGTAGACTCATCAAGTTTCAATGCAAATTTCCCACTGATGCGTATCTTTTCCAAAAAAAACATTTTCGATGTCTGCAGACATGTCATCAATACGTCTGGCAATTGTGTTATCTGAGAGAGGGACTTTGGCGACTTCTTTAACGGCGTCAGGGCCGAGTATCTAATTTACAAAGGCCTCGCAGGCAGGTAGTATTAATGTCTCTGCCACAGCGTGTGGCTTTTTTGATTTTGCTCCGAGTTCAGCTACAAAGTAGCTAGCTTTGAGAGCTCTCGCAGACACTGTTTGACTTAAAGTTGCCTGTTCCTCCTTGTTTTTTCACAGGCGAACAAAATAGTCTGTGTTCTTGCTTTGAAGTGAACAGGTGTTTCGTTTGGAGATGGCGTTTAAGCTCGCTTGGGACCATGGCATAACGGCGTCGGTGCAGTCGGATCCCCGGTGAAAGTAAATCCAAATGAAAGACAACTTTCGCTGTATAGTCTTGAGCTCACCGTCTCATATTACTCTCTTCATCTGGGTTAGAATTTTGTCCAGGGCCCAGTTCGGAGTCTTAGTTTTTTTCCTTTTCAAATATTTATCCATCGCTGTTCTACGTCTCGTCACCGACACCTCCCGCACGCATCACTAATTCTATTGTCTTAAATAAACAAGGTCATTAATGCGCTTTATTGCACCAGTGGGTAGCGCAGGTCAGTACATGGAAGAGTATTTAATAACTCCACCAGTGACTACATGGCAGGCACAGACGCACAGCCATGGCACATTATTTGCAGTGAGTAGGGATGCTCCGATCTGGGTTTTTTGGGGCCGATCAACGATCGCCGATCACCGGAATCGGAATCTGCCAATATGGATGGCCGATTGCCGATCACATAGTGGGTGGGGACTATGGGGATCTTCCATTTAAGTATCATAAATTGATAACTGTTTATTAACTGATCAAATCAACCAATAAAAAAATCACTGCTGCATACTATACTATGCTATATATATATTGTATGCTATAAGCAACACTATACTATAACAATACTATACACATGTGGAGTGTGTGTGGTTGGTGGCTGGTTTAAGCAGCCTCACCTGGCCTGAGTTACAGTGATTACTCTATGGCTGGTGAGGCTGCACACCTGGTTGGTCCTTGTTAATCAAGGCCTACAGGTTAAACCAGGCACCACCCCACACACTCAAGGAAGAATAGCTCTAGCATGCACCATCTGCTCTGTTCACCATGATTCTCTGCAATAAACCAGATTCCTCATCACCCTGTGTGTCCTTGTCTTCGGGAGGAGCCCTCAAGAAGCTATTTTAATGGCTGGTGGCAGCCTCGTCTGTTACAACACAATAAAAATAATAAGTGTCTGATGGATGATACGGGATATAAATATGGCAGTAGTGCAACCCCGTCGTGAACACCTCAAGGTGAGGCTTGTGGGAGCTTGAAGACCCTGAAGAAGAAGGAAGAGCGATCACTATGATCAAACCTGAGTCACCGAACCATCTTTGGTAAACTCATTTGGTTTATCACTATTCACTATTACTGCTGTGGAATGGTTCATGGAACGACGCTGTTGGCATACTTATTGGGTTACAGTGAACCAACGGTACCCAGTTAGGAAACAGCTTGAGTTCCATTCGTGGGACAAAATATATAACGGCATGCAGGTCTCCAGTATCTGCTATATGTAGTTACAAGTCAGACCACCATACAGTGTTATGTGTACACAATGTCTGTTTTGGGTGCTTTGGATTTCAATGTATATATAAAACAGGGGTCGTGGATGTTCTTCACTTTTCAACAAACAGCTCTTGAGTTGACAGAGTGAGCCGCTATATGTGAAGGGTCAAGTGATAATACAGATCAAAGCCCTCATGTAAGCTTAATGTTAAAAAGACACAGTTCAATCTTTGTAATAACAAAGCAAAAACGGAGGAAAAATCAAGAAAAAAATGGAAGTCTTCCGTCTATCTGCTGGTGCAAAAAGGCACTCGATAGCTTCCCATTCTCAGCAGTTACAGTGAGACTACAGTGAGTCGGATGGGTAATTTCCCCCCCCCAACGCATCGCTCATAGTCCCACATTGTGTCTCACAGACACTTTTCATCTGCATGGCATGGCTCGTTTCACTCTGCTACCGCGTAATAGGGTGACATTTCCTTTTGCCTAAAAACTCCAAATTCAATGGGGTAGGTCCATCAGCAAGGACCTCAGTTACTAGAGCGAGAGAGTGAGCGAGAGAGTGAGCGAGAGAGTGAGCGAGAGAGAGAGACAGAGAGACAGATAGAGAGCGAGAGAGAGAGAAAGACTACCTCCCTCCCTCTCTCTTTTGATTTATCCCTGAGAAATGGTGCGAGAAGGCGAGGATGGAGACAAAGGGAATGACAGAGGTGGGCAGCAGGTACTGTACATCAAAGCACAAACATATCATGCTTGCACACACATACACACACACAAACACACGCGCACACAGTACCCATGCCCACACACACATGCACACACGCACGCACGCACGCACACACACACACACACACATTTATTGTATAATGTTAAACAGTTAGACTATTTCTAAATATAATGTGAGACATGTCCCAGTGTCAGGCCTCATCTCATGTTAAATGATCCGTAAAGACGTGCCCCATCCACCAATACATACAGTAGGTAATATCCTTGATGATTCACCATTGCATTGTGAAGCACCATCACATACACCACGCACTTGACTCCACACTGAGATCACACTCCCAATCTTCACACTTCATTCACATGCTCGAATTTTCACACTTTCACACACAGAATGACTTTTTGTCAACAGCTTGTGGCGGCTAAATGCTGACTTACGGCAATTAACCGGAGATAAGTGGCAGCAGGGAGGAAAGTGAAAGACAAAATCAAACAATGCCAGCATCCACATAAAACTCGCCTAAAGCTAAGTCATATAAACGTTGTGCTCTTGGGGCCTTTGGTGTTAATGGAACAGCTCTTGTTGTTTTTCACAGCAGATGGTGGGGGGGGGGGGGGGGGGGTGGGTGGGGTGGGGTGGGGGGGGGTTTGCCTCATCTGAACACACTACCTCCATCTAAAGACTAGGCCAGGGCAGGTGTACAAACAAGATCAAGGACGATCTGGCTCCTCAAAGTGGAGAGGCGTCCATGTTATTGTGTCGCAGCCAGACTGAGCCAGACCCCGAACCTACCTCAAATCCTGCACGGTATATGTAATTATACAAGCGGCCACTAGATGGCGCGCTCTTCTATTAATCTATCGATCTAGCAATCCATCCATTAATCTATCGATATATTTAGAGACAGATAGATATCTATCTATCTATCTGTTTGTCTGTCCGTCTTCCAATACGTCTGTGTGTCTGGCCATGCAGTGTCCCGTTATGTGCCTTTTATTATTGTAAACAACAAGCAACTTTTGAAAAGCTGTACTCGCTGTTGCTGCGCATTTCTAGGTCATATACCGTATTTGGAGCACCGGTTGCCGCACACACATGAACACAAAGAGCAGATATAATCACCCACAATTTTGCATCCTATTCAGGGCTACATCCCTACCAAATACCTTTCATCCTACTTCGTTGATAACACGATGCGGGCCGCTCCCTAAAAAAGAAGAAGAAATGGTATGCAACTCAATCAGAGAATCCAAGACAACTATTTAAAATTGAACACAAGTTTCCGTCAAGTTAACAGCCGCCAGAGGGAGACACAATGACGCGATCATAAATTAAACAGACACTTGGTATAAATGACTGACCAGGCTGAATGACATTAACTTTGAAAGATATTTTCGCTATATACTCCACGACTACATACTCCTCACGTTAGCTTATGTAATCAACAACATAACCCTACCGTTCAACGTCATCACATGGTGTGACGACCAGACATGTCCAGACATTGTGTTACAGAGATACGTACAAGATACAAAATATTTATTTGCAATAAATGATTTCCATTTGAAACAAGTACATTGGAATGCTTACTCCCCATTCCCTCCCGCAGTATACGTCTCAAAAAAAACAATTCCATAAAAATAATATATACAATAAAAAATAAAAATGAACAAAAAAAAAGAACCGCCAAGTGACTGACTGATGGATGGTATGAACATCTTGAATGTGTTGAATGTGCACAAAGATTTAAAAGTATTTTAAGTGCCAGTAGTGCAGCAGCATCATGAATACAGAGCAGTACAGTGCATATAGACATACACTGCTTATAGATATACTGATTAAGTAAGTCAAGTGAGTTCTAAATAGGTGGCATTGGCGTATAGTAACAGTGCATCTGTCTGGGCCAACCTTTCAGACTTGCAGACTGAGAGGAAAAACCGTCGCCCCAGGCCTCATTCGACTCTACGCGCTTCTGCATGTCTTGGTCCACATTCAAAAGATCGAGACATAAATACCATAGCTGAAGGGGATACGTGTATAACCCTCGTGTGACTGCTTAACACCGAAGATCTGTCTTTGTTCCTTTGGCCTACATTTAGTTTGTAAACCAGTGTGTGTGTGTGTGTGTGGGGGGGATACATGAATATAAATAGAAAGCTATGTAACCTGTACTTGTACTTGTAGATGATGTACAAACCATTCATTATTGTTTGTGGAGCATGTGTGCTTTGATCATCTATAGCCCATCGAATATATATTTGCACACGATTCTCTAAAAAAGGCACAATCACATAAAGTTGTTTTTTCCTCTCCCCCCCAATTCAAAGCAGTTGAATTGAGGACGGATTTGCGTGCGTTTTTACAGTAGAAATCATTAGATTTGCGTGCGTTTTACAGTAGAAATCATTAGATCTACGTGCGTTTTACAGTATAAATCATGAGATCGCCGCACGCTTGACATGCTGGAAGGTGGAGGGCACGCAAAGGCGGAGTTAATAACCTAAAACTCACCACCCACAAAAAAAGAACACCACCCACACACACACACACATACACTCTCACACACACACTCTCACACACACGTACACACACCCCCTCTCTCTCCCGCTCTCTTCTGCTGGCTTGAGTTTTTCTTGGAGTCGTTTCACCTGCCGACTCCATCTGATGAGACGCTGGTTGCGGACGGAGCTGCCGGGACCCTGCCTCTGCCTTTTGCCTTTTGCCTTTCAGTAGACTTCAGTTCATTTTTTTTGTGTGTGGACGACTCCGTACTTCTTCTTCACAGTCACAGTATTAGTATAGAACAGCAACAACAACACATATTTGTATTTGTCAAAGAGAGAAAAGAAAAGAGAGCCATGGATTCGTCTACCTTCCTGTTGCTCGCTGTGACGGTCGCCGGGATGCTGTGGCGAGGTAAGCCCCACGGTTAACCACCACGTAGTAAAGACCCTACTTTTTTTGTACGGTTGTTTGTTTGTACTGAAAACGTGTACGTGACCGACCCGTATATATATATATATATATATATATATATACATACACACATATATATATATATATATATATTATATTCTCAGCCCCGCCGTACGTACTAACTCACCTTATCTGGTCGTTTTCAGTAAGCTACGTAGGAGGAAATTCCTTAACTTACCTGACGAAGAACAAAGTATTCCAAGTTGTCTTTCACCTCGCTGCTCGTTTTTTATTTTTTATTTTTGATATAATATTGCTGTATACTTACTCGGTGGTTTCGCGTCGCCGTTCCGGTCGAGAATACATGGGCGACCGTCTCACGTATATGTTGATGGCTTCATACAAACCTCTCACGAGTCAATGAATGGGGTGTGTGTGTGTGTGTGTGTGTGTGTGTGTGTGTGTGTGTGTGTGTGTGTGTGTGTGTGTGCAGGACGATGGGAAAAGTATATTATAACCCTATACGGGTAATACGATCCAGGCTTGATTTAATATAACACAATTTAAGTCTCATTATAATAAATACATCAGCATAGTCACTGGCGCGTACCACACCTCCTTAACCCTGTCGTGCATAACATGTGTGTGTGTGGGGGGGGGGGAGACTAAATATAAACCGTTTTGGGGGTGAAGATGTGGCCACACTTGAACCAGATCATATGTTTATAATTACAGACGCTTTAGTGTAGTCCACATAAGAGGCGTATTAGTGCGCGCGCGCGTGCTCCACTGCTGCTGCTGCGTGCGCGCGCGCTTGTGCGTGTGTGCGTGTGTGTGAGCGCGTATTAGTGCTTCATCTGCGTGCGCGCGCGCTCGCCACTGCTGCGCGCTCGCTCGCCACTGCTGCGCGCGCGTGTGTGAGCCTCGTGCGTGTGTTTGAAGTAAACCCTACGCGTTAGGAATCAAACTCGTAGCGTTATTGATGAAAAGGAATTACATAAACTGTAATAAAGCATGAATTTCCATACTAACTCTAGTCTAATCAGGGTATTTGGCAGACATACAGGACGGAACGACTCTCGGCCGTTTATGTATCATGCAGTTTAATTACACGGTGTGGGGCAGCAACAGCCTGGACTGCGCCTTATTACCAGGATGCTATCTGTGGGCTGACGGGGCTGCTTATTGTCTTGAAGGGCAGTCAGTGCTGGCCAACAGCCGGTGGGGGCGTCGCTACACTCCCCATAGCCAGGGGTTCAATCATTTGATCTTATCTAGACTGACCCTGCTCACCACAACCCCACCCTCCCCCAGCCCCCACAACACACACCCATCGCAACCCACCAGCCCCCAGCCTCACAACACACACCCATCGCAACCGCCACCCGCACCATGGGGTGCCGATGGTGCCGGGGGCAACGGCTATTGTTGCCACGAGCCATCAAAAACAAGCCCGGGGATCCATATTGGCCCGGTTGAGAAGCGCAGATATTGAAGATAGCAGTTGAAGTCTGCTTCTTCTGGCTTGATCTGTGGTCTCTTCCACATCAAAGGCTGGATGGGTGTTTTGAAGTTTGGAGGCAAGGGAAGGCTTTTTTTTTCCAGGCTAAATTCAGTGGATAGCCGCTAGTGAAGGCCCGGTTTTATTTTTGTTTTTTTTTTGGACGTGAAAATTGAATCTGTAAGCGATGAAGCATATTAAATCCCCTTTCGCCCAGCAAAGAGTTGCAACGGTGGAAGGGAAGTGTGTGTGCCACCTCCGGCTTCTAGAACTAATGAATACCAAGAGACGGGCCCAGAAGCATTCTTTCTTAGAATTCGGTGGGTTTGTGGAATAAGCCCCCAAATATCCACTTTGAAATGGCAAGAATGTTCCAAGGGTTTCTTGGGTATAATATAAAATAACATTTAGCAAGGTTTGGTCTACGTTATTGTCGACAGCAGACACACAAGTACTTTGTTTTCACACACACGCACATGCACATACACACACACACGCACACGCACACACACACACACGCACACGCACACGCACACACACACACACACGCACGCACACACACGCACACGCGCACATACACACACGCACACACGCACGCACCTAATAAGGTGAATCCAAACAAAATTTCAAAGGTGCTTTGTATGTGGGGCGGATTATACCCTAACCCTAACTTATCTGTTCCTTTTAAGTGGGTATGCGTTTATGTATGTGTCTGTTGGTGGTGCGAATGTGTGTGTGTGTGTGTGTGTGTGTGTGTGTGTGCGTGTGTGTGTGTGTGTGTGTGTGTGTGAGAGAGTGTGCGTGTGTGCCGTTGTGTGA
The DNA here is from genome assembly GCA_027704905.1 of Muraenolepis orangiensis. Lineage (NCBI taxonomy): Eukaryota > Metazoa > Chordata > Actinopteri > Gadiformes > Muraenolepididae > Muraenolepis > Muraenolepis orangiensis. The sequence continues at coordinate 26,144,296 of CM051011.1, read as the reverse complement.
CCATCGTGAAGGGAAAGCACATAAAAGTTAACAGCGACTCAACACCAACGCCAGAGTCTTGGATTACACACTGTCGTAAAAAGCGGTTTATAGACCTACATCAAATAACATCAGGTGCACTCAAACCCCCCCAAAAAATTAATTTCCTCGCTCCGCTTGCTGCCTCTCTCTCTCTCTCTCTCTCTCTCTCTCTCTCTCTCTCTCTCTCTCTCTCTCTCTCTCTCTCTCTCTCTCTCTCTCTCTCTCTCTCTCTCTCTCTCTCTCTCTCTCTCTCTCTCGTCTCTCTCTCTCTCTCCTCAGTCACCTTCCTGGTAACCATTCAATTTTTACGTGCTTTGGAAGAAAAAAAAAGCACCCGAGGTCAATGTATTAGATGGCGGGTTATACTATAGCTATGGCCAACAATAGCCAGTGGATCTGCTCCGGTCTGGGAACTGAATTCATTCATAGAAGATGACCGGGGGGAGGGAGGGAGGGGGGAGGGAGGGGGGGGGGAGGGGGGGGGAGGGAGGGAGGGAGGGAGGGAGGGAGGGGAGGGAGGGAGGGAGGGGGGGGGAGGGAGGGAGGCAGGCCGGAGAGACGAGGCATTGGTCTGCAGGGGCGGTTGGAATTCCCTCACCTCGAGGACTTGGGGCCTTTTTGCAACCCTATCTGTAATCTGCCCAGACAAGCAATCTTCTTTTCTGGAGGGAAAATACCTTAGGAAGACCAGACAGGGGGAGGGGAGGCACGAGCGAGCCCGCGCGAGCGTGTGTGTGTATGTGTGGGTGTGTGTATGTGTATGTGTATGTGTGTGTGTGGGTGTGTATGTGTGAGTGTGTGTCTATGTGTGTGTGTGTGTGTGTGCGTGTGTGCGTGTGTGCGTGTGTGTGAATGCTGCATACCTCGCGACCTGGTTTCTTGACAGTCTAGGTGACAGCATGCTGCCGTCAATCTCCCGCGGTTTGCAAAGGTGCCACGGGTCTGTGCCACCTTGACCTTTAACCTCGCTAGCTAGCTGATTGTTGGCAGCCCACTTGCCCCCTCCCCGCCTCTCCCTCCCCCCTCCCCCAAAAAGGTCAGGAATATATTTTGAAGCCTCCCCCATTTGCCCCCTCTTTTACCCCCTGGGCGCTCTGAACCTTTCCACCAGGAAAGCTCCAGAGTTTGATCTACGATGCAGAAAGTTCATGCAGCACCCCTCACTCCTTCCCTGCAGAGTTCAAACGCGCCGGGTAAAGCAGTGTAGAAAGGGAGGGAAGGCTAGCCACGTAGCTAGATGCTATCGCAGAGCCACGCTGGCCCTCAGAGGATTCCCGACTCCTCGGGGGCCCGTCAGTAGCCCCTCATTTCCTACACCCAACCACCTCCTATATCTTCGGTACAAGAGTCCAAGGCTCTTTATAGGTGTCCCTATAGTGCTGCTGCTATATCGTCTAGTTTATGTATGTTGTAAAATGTATAGTAACATAAAAAAGCCCTTTCAAAAATCAATTATTGTCTGGGCTCTGTTTTGCAGCCCCAGGGCTTGTTTGGTTTGTAGTTACACCTTTTGTAACACCGTGTTGCTCAAGGCCGTATGACCTGAGCCTAGAGGCTAGTAGACGGCATTTCAGGTTTTTTTTGGTTGTTGTCTCTTTTCATTGTGTCGCTCCTCAAAAAACAACCCCAGCATTCATTCATTCAACAACGTTCATACCTCAGGTATTTCCCCCCTTGCCCCGCCCACTGTCTTCCCCCTAGCCCCGCCCACTGTCTTCCCCCTTGCCCCGCCCACTGTCTTCCCCCTAGCCCCGCCCACTGTCTTCCCCCTTGCCCCGCCCACTGTCTTCCCCCTAGCCCCGCCCACTGTCTTCCCCCTAGCCCCGCCCACTGTCTTCCCCTTAGCCCCACCCCCTATTGCACCACCATTATCGCATTTCAAGAACCAAGGCCAAGTTTTACATAGAGAGGCACCATTTGCTTAGCACGTTCACCATGCAGGTGTCTCTTGTGACCATGGCAACAATTAGTCAAATGTCTCGTAGCGCGACAAGTGTCTAAATATAAAGTCGTAGCACAATAGGCTACTGAGTAACCCACCATAGGATGCGCCTTTTCTTACATGGTTTTTCCCTCTCTGCAAAGAAACGGGAGTGGTGCCGTTAGCCACCGTCAGTTGCTACATGTCTCGGGGAAGCTACCCGGCAAATAAACAGACCCTGCGGGTAGAAATAAGGCACCTGACAGACTGGGGAGAGGCACCATGCGGCTGTACACAGTCACCAGCACCGGCTGCAAATACCAACGCACCACAGGGATTTCAGTCCTGGATGTTTGTTTGTTTGTTTGTTTGTTTGTTTGTTTGTTTGTTTGTGGGTGCTGCTGACCCCCCCCCCCCCCCTCGCAGCAGGAGACAGAACTTGGCAGGTCTGGCATCGGAAATGTGGATCCATTAAGTGTGCTCAGATATTTTCCGTTTTTTTTTTTTTCCTCCCACGGCCGCCTGATTCAAGGCTAAACACACACAATGGGGTGTAATGATGTTCGGCTATTCTGACATCACACCATTATTTTTCCCTCATTGGGAGTGGGGAAATAATATATCGACGTGTCCATATGAGTCTGAACCTGTTAGAACTGCCACACACTCCAAACAAATTAGCATATATGGATCCTGACTCCCAAGTTTTGGAATAAAAGCAGGGTAATGAGACATACACAAACCAAAAATATGACAAGTGTACAAGTGAAAATGGAATTCATTTACATAGTCTAGCTATCACCAACCACAAGTGTTGTTGTGGTTATTTCGGGTGCTTCCACATCATGTATTTTTGTATTTTCACTCGGTCCTCCCCATGTTGTGTACCTGGATTACATCTCGTCTCAATCAGTCATCCTGTTGTTCCTGTGTGCCCACAGTAGTTATACGGTGCATTGCTAATGAAACGCGTGAACAGAGGGAAGAGACCACCGCCACACCCTGGTCTCCCGCCCAGAGAACACAGCAGACCCCCTGCATCATTCCTGCTCATTTTACTGCAGTAGAAAAGACACAAGCGGGAGGTTAAACATTACAAGGAATTGACAGAACGAGAGAGAGAGAGAGAGAGAGAGAGAGAGAGAGAGAGAGAGAGAGAGAGAGAGAGAGAGAGAGAGAGCGAGAGGGGGGGGAAACAACAAGTCAGGTACAAATGAACTACTGGTAGAACAAACAATAAGTAATCAGAGTCGATCAGAGCTGTCTCTCACTGTCTCTCTCTGTCTCTCTGTCTCGCTCTCCCTCTCTCTTTCACCTGCTCTCTCTCTCTGTCTCTCTCTCTGTCTCTCTCACTATATCTCTGTCTCTCTCTGGCTGTCTCTGTATGTCTCTATGTCTGTCTCTGTGACTCACTCTCTGTGTCTGTCTCTGTATGTCTCTATGTCTGTCTCTGTGACTCACTCTCTGTGTCTGTCTCCCTGTCTCTCTCGGTTTCCCTCTCTTTCCATATTCTTCTCTTTCGCTTTCTCTCTCTCTCTCTCTCTCTCTCTCTCTCTCTCTCTCTCTCTCTCTCTCTCTCTCTCTCTCTCTCCTCTCTCTCTCTCTCTCTCTCTCTCTCTCTCTCTCTCTCTCTCTCTCTCTCTCTCTCTCTCTCTCTCTCTATGTCTCTCTTTCTATGTATCTCTCTCTCAGGAATCCATTTTCCCAGGGTTTAGTGGTTGTCAGCCTGAACATGAGCACTGTGTCTAATGCTGAGAGGCTGTGGGGGGAGGGGGGGGGGGGGTGAAGGTCGTTCTGTCAGAGGCTATGGCTAGGGGCTGTGGCTGTGTTAACCTTTACATTTAGTTTGATATATTGGGACTTCCTGTCCTTCTCGCATCGTCCGGTGTGAAACCAAAACACACGAGAAAGGTGACTAAGATGCCGTAATGGTTGACTCACCGACCGCGCGCGCACACACACACACACACACACACACACACACACACACACACACACACACACACACACACACACACACACACACACACACACACACACACACCACACACACACACACACACACACACACACACACACACCACACACAGGCACACCCATGCACACAGGCATTCCCACACACACACAGCGCGAGAGGCAGAGAACGGCGGTGTGCTCTGGTCTTGCGGGAGGAGTCGTGTGCTTTTGCTTTTGCTTTTGCTTTTGCTTTTTTCTTTTTTTCCTTTTGCGGCTGCACAGTTGTGATAGTTGTAGTTGTGTAGTTGTGATGTTCACGGGGAGAAGGCGCTGGCTGAGCAGGGTGTTCATGGGAAGCGCTCGCCCAGGAAAGCGTGACAGCATCAAACAGGGAAGAAGTTGAACACTGCATTGGCCCAAGTCTCAACGGGAGTGTGTGTGTGTGTGTGTGTGTGTGTGTATATACTGTATATGTATATATATATACATACATATATGTATGTATATATATATATATATATATATATATATATAATATGTGTGCGTGCATGCGCATCTATGCTTTGTTTAATGTTTGGGGAAATAAAAAATGGATGAAGTCCAGCATGCCAAAAAGGACAAAAAAAAAAGAGAAATACATTTGGGGCTCCAGGATAAGATGAGGGGGGGGGAGGGCGGGGGGGTCCTCTCCTCCTCTCTCTCTCTCTCTCTCCTCTCTCTCTCTCTCTCCTCTCTCTCTCTCTCTCCTACTCTCTCTCTCGCTCTCTCTCTCGCTCCTCCTCTCCTCTCCTCTCGCTCTCTCTCTCTCTTGACAGAGTGAGGTAAGAGTGAATGTACGGAGGCGGCGGTGAAATGTGCCATCGCAACCTCTGCATTCTGATTTATAGGCTCAATTGTTCACGGGTAGAAAGAGGCGAGGACCGAAGCGCCGCTCGGCGAATCCTAATTAGATTTTACAGTGGGGGATATACTTTTTGGGCGCTGGTGCACTTTCACCAGGGGGACTTAGGAGGTCCCCAGGTTTTCTTTCACTTTCCCTCGGCTACCCGATGGAAGCTCAAGTTTTCACAACGATAATTAGGGCACTGGCTTAGTAGCATGTCAACGGAGAGAGTCTGAAAAGAGGCCCGCATGACATGAATTGTTGGTGTGGGTGTGTGTGTGTGTGTGTGTGTGTGTGTGTGTGTGTGTGTGTGTGTGTGTGTGTGTGTGTGTGTGTGTGTGTGTGTCAGTCTGGTCATGTAATAGACAAATAATAGGGCTAATGTTGCCTATAACCTTTCCTTCCACCCGTTGATGGTCATCAAGTACAAACCCCCCCCCCACACACACACACACACACCCTGATCCACTACCCCATTCAGCTGCAGCAATGAGATAACATATTGAATTGACCCGAGGCGCCGCTAAATTGCAAATCTATTTTCTTAGGAAACAAACCCGGAACCCACTGTGTCAAACTACAAGCAGAGGGATGAAATTAATAAAGAAACAACTGTAAACACAGCTTTAGCAGCATGACTGTAATTCCCTTGCCACTAAGCGGAGAAGTGCAGAATAAATTAAAAGTGTATGAAAACAAGGGGTGGGGGGGTGGGGGGTGCTTTGTTTTGCGGTAATGGGGACAGCTATGTGTGGGCAGGGGGTAACTCAGCCTAAGGGAGTGGTAGGATTGATAAGGGCGCTTTAAATCTTGCACGGTGTGTGCGTGTGGCGCTAGCAGCAGCAGTAGGCTATCATTTATGGAGATAGAAGGTCGTCGTGGTACACCTGCCCAACTGCTGTACAGTAAACAAGCAAAACTTTTGCTACGAAAGCTCTAAATAAGGCACTGCAATAAATGTAATAGTTATACCCAGGGGTTCCCTTGTGAATACTCCAGCCGCCTGGCTCTGTAGAGTTTATATGAATTCCAAGTACATATATACTGTTTATTTCCTATTGTTTGCCTCTACATGTCCAGTTTTGTTCTATATAATCTTTGTTTTTATAATAAGCAGTTCAGGCCATAATAATAATAATAATACAATGTTTTATTTTCAAACTAAATCATGCCCGACCCTGAGTCTTTATTGTACAATAGTATCCCCATCACAATCACTAACCCCTAGCCTCAACCACTACCCCTAGACCTCAACCACTAACCCCCTAGCCTCAACCACTACCCCCTAGCCTCAACCACTACCCCTAGCCTAAACCACTAACCCCTAGCCCTCAACCACTAACCCCCTAGCCTCAACCACTAACCCCCCAGCCTCGATCACTAACCCCTAGCCTCAATCACTAACCCCCTAGCCTCAATCACTAACCCCCTAGCCTCAATCACTACCCCCTAGCCTCAACCACTACCCCCTAGCCTCAACCACTACCCCTAGACCTCAACCACTAACCCCCTAGCCTCAACCACTACCCCCTAGCCTCAACCACTACCCCTAGACCTCAACCACTAACCCCCTAGCCTCAACCACTACCCCCTAGCCTCAACCACTACCCCTAGCCTAAACCACTAACCCCTAGCCCTCAACCACTAACCCCCGAGCCTCAACCACTAACCCCCTAGCCTCGATCACTAACCCCTAGCCTCAATCACTAACCCCCTAGCCTCAATCACTAACCCCCTAGCCTCAATCACTAACCCCTAGCCTCAATCACTAACCCCCTAGCCTCAATCACTACCCCCTAGCCTCAATCACTAACCCCCTAGCCTCAATCACTAACCCCTAGCCTCAATCACTACCCCCTAGCCTCAATCACTACCCCTAGCCCTCAACCACTAACCCCCTAGCCTCAATCACTACCCCCTAGCCCTCAACCACTAACCCCCTAGCCTCAACCACTAACCCCCTAGCCTCCACTACTACCCCCCTAGCCTCAACCACTAACCCCCTAGCCTCCACTACTACCCCCTAGCCTCAATCACTAACCCCCTAGCCTCAATCACTAACCCCTGGCCCTCAACCACCACTCCCTATCCCCACCCTCACCCCCAATCACCACCAGTAAAAAGGGGGCATTAGAATTAGAGTCTCTGGGCCCTAATAGACACAAACCTCCGCCCCCCGCCCCCACACACACACACACACACACACACACACACACACACACACACACACACACACACACACACACACACACACACACACACACACACACACACACACACACACACACACACACACACGTACACCGCTTCAAGGACTTCTCCCTAAACCCCAGCAAGCCGGGCCGGGCGGCGCCGCTGATTGCCGCCTCAGATGTGACTGAGCCAGGAGGCGGCGTGGGGCGCTCTCAGAGGTCACTCTGCCGCGGTGGTGGCGGTATCGCTCACTTAGCCCAACGAGGTCCCGCGAAGACACACACACACACACTCTCTTCAGCCCAGTGCCACAGAGAGCTCTCCATAGGTTCCAATGAACGGAGAGGCGGGGGAGGGGGGTTGGGGGGGAGGGGGGGCGGGGGCCGGGGGGGGGGGGGGGAGAAAAAAAAGACAGAGTAGAAGTAGTACAATGACGAATCCCGCCTGCATGTTTGTGCGGCATTACAAGCCTCGAGGATTAGCATTGATTTTCCGGAAGCGCTCAATTACTCTGCCGACCGGGCAATGCTTCCCGCCTGTTTTTTAAATGGGGAAAGGCGGGGCGGGGGAGGGGGGCGGGGGTATAACTGCCACACCACTTAGTGTTTATTCCCCATTATGAAAGCCTCCGTGCAGAACCATGTTTATTCAATTTTTCACTCACCGTTTTTAATTTTTTTTTAACGGCACCACAAACCCGTTCAGGCTACAGACTCATACACCCCAAAAAAGAAAAAATGAACCAGCTGCTAACCGATTGTCTTCCTCGGTCGGAGCGACTCTAAGCCTTCACGGTGACACACAAGCACAGCGGACCAAACCAAAGACACGTGCACTTCAGTCGGAGGGATATTTGAGATTCAAGGGGGCTGCTGACCTGTTGGCCTAACCCCAGTGGCAGGAGGTCAGGGGGGGGAGTTATGCCGCATTTCTACCCCCGCCGTATATGTGGCGTATAAATATGCCGCATACAATATTCAGCTATGTCAACCATCCCCGCGAAGGCCGGCTTTGATGCACCGCTGAATATATTTCTTCTTTTTTCGGCGCCACTGCTGTCAAGGAAAAATGACATCGACACCATACACAAACTAACTGCCCCCCCCCCCCAAAAAAACAACAATTACAAAGACAATTTATTTATTCAGCTTTGCCCTGAGACGGGAGAATAGTGGCGTTACGGACGGACGGACGGACGGACGGACGAGAAGAACATAAAAAGAAAGAAAGTGAGCTGGGCCACTCGCCAATGGGTCCTCTGGAGTGTTATATATCACCGCCACCCACTTCACATAAGAAAATAGCCTGGCTCACACTCGGCCAAATCTGAAAGCAGCCCTCCACCTCCTCCGTCCTCATGAGGGATTGTATTACACAGTATATGTAAGGAATGGCTTTAGGCACGGCCCGAGAATGTGAGTGTGTGTGTGTGTGTGTGTGTGTGTGTGTGTGTGTGTGTGTGTGTCGTAGTACACTCAGGGGAATGCAGGGCGCGCGTGCCGCTGAAAGACAACAGTGGCTTGTGGCGAGCTGACACACGGGCCGTGAAGAAAGAATTAAAGCCTAAAAATAAAGCGCGCTTCCAGTTTAAACGGCGTTACGTTAATTGCTCCTAATTGCTCTCACGGGGGCGTTCATTATGTCATTCATTCATCCGTCCTGTGGCTCCCCCCTTCGACCCATCAAAGGCACGCACGCACACACGCACGCACGTCCGCACACACACACACACACACGCACACACCACACACACACACACACACACACACACACACACACACACACACACACACACACACACACACCACACACACAAACACACACATGCACACACACGTGTGTATGCACACATTTCATCTCCATAACCCCACCTTAAGAAAATGGACGCATTTGTTTGCACTTGCAAACCACTGTTGTCCTCACTCATGTGTGTGTGTGTATGTGTGTGTGTGTGTGTGTGTGTATGTGTACGTGTGTGTGTGTGTCCGCGTGTACATGTGTGTGTATATATGTGTGTGTGTGTGTGTGTGTGTCTGTACGTGTGTGTACGTGAGTGTGTGTGTGTGTGTACTTGTGTGTGTGTGTTGGAGGTGGGAGCCATGCTCCGCTACAGAATGTAACAGAGCAAGAGAGCCCATACGCCCATATGTTGTTGAATGCTACCCTTTTTTTCTATTCCTCTTCAATTTGGAGTTACAATTCCCTATAATCCAAACAGATAAACATGAGGCAGTGATCATCCGGTCCTTCTGCCGTTGTCGAGACGCATCATTCAAATGTGTGTGTGTGTGTGTGTGTGTGCGGTCGTGGGCGGCAATGCGTGCGCACGCCGTGAATTTATAGCCGAATTACACTGTCATCCGCACCTGGGTGTCTTATTTCAGCACACTCCAAAAAAAAAACCACGAACAAAAAAACCCAAACAGGCGGCTGCGGTGTTGACGAGTGCGCAGGGCGTGATGGGCACCGCTTGAAACGGGCCAGTCAAATGGTTCCCTTGCCAAGCAAAAAAAAAAGAAGAAAATAAGAGAAATGGAAAACAAAAAAAAACACCCACAGAGAAGAAGCCTAACGAATAACGAATAAATCCTAAACAATGAAATGAATGTGTGACAGAATGTAGGTCAAAATGAAGACGGAACGGTGTGCGGTGCCATGTTTCTTCAATTGTTGTTGTTTTGAGAGAGCTAGGGAGAGAGAGAGGGAGAGAAAGCGGGAGAGAGAGAGGAGAGAAAGCGGAGAGAGAGAGAGAGAGAGAGAGAGAATTACACTATCACTCACTCAGCCGGTTTTGCCAACAACCTGAGCAGGGGTGTTAAATGTACCTGATGGTGGGGGCTGACGGATGGAGACGGCCGATAACGTACGATGGGTAGTTAAGCTGTATGAACACTATGCCTGCTCGTTCCCCAGGCGAGCGACACTAGCTGAATAAACATTTAAAGGAAAAGAGGCTTGGTACGGGAGTGTGTGTGTGTGTGTGTGTTTGCGTGTGTACATGTGTGTCTGCATGTGTGTACGTGTGTACGTGTGTGTGTGTATCCGCGTGTGTACCTGTATGTGTGTGTGTGTGTGTGTGTGCATGTACGTGTGTGTGTGTGTACATGTGTGGGTGTGTATATGTGTGCTTGTGTGTCTGTGTGTACATGTGTGTGTGTGTGTGTGTGTGTGTGCATGTGTGTGTGTATACTTGTGCGTGTGTGTCTTTACGTGTGTGTACGTGTACGTGTGTGTGTACATTTGTGTGTGTACGTGTGTGTACACATGTGTGTGTGTGTGTGTGTGTGTGTGCGTGTGTGTGTGTGTGTGTGTGTGTATATATGTGTGTGTGTGTCTGTACGTGTGTGTACGTGGACGTGTGTGTGTTTGTACTTGTGTGTGTATACGTGTGTGTGTGTGTGTGTGTGTGTCTGGGAGGTGAGTTACATTTTGGGATTCAGACGTTGTCTCACTGCACAGAGCCACTCACCGGAACACAGAAGAAGGGCTGCACAATATATCACATATTGATTTAGCAATTTGAATGCAAACAACATCCATAGTTCCAGGGATGTGGCGAGTCACAAAAACCGCAATAGAGACTTCCTCCAAAGTCATCTAAATAAGATGAATGAAGCGCTGTACTATCAAGAAGTGCCGTACTATCAGCACTGTTAAAGAACATAGGCCTAAGCCCCCAAACAAACAAGACAACCATTACAGTACAGTCATTGCTGTTATACTGTTATACAGTCATCACTGTATGAGTCATCCCACCTCGCTACAGTACAGTCGCAGTAGCAAACACTTAACCCGAGCGGAAGCCACGGTCGGTTCTGTTGTTATGATCTACTGTCGCATGGCGACTGCATAAAGTCAAGTCAAGTCCATTTTATTTGTATAGCCCTTAATCACAGTAACCGTCTCAAAGGGCTTCCCAGGCCACAAATGTACAACCCCCCACCCCCCCCCCCCTAAACCCATAGCCCCCCCCCCCCCCTAAGGGCAGAAGAAAAAACTCCCTTAATTATGGAGGAAGAAATCTCGAGAAGGAACGCAGAGTGCAGGATCTCTTCTTCCGGGGATGGGTTAGGAGTGCAATGGGTGCCATATGTGACACACATAGTAATTTACAATATTACCATGAGAAATAGTTTGTGTCTATGGCGCTGGACGATATCCTTCAGCGTGATCCGAGACACTGTCCTCAATTTGTCCTTGTGTTAGATCTGTCTCTCTTCTCTCTCTCTCCACTCCCACACAGCCCCCCTGAACTCATGATTTAAGGTGGTTTGGTATATATGTATTTATTCAAACTTCTGTGGTCTACGTCGAGCTGTTCTATTTTGTAATCCTAAAGCCGAACACCCTTTGTGAGACCCAGACTTTAACTGTGAGCACAGGCCTCAGAAGCTGCTGAGCGGTACACAATCACCCATCTTATGTGACGCTCTTCTGTAGCAGAACCCTCCCCGCACACACACGCGCGCACGCGCACACACGCGCACACACACACACACCGAATATACACATACACACATACACACTCATGCGACATACACACACATACACAACATACACACACACACAGACACAGACACACACACACACACACACACACACACACACCGAATATACACATACACACATACACACTCATGCAACACACACACACGCACACAGACACACACTCAAACAGAAACCCACACATACACACACATGCACGTATCCCACACACACACACACACACACACACACACACACACACACACACACACACACACACACACACACACACACACCACACACACACACACACACACCACACACACACAACACACACCACACACATACATACACCCCTGGCCTGAGTCTCCCCCACTGTGGGGTCTTTCTTTGGTTTTTCTACAGAGCTACAGACTGTGGTCTTAACCTGACATGCTCACAGAATCTTGATTAGTTTTCTCTAAAACTTTCATTAATTTCAAAGCGGGGAGCCGCCGACTGCCGGCTTTAAAGTGCTGCCGAAAGACGGGAGAGGAGATGTGAGGAGAAGCAGAAGGCGAGAAGACAGAGAGGAGGGGCTACAGAGAGAGCTGGGGGAGAGGGGGAGCAAAGGAGAGATGGTTAGGGGGGAGGGAGGAGGGGGGGGGGGGGGGGGGGAGAGGGGCGATGTGGAGAAGAAGAGAGAGGAGAAAAAGGAGAGACGCTAGAAGATGGCTGGGCTGGGGGGGGGGGGGGAGAGAGAGAGAGGGGAGAGGAGAAGGACAGGGACAGGGAAGGAGAGACGACAGGAGATAGAGGACAGATAGAGAGGACAAGGAGAGGGGCGAGAAAGGAGAGAAGGGGGAGAGGCGAGACGGGAGAGGAGGAAAGGAGGAAGGAGAGAGGTCGAAAGCGGCCACATCGTACGAGTGTGTGTGGAACACAGGAGCTCCATTCAGGCTCAGGGGAAAAGGAAAAAAAATCACTGAACTGGAACCATTTTTCTCCGGCTAGTATTGGATTCATAAGTGTGCCTCCCCGCCTGGTGGCTAAAGCAATCTGGCCAACACTACGACAACCTTTCCCCCTAAGCCTCGACGGGGAACGGGCAGGACACACAAAATGAACGCATCGGCTAGGAGAAAGGTCAACACGAACAACAACAACGAGTCCCAGTCCTAGGCCAAAATATTTGACCAAATATGCATTATGGGTTTAAAATGTAAAAATATTCACTCACACTTAAATGGAAGCAGCAATCCTGAGCGGCGTTTAGCTCCGTCGTTCCCAGAAGGAACGGTCCAATAAGAGGATCGCAATATTATACTCAGACAATATTTGAGCTATATTGCAATATAACACAAATGCCAGACAATATCCAGTCTGATACCGGCGTGCACAACACTATATCACCCGGCTCTCCTTGGGGGGAATACAGTGTGTGGTTTCGCAGTGTGTGTGTGTGTGTGTGTTGTCAATATTAGCGAGCGGTGCACCTGCGCTTGCCTCAAACCCAATCATCTGTAATAAGAAAAAAAGAAGATTTCCGTAACAGTGTTAAAAAAAAGTTTTTTTTAATTAGTACGTTTCTAGGTATTGTCGGACGGAGAGGGAGAGAGGAGAAGGGAGCTGGGTGGACACCTAGCAAACTAGGAAAGGGAAATGTCTGAACCGGGGCCCACACCCACACAACACATTAAGGAACCAGGACCGCCATTGATTTCCAGTCTGTCACGAGAATCCAAGCCACCGCCACGCTTGTTGGGCTCCCTTCAAGAACAGGACAGGTGGAAGGAAGCGGTCGTGTTTGTGCCTGTGCCTGTGTGTGCCTGTGTGTGTGTGTGAGTGCCTCTGTGTGTGAATGCCTGTGTGTGTGTGTGTATGTGTGTGCCTGTGTGTGTGTGCCTGTGTGTGCCTGTGTGTGTGTGTGAGTGCCTCTGTGTGTGAATGCCTGTGTGTGTGTGCCTGTGTGTGTGTGTATGTGTGTGCCTGTGTGTGTGTGTGTGTCCGTCCGTCTTAATGTTGTGTTTACAGCCACAGGCTTGTCTTCCACTCTGTCAACTGTCAGTAGCCGTGGGCGTAGTCTGTTTCCTTGAGTATTGTGCCAGATTGACGACCTATTCTGCATTACTTTGCAACATCATACAGGTTGTGTGTGCGTGTGTTTTTGTGTGTGTGTGTGTGTGTGTGTGTGTGTGGTTGTTTTTCTTGATAAGGAGAAATGCTTGAAACTCTTTTTCAGCTGTTTACTTTTCCCCTATTTGTGTGAAATACACCCTTCAAAAAGGAAGCAACAAAACTTTGTTGAAAGTGGTTTCTTCTTCCTCCTCGTGGTCATTTTAGCGATTCTTGGCACAGGGACAACACGTATCTTATTGCTTTGCTATGTCCGCTATCTCTCTACATCACCGCTCTTTATCTCTCTCTCTCTCTCTCTTTATCTCTCTCTCTTTATCTCTCTCTTTATCTCTCTCGCTCTCGCTCTCGCTCTCTCGCTCTCTCGCTCTCGCTCTCTCTCTCTCTCTCTCTCTCTCTCTCTCTCTCTCTCTCATCTGCTTTATCGTCCCTCTCACCTGTACCAAGATTATTCCGCAACTGCCTTACCTTTCTGTCTTTCTTTCGTTCTATCTTTCTTCAATATTGCGTTTTTTTGTGTGCAGCATAAAACGCAAATCATCCCAGACAGTTATCACGCCACCCATGGGAGAGAGAGAGAGAGAGAGAGAGAGAGAGAGAGAGAGAGAGAGAGAGAGAGAGGAGAGAGAGAGAGAGAGAGAGAGAGAGAGAGAGAGAGCGAGAGAGAGAGAGGAGGTTAGGGGAGGGCAGTATAAAGAATGCCAATTCTTTGTGAGCGTGACAACGCCATGACAGCTCGTGCGACGTCCTCACTGTCAGCGCCACCCGGCTCCGCCTCATAAGGTTACCCTTGCAGCAGCAGCCAACGCTGCGCCCTCTCTCTCTCTCTCTCTCTCTCTCTCTCTCTCTCTCTCTCTCTCTCTCTCTCTCTCCATCTCTCTCTCTCTCTCTCTCTCTCTCTCTCTCTCTCTGTCTCTCTCTCTCTCTCTCTCTCTCTCTCACCCCTGAGAAGAGACTGGCTGACGTGAGTGATGATGTAAATAACCATCAACTGACTCAATATATTGTAGCAGCGGCTCGGGTGTTAAACTCTCGTCTTTTAACAGTGGAGGGCTTTGAAGGCCGCGCCTGGAGCACAACAGCGAATCCTCCTCTTGCCCCACAGAGGGAATATGTCGACGCTACAGAAGCATCGTCCTCGTAGGCTGAATTCAACAAAAACAAAAAAGAAAAGAAAGGAAAGAAAGAGAGAAAAGCGACCCCAAGAGATGTTTTTAATAGGCTCTCTCTCTCGCTCTTTGGTCTGAAGATCAGTGGTTGTACATTCTCCCGTGGTGAGGATGGAGTGTGTTATGCAGGCTGCTGCTGCTGCTGCTCCAACAACAACAGCTTAAGTTTCCTGTGTGGTTCTGCTCAACACTTTTCCACGCGCCGCTTCGCTTCCCTTTCTTCCCTTCTTTGTTTCATTACATGGACTCGGGAAGGCATTTCCGGTGTCGGAAATTACTTTTTTAGAGCAGGTGAAAACAAGCCTAGCCCAGGGCCTCTGCCCCCCCCCCCCCCCCCCCCCCCCCCCCACGCCTGTGTTTTCACTTTGGCGTAGCTTGACGGACGCAGGGGGGGAGAGAGAAGAAGACGCCAGAACCGCTTTGGCGACCGTTTTGCCCGACCGCTTTGCCCGACCTGTCGGAGCGGCTCCTTGTCACTCATTAGTGCCCAGCGTGGGGCTCAGCGTTATCAACAGAATCCCCCGCACCGGCGCCGCAAATCACCACGCCTGACCCAAATTCAAGCAGACGTCAAGATCCCCGTCCCGCTGGGGGCGGCTCAAGACATTCCATTCCACTCTGCTGGGATTTTAGAACATTCCAGAACCCTCTGGTGCCCAGCCGAGCGTACGGTACACACACACACACACACACACACACCACACACACACACACACACACACACACACACACTATTGTCTGTTCTAACTTATTTACTTTTTTTTATTTTGCTTCTATTCAATTTTTGGTCTGAAGTATAAGCCGACACATGGTTGCGGGCTGACCATAAAACGAGCCCTTTTCTTTCTGGGTCAACGCTGTAGAAAAGTTTAAAGTGCCATAGATGCTGGAGCCGACAAGCCATTCAGACGGCCTAATAAGTCGCCGTGCCGTCGGCCGAGCGCCGTGTAGCCGGAGCCTCGGCGTCCTACGAGGCCATGCTGAGCCCCAGAACAAGATGGCGTTTCCCGGCTTTCTTCTGCCGGGTGAGATCGCTGGTTGTTTCAGTGAAGCACTCAATTTTAGAATATTGCCCGAGAGATCCCAAAGCGTCGGAAGAAAATGGCCGCATTGCGCACATAAACGACCCGGGTTGCCTTTGGTTCTCCTCTATATTTATCACACTGTAATTACCAGCCGGTCGTATGTTACAGCGTACATGACATTACACTTTGAGTTGAACACTGTGAAGAGAGCAAGGGGCAGGAAGATATGGAAAAAAAACCCCATTAGGTTGCCTAAAATATATGAGATTTTGAAGACCGTTTAAAAAAGAACAGGTTTTTTCATCTGGTTATGTCTCCACCACTTCTCAACACACATTGACACCCAAGCAGCGGACCTCACCTTGCATCTCTCATCCTGTTTTGACAGCCCAGCCCTGGAGCACACCTCAAAAAAAACAACTAGCCGTAATCATTAGTCATACTTATTTCACAGGAAAATTCAATTATTTTGCTTAGCCATGGGGCGTACGGTGATAACATACCAAAATACCGGCAGGCAGCGTTCACCGTGTTTGCCGAGGGTTGCCTATCTCAAAACCTTGCTAACGTTATTCAGTCGATATGACGTGTCCCCGATTGATTGATTTATATCGTAAATATGTGGCCTGTTAACTTGACTTGATCATTTCTCATCAGTCATAAGCTGCGTAATAACCGTTAGCGATTGCACCATTAAGCGATTGCACCATTTCCATAAACAATTCAGAGTCACATAGTCAAATCTATTCAACCATTTATTCTATATATACACAGTGCATTAATGACCATGGAACAGTTTTATTTTTTACATAATTTGTTATCCAAAACGTGGTTACCACAGCCCCCCGCTGCTTCCCCGTGGAGGACCCGAGAACAGCGTAGCCGTCCTTTTCTCTGCCTGCGCTAATAACAAAAACTATTACAGTTGAGTTGTGTTTTATCCATACAGTCTATGGCATCATTTGTTATAGCTCCTTTCCTAAGTGCGCCAGTGAGAGTGGGCCTGACTCATATAATCCCAGTGATTCCTTCTCCTTTGTTAAAGGGATGTTTCTTAACTTGTCCAAACTAACCCCTGTAGTGCTCTGTGTTGACACGCTGTCTGTTCCTAAAGCCACGCAGCACTTATCAGCCGGCTTAAGAAAATTACAACAACTTGCATATAACGCAGTGCTTATCTCATTTTATCAGCGTGTGTTTATTTTTTATTTATTTGTTTGCTTATAAGTAACTAATCAACTATACGTTTTTCAAATTGATTTGAAAATGGCGAAATATCGGTCAAAACATCGCTAATACCCAGGTGCTCCAGAGGGGCCGATTGACATCGCTCTTTTTTCCTAAGCTCACTAACCATATTAAGTGAAATGGAATACTCAAAATGTAGATTTAAACAGACCACATCCAGTTCCAGTTCTTCACTAGCATGTATTGACAAAATACTAAATAGTTTCACAGCGAAACAGAGGTACAACAAAACATTTTTGTAATTTAATTTAAATTGACTGCAAGTCAACATCAATCACTGTATGTCTGGGTATTTCTATATGTTGGGCCTCTTGCAATGTGGAAGGCAGTATCACCAAGCCTCACATAACCATTTATAGATTAAGCTTTTAGCTAAGATTTATGACCTTAATCAGGATTCATTACTACTGTTGAGAACTTTACCTAATCTTTCCATAATCTACTTGAGAGGTAGACAACTTCTGTGTTTCCCCCTCATATCTCGAGGACCTCTTAAGGCTCACATGCACTTTTCTGCTCTCTTCTCCGAGCAGATGGGGTAAGTGGTGGGCTAATTTTAACCTGTTGGTTTGTTTTTTTGTTCCATAACCCACACAAGGCCTCTTAAGGCCATACTGAGGTAATGCCCCAACCCCCCCTCCGCCTCTCATCTGCCTCTCCGCATGGCTCTAAGATAACAAGGCAGACTATCTCACAGTATCTCCAGGCTCAGAGGTCAGGTATTTCATTCCGGACTCTCGACCCCCACCCCCGACCACTTGGCCCTCTGCCCTCCCGCTCATCTGTTGATCTGAGTGCGGCCATGTGACTCAGACAGAAATGCAATAGTAGTAACAAAAGCAGCCTTCTCCATTTCTGTTCCATTCCCACCTCACTGTTTCAATGACATGGAATCTCCCCCCCCCCACCCGAAGGGCGACATTCTTTCTCACCGTAAAAGCTGTGACTAATTTCCTTTTCTCCCCCCCCCCGCATCCTTTATTTCACCGTGTGCTTGGCAAGCAACGCTGCAATCTTTCATTATCATCCATCGTGTGTTTTTTTTCTTTATTTTCCTTCCTGGTGCCATGCTCCTGGGTGGATTCCTCCACCCCGCTATACAGCTACAGGAGATACAATATAATATGAGCACACACACACACACACACACACACACATTAGGCCCCAAGTCAGCCCTAACATCTCAGACCCGAACGCACCAGCGCATCTGATCTAAACCAGAGGAGATAATACCGACTCTTAAGCCGCAGAAACCAGGCCGCCCGGCAGGGCTGTGCTTTCTCACGCGCTCGCTGGTGGTGGTGCAGTGTGAAGGGGCCAGGGGCCGGCGGAACCCGAACAAAACCCCGCTCTGTGCTCTGTCGACGAGCCTAGTTTCGCTCTGAGATGATGTGTGTGTCTCGGTGGTGTCAACGCCCTACGTCCACTTCGGCGCAGTGGACGCCGCTGGTCCCTCTCATCCCGGTTGTGTTATGTGTTATGTTATGTCATGGTGTTGATATTGATATTTCCCCCTTTCGCCGTGCCTCCGCTTCTCCTCGTCCCCCTTTGGACCACGGCGTGATACGTAACGTGTCTCTCTTTGTCCCTGACTGGAGTGGGGACCCGTGACCTTTTTTGGGAAGAAAGAAAGAAGAGTTTCTGTCAGCATGGCTTTCGTCAGTAGATCCGCTGCCGTGCTGTGCTTGTGGTGGAATGCTGTTCAAACTTGTTCAGGAGGGAGGTGTCAGTATGTGTGTGTGTGTGTGTGTGTGTGTGTGTGTGTGTGTGTGTGTGTGTGTATTTGGTGCGCGCATGCCTGCGTATGTGTGTTGGTATGTGTGTGTCTAGAGGGCGTATTTTGTTTGTATCTGATAATAGGACGATAAGCAAGTCAATAATAGATAAGACAA
Source organism: Muraenolepis orangiensis (assembly GCA_027704905.1). NCBI lineage: Eukaryota > Metazoa > Chordata > Actinopteri > Gadiformes > Muraenolepididae > Muraenolepis > Muraenolepis orangiensis. The sequence continues at coordinate 26,125,388 of CM051011.1, read as the reverse complement.
CCCATGAGAGTGTTTTCCTAAATTAGGACAGATAACATGACTTATGGCTTATCACACCGTCATTTACATAAAGTTCAGGGAAAGTTGTGTACTAAGGAGTTGTGTCAAACAACTAATCCTCAAAGCGCTTCCACAGGAGACACCGGTGGGTTTACATGAATTAACTCAAGCGATTAGTGAACCGCTGTTCCTATTAGATATGTTTGTGCGTTCTTTGTGGAACGGAGAAGTCAACGCTTTCCTCCATTGGCACACTTAAGACACTTTAAGGCACGCGCGTGTGTACATATGAAGATCGAAGTGGCGACTTGAGTTACTGTGCCAATTGCGTCCGCTCTCTTCGATCGAGTGATCTGCTGTCGCGTTACCGCAACGATTTCAGCGCGGCCAACAAAAGGCTTGATTGTGCACTAATGGCTTTGTTTACCGGTTGTTGTTTTTTTTAATGCTCATTTGAATTCAGCTCCACTAAAGATAGCTCGCAGAGCAGCACTTTATCGCGCACATCGGCGTAATTCTCCTTTTTATTCTCAGCGGGCACAAGCTGGTTCATCTGGTACTGTAGTATCTGCCAGACGTAATGAATTATGTGCAAGGTTTTTGGAACGGGGGAAAAAGGAGAGCGGGAGCTCATTCCATCAGTTGAGATATTTGCCATGGGAAGATGACGGTTGTGTTTTTGCACCTCTTTTTTATTATTTTTTAAGGCCGAGGTTCAAACTTGGATTGGGACCAGATTTTAATTAAAGCCGAGTGACGGACGAGGGGAATTGACAGCTTGAGGGCAGACTTCCAGTTCTGCATTAAGATCGCGTGTACTGACAGCAGGCCTGTGCTCCCGCTGGTGCAGACAGGTACCTGCAGGAGGTAAACACCACCTGTAGTGTGGATCCTAGAACAGCTCCCCAGCCTCTCTTTCTTTCTATTTTTCTCTCTGCACAATTAACGTCATCTTTCTTTGTTTTTGGAAGGGGGGGGGGGTGATATTTTAAAAATTCTTCCAAATCCTCCCAGGTAAGATATGTAAACAGAACAGATAAAAGCTTTGTGAGTCGTCTCCCCCCCCATCCCATCCCAACCCCCCCCCCCCCCCCAATCCCAACCCAACCCCCCCCCCCCCTATCCCAACCCAACCCCCTGCCAACCCACTCGCCCGAATTGAAAGAAAGAAAACATCCTTCGGGCGAGGCGGCTCTTCTCCCGGATTTCCCCGCCTGGAGACACCAACAGATGGGCTGGAACCACGGCAGACGCAATCAGTCGATATCTCCTCAATAGAAGTACTAAGACGGAGTTGAACCGACTGCTTTCTAATCTCCCTCCCCCCCCCCTCCCTCTGCCAGGCCTGCCAGGTACCTGTATGGGGGCGACGTCTCCAATGCAGTTTCTTTTTTGTTCTTTCCTTCCGCACTAAGTAGCTTGAAGTGCCTTGGGAAGCAGGTGCAGCCTGAAACCCCTTTTTCCTCCTGTGCGTTTCTCTCTGACCCTTTGAAGGGGGGAGCCAAGACCTCAAGCCGGTCTCTCTTTAATGATCCCCAGAAATGTTTCCATTTCCCTTTGTTCCCCTTTGTTTGAAGCCGTGGCGTTGATCTAAATCTAAATCTGGAGGATTGAATCGTCTTTATTGGTCACAACGCCTGTACCACCATGTATACACCATGTATACACCATGTATACACCATGTATACACCATGTATACACCATGTATACACACAGTGGAATGTGTTTTCTCTGCATTTAACCCATCCTAGTATTAGGAGCAGGTAAGGCAGCTTGTTTTTTTTAAACAGTGCCCGGGGAGCAGCAGTGTAGGGGGTCTTGTGCCTTGCGTAAGGGCACCTCGGCAGTGCCCTGGTGTTTCGGGGACTTGAACCGGCGACCTTCCGGATCCCAAGCCCCAAGTCCCAACAGACTAAGCTATCCTGCCCGCCCGAACGGTGGTGATGGTGGTGATCTTGATGATGGTGGAGTTGGTGTTGGTGGTGGTGGTGGTGGTGATGATACTGGTGTATTAGTTGTGTAAAGTACAACACAATCGGGAATTTCAGAAGTCAGGGAAGTCAGGCACATTATTTGGTCGGCTTACCCACCTTCCTCGCGGGTCCCGCATGGCGGGGAGGGGGGGGGGGGGGGGGGGAGTGCGTTTGACTGTGAACGCTGTGTTTGGAGCGGTGCCGTCTCGTCTCCCGCCGGTACCATTGTCTTCTCCCGCGCGGATAGACCCATCACATAACGCGTACGTACGTCCTCATTGCTGCCTCGGCGCAAGCAGACGGGGCGTTGAACCCTTTCCCTCGACGACGACGACGGGACGAGGGAAAGAGAGTTAGTCTGATAGTGCGGGTCGACTTCTTCTCAAATCGATTGCCGGTTTCATTAAAGGATTCCTGTGCCTGCTTTAATGCCAGCCCTTGCCAGACGCATCACACATGGTTTAATTATACCGCAGTGTTTACGGGGGGGGAAGGGCGTCGACAGGGAAGAGAATAGGGACAGCCGTGCTCCGCGTTCCATGTTTCAGCCGCGCTTGGAGACCTTGGGAAGGGCTTTTCCTTTTCCCGGTCCCATCTCGGTGATTTCTTGCGGCGCTGTCATCTCGCCGTGTGAAAAGAACATCATTAATATTATCTGGCTCCAAAATGTGTTTTTTTTAGTTTTAGTTTTTTTAATTTTTGTTCTTTCCCCTTGTTCCTCTGGCTTTATGCGCCGTGTTATGTAATAGTTTGTGTGATAGAGGATGAGGATGAGGCATTTTGTCGTCTATTAACCAGAAGGTGGTCTGTTTGATCCGTGGCTCCTCGTGGGGAAAGTGAGCAAAAAAGACAATCTAAACGTATCTTTGATATATATATATATATATATATATATATATATATATATATATATATATTCATTTTTTCCAGCAAGTACATATTAGATGGCTACAGTTTTCATTATATATTGAACAAAACATAACATATGCGGCCTAGCTTCTTCCTGATGGGTTAGTAATTGCCGTACATGCAGGTCCTAAATGGTGTCGCTGTGGGTTTTAAATGAATTCACATTAAGCACGTTGAAGAGTCTGCTTAATGATTAGCTAAAGATTCATGACCAGTACCTTTGAACCGGTGGCCCACCATTTAAATGTAGTTTGGCGCAGTATTCTCACACACATGTAAGGGGTCTTGTAAGTCACTGTAACAATCGTAACAACGCGCGTTACACACTAATTACCGCGGCCTTCCTTTTAGGATGACGGGATGCCATAACAGCAGAGAGATACATTACTCCATTTTGTTTACATAAGGCACCGACAAGACACCGGGGGACAAAATCAGGCTTTTTGTTCAGTACAGCTCTCCCTCTCTCTCTCGTCTCTCTCTCTTCTCCTCTCGCTCTCCTCTCTCTCTCTCTCTCTCATCCTCTCTCTCTCTCCTCTCCTCCTCTCTCTCTCTCTCTCTCTCTCTCTCTCCTCTCTCTCTCTCTCTCTCTCTCTCTCTCTCTCTCTCGTCTCTCTCTCTCTCTCTCTCTCTCTCTCTCTCTCTCTCTCTCTCTGTCTCTCTCTCTCTCACACTGTGTGTTTTGGATCACAGTCAAGTTATAAAGCCTTACTGTCACGGGCATAGGCAGATGTGGGGCTTAATCCATCAGGACGTGAGCGGCGGTGACAGCCACCTTCAGTGGTGCGCTCTCCGCCTGAGTACTTAAGAGAGAGAGAGCTGGTATCCCTGATGAGACCCCGGCAGATGACTCCGCACGCAGACGCTCTCGTATATAAATGGGGTTTTCAAAAATAGCAAGTAGTAAGCGTCGGAAAAGCAAGCAGAAAGACCCCAGACCTCGGGATGGAGAGTAATGAGGCAGAAACACCGGGGGAAGAAGAGGGACGGGGGGGGGAAACAACATTAAGGGTTTGAAATTCAACGGCCGGGCGTGCGTACCTTAAATGCTTCAGTTTAAGTGATGAGGGACAATTAATAACGGGAACTAATCGGTTGATTGTGTTATCGCCGCCATCGCCGATCCATGACGTTGCATGGAGGCGGGCTGGATAGGCTTGGGTTCCCTTCCTGTGTACACACTCATTGGCTCCATTGGACTGAATGAGGCCCAATTTCCTGCGGGGGGAACAATACCTCATCATAGCCCCCAACGCCATCAGCGTTTGACTATTAAATCGCTTGCTCCATCACGCGTCCCCGCCGTCTGGCCTAAGGGAGTAGCATTTACCGTCCCCCAAATCTGTTATTGACTCCGGTTAATATGGCGCCGAAATCTCCCTTTTGCTGTTTTTTGTTTTCTCTACCGGCTCTTTTTCCCCCCCCTCAATTTTCCTGAACAGCAGGTGCCATTGTTAGTTTTGGTTTTCATTCGCCAAGGCCGACTGCTTCCACTTCATTCACGCAACACGAGGTAGGGAACCCGAAACACGGGCCGGGCTGCATTCCAAACACACAACACGCCTGCGCCCGTATCACCCGGGACGGGTTCTCGTCTCGCGTCACGCCACCACCACCGCTTCTCCTGTCTTCCTTTGTGAGAGGGGAGAGGGGAGAGGGGGGGGGGGGGTCATCATGTGTCCTTGCGTAGAACAAAAACGTGTTTTTGTCGCTTTGCTACAATGAATGTTAAAAGCGTCATCCGGCTATGATACTAAATTATATTGGGTAGGGCGTCTACAGCGGCGACACCGGAGGCAACGCATTGGCTAATGATTACAGAGAAAGCCAAAGAATTCACACACACACACACACACACACACACACACACACACACACACACACACACACACTCATCGTGCTCATCGTGGACCGAGGTGCCTACAGGAATCGAAGCGGCCCTCA
>CM051011.1:26055562-26108062 GCA_027704905.1 Muraenolepis orangiensis | reverse complement strand
CACACACACACACACACACACACACACACACACACACACACACACACACACACCTGTCGTGGTTGTCATCTGGCTTTGCATAATTTCCTATTTTTCCTGTTCCTATGTAATACAATATGTCAACGTGGCAACAGTGAATCAAAAAGATTGCACATTTGCTTCGGCTAATTGTCCCGCTACCGCCTTTTTTTTAAGACGCGATCAAAGCACCAGCCACACACACACACACTTACACACACTTACACACACAGGCCCAAAACAAGCGCTCTCTTCCTCGGGTGAGACAAGCCCGAGCAGAGCTCTCGGCCCCGGCTGGGATGTTTTATAGACCCGGGAGGAATGCAGCGAGCTCATTAAGTTTGAATAATGGAGACAAAATAAAATCTCTCAAACAAGTAGCGACAGAGAGCTGGATGAGAAGGTTAGGATGGGGCGCGAGGGGGGCGTGCGTGTGTGTGTGTGTGTGTGTGTGTGTTTTACTTAACACATCTGAACGCCTACCTAAGTTTTACAGAAGTAGTTCTACGGAAGGCGCTACAGCCGCTCCCTCCCCACAAGCGGTTGTTTGGAAGACACAAAATGATGTGTTTTTTTCCCGACGAACACAAGGTCTTTAAACCTTCCACAAGTCCACACTGACAAAACTGTTGAACTAAAGCCATTGTACTGGAGAATGATCAGTAATACGTTTACTATTTGGCTGGGTTTAAAACAATTTATTTACCAGGACAGAGTGAATTGTAGTCTAAAATGAACTCATTTACTAATGGCTTTCTAACAGTGCCATTAGGCAATGCAGGGGATATGTCTTTTATTATTATTTTAAGAGAATTCACTGAGGGAAAATAATAGCCTGATAGTTGTTCTGTGACAGAAATTACGTGTTGCGTCTTTTCATGTCTACTCTAGAATAATCTTTGCACTAATGGTTGAGTTTCCTCCCGAAAGATTCCCATTTGTTCTTTTGATCGTCACATAATTGGTTGCGTTTGTTTAAATCGATTGAAAAATAACCGAAAAGGGCCGTGAAGTCAAAACCGCGGCTGTTCAATGAATGTTTTCGATGAAAACGCTCTGCTACCCAGCTTGTGGCATCTGTGCCTGGGAGTCTTTAGCCACAGAAGACCCTGTGGTCGTGGCGCTTGTGTAACGGGAGACGCAAGGTCACGGCAGAGAGAGCCCACGCCGCGCTTCTTGGGTTCCGGGCGCCACTTTGGACCCGTCTCCCTTAGGAGTACCTCTGAATACTGGATACAGATGGCCCCCCCCCCCCCTCGCCAGATATCGACGGACATATCGACGGCGCATATGGTCTCTTGATTGGCCGTTTATGCCAAAGACAAATTGCCTGTTTGCGTGCCAGAAACACGATCCATTAGCGGGATTTGGAAAACCCATAGCAGCCTGGCCCTCCGCCACCGGAGGTGTAGTTTTACATGAGGGCCCGGGGACCTCGCAGATGGCACGGGACTTGTTCCTCTTAAGTGCTGACGCGGAAACCGCTCACCGTCCCTTAGGTGTCTAATCAATCCCTAAATCCCTCGACTTTGAACCCCCCCCCCCCCCCCCGCGTGAAGGGAAGCTGCCACTTTCTCAGACCAAAAAAATTATTCGTAATGAAAAACGCAATTACCGGGGAACAACATCGGAGCGCGTTAAGATTCTTCCGTTTTCCGTTAGAAATCAGTTTTTCAGCGCTCCCCCTGACAGCTGAGATGGAATATGTTTTACTCCAAGAGCGGCTTGTTTGACCTTGGTGAGAATAATTCATCTTTGCCGTATTTCATGTTGTGCCATCGGTGCCCCCCCCCCCACCTCCATCTCATTGAGATGCCACAATGTATCTACAAAAGGACCAGCGGTGCGCGTGAAACCTAGAAACTTCTTCTTCTTGGGGGGAGGGGGGGCAACGGCGCTTTGCTCGTCTCTCCGGTGTACGCGGTTAGCGTTACGCCTCGAGTTTGCGTACGTGACAGCGGAGGCTGAAGAAACAAAAGGGGTGTGTGTTCGGATTCGAGTGGCGGATCACACCCGCCCGCTAATCGCCATCTGCTCACTTTACACTCCTTGGCCCCGTGGCGCTGGAGCGTGTTAAATTACATCCTTTAGAATGAGATTACAGCTTTCGCTTTGCTGTCTTTTGGCCGGTGCCGAGCGTCGTGTCCGGCGAGCTGGGACAATTACACCACGCCGGACGGGTTGCCAGGCCGTTATTATCCCCCATTTACTGTGATCCGGGGTTGATGGTGGGCCAAGGCTGCTGTGAGGCCCGCCTACACTCCGCCCCCCACCCCCCCTTCCCTCGCTCACCGGCTCATACCCTCCCAGACCCACCCAAATGTGTGTAGAGATACAGTTACTATGGTTTCTTCTGGCGCAGGGTTGTCCAGGTTCCCCATGCACATGAAATAGGGTGATATCCAGACCTGCTTCACCTCCTCTTCCTTCTTTTGTCATGTTTGTCATTTGTAATTCTTGTACATTTCGCTAACTTTGTGCAGATCTTTGGAGCCTTGCGATAACACTGTACACTGTACACTGTATCCTGTACCTCAAACATGTGACAAACAAACCAAATCTGAATCTGAAAGTGTTGGAAGAGCTCCTACATTGTTTAAAGACGCCGTTTTAATTTCCTATTCCTCCTGCCGTCTATGTTTAGACATTTCTGCACAAAAAAGAAAAAAAATCGAATGAAGTGCTTTCTGGAAGGAAGAACGCAGCCTCACAATGCCATCTGCAGCCGGTAATTACATGCCACACACAGACACGGTCGGGACGTACTATCTATGATAATTGATCACATCGTAATGACATGACATCTTTGATGTTAAGTAGTGGGTATCTGTGCTGCACAGTGGAGAGCCTGAATGGACCGACTCATTCATCTCTTGTCGGTGGGCTTATATAGTGAGCTTAATGTAGTCTTCTGTTCTATTAGAACTTTTTCTTCTCGGTGGAATGGCTCACTCATCTCTTGTTGGTGAGCTTAATATAGTGATCTCCTTAAGCTCAACTTCTATTATATTATGTTCGGTTCCATTCGGTGGATGTACAGTGTATAATACATTAATCCCATTTAGTTTGTGAGTTATTCAGCTGTTTACGTTGTACTTCTGCAAACTATTCTTTTATCTGAAGACAACAGCGTTTTTGGCTGAAAAAGTTGCACAGTTTCAACCCCTTGGGGCCTTATTCCAGCGGCCCCGCCGTGTTAAAGAGGACGATCTTAGTTGGATTGATAACTCCAGACGCCGGTGACAGCTCATCCCTATTACGCTTGTCAGAGTGACACAGTTAGTCTTCGTCCCAGAAGCGGAGCGCAGATCGTCATACAGCCACACAACACACAAACCCTGGCATTCAAACCAAAAAACACCAACACCACAGCACCCTTTTCCTTTTATTTAATGTGCAATAAATAGTTCCCGTGGAGCCCGCCTTGACGAAGTCGAGCCGGGACTCGACGTCAGAACAACCTTTGTCAGGATTACGTCGGAGGGATGTGTCTGGTAGAGAGTTGTGTCCACGATTAGTGAGTGTGATTAGGAGTGCGGGCCGGGGCTATAACTTACAACCGGCTCGAGAGGCTTCAGCGCGCGACAAACCCATGAAAGGAAGAGATGGCGAGAGATGGCAAGGAACGAGCGTAGTGGGGGGGGGGGGGGGGGGGGGGGGGAAATCGCCGGCGTCAGGAAGATTGAGAGGTCCCCTTCTTTTTACTGCTCACTCTGAGCCCAGTTGCTCCCACTCCGGGGGTAGTGAACCATTCATCCATTCGTAAGCATGCATAGCCCAGCCTCTACGGTCATTCGTAGAGGGGGGACGGGGACGGGACCATACATCAGAAATGTTTGGATAATTAGGCCTCGGAAATCCCGAGGCAGCCCTTTGACTGGCTCCCCCCCCTACGGCAAGGCTCTTCTTAATGTGGAATGTGTGATGAAGTCAGTTGTCCACGATGGCCCGCCCTCTTCCTTTTCATTCGAATTCCGGTCCTGAACTCCCCCCTTACCCCGACGGGATGCAACGCACGTCGAAGTCCACCCACGCGAGGAGAACACGATAGTCGTCCTCCCTTTAGCGCAACGCTGTTCATCCTTTTTCTTTTTCTCAACCCCCCCCCCCCCCCAAACCCCCGTGGGAGCCAGAGTCAGAGTGTGTCAGGTCGAGGCACGTCGATGCACCTCCGTGAGTCTCCATATGTCACGTCTCGGCTTCCCATTTTGTACTTGAGCTTCCGTAATCCGCCGTGTTTTTATTCTCCCGTCGACTCAAAGGGGGAACGCGGCAAAAGGGGCCTGTGTGCCACCCGCCTGTCTGCCAAAGCGATGTTTGTGTGTGTGCGTGTGTGCGTCTGTGTACGCGCGTGTGTGTGTGTGTGTGTGTGTTTGTGTGTGTGTGTGTGTAACGCTTCGAGTGTAAACACCTACTCCCCTGTGCCTGTGTGTCTGTGGCGATAAGACACACACTATCAAAGGCTGAGCAGCAGACATCCCTATCCCTGCTATATTTTCCTTGCTTACCTGCGCCGGGCTGCCATTTTTAGCCATCCTACCTAGCCGGCGTTTGATCTGCAGCAGCAGCCCCACCCAATCAACTACCCCCACACCCCCACCCATCTGATGACTCACACAGATAAGCAACCCAGTCTCACGGTGTCACGGCTTCTTTGTGTCTCAATCTCGCAACTGTTCACACTCATAATACACAGCGCCATCCCTATAAATACATACCCTCCCCCTCACACAACACACACTCAAATGCATTCCCATGGTATGGTTAGCTCCAGGTGTAGGGGGAGTGACGTCACACTCTCGGTTGATAATTGGGGTGCCAGGCATCAGCACATTTCCAGTAGCCTGCCCTGTTGTTGTTTATGTCAACAACGTGACGTCGGAAGTCGAGAGGCGAGCCAGCAGATGGGGGCTGCCGCGTTATCTGCCGTAGCCCGCAGCGACTGCATCCGCTAAAGGTCCGGGTGAGTAATCAGAGGGTCCAAGTCCCTCTGGATAACACTATAATATATATAATAACAGGCCTCCCGGAGGGCCGCTGCTGCCGCCTCCGTGGCATTTCCTTGCTCACTCGGCGCCCACTCGGAGAGTACGTTCGTACGTTCGTTGGCGAGTTGTTTGGATTTTGTTTCTTTTTCCTCGGTTGTTGCTGGAGACGATGTTCCCAAAAGGTATCCGGTTGCGGCACCACGGCGGGCCAAAACAACCTTAAGCGCCGCTAAAGCCAAACTCGTTTGTTTGCCTTGTTCTGATTTCCCGCAGTGGCTGAATCCAGCCGTTGTGTGTGTTGTATTTACCTTGCCTCTCCTCCTCTCGCTCAGGGGCCTACAAACCAGGGTAGGAAATTCCCTCCCACCCCCCCCCCCCCCCCCTCTAGGAGTCTCCCCCCCCCCCCCCCCCCTTGTAATGTGTTCTGGGGGCAATGTTATCAAATAGCTGTAAAAGACGTTATTTTTCTTATATGTGGCTTGACGGACCGATGTTCAGTGTCCTAACGTCTGTATTTCCTTTCTGAATACAGACGTTCATTCTTAAAGCACTGGGGGCCCCGAGGCCCACGTCCTCATTTCAAGGGCATTTACATTTACATTTACATTTAGGGCATTTACATTTACATTTAGGGCATTTGGCAGACGCTTTTATCCAAAGCGACTTACAATATATATCTATTCTTTTAAGGGGTAACATGCCTCCGGTCCTTCAGTTGATCTCTGATCCCGCTACATAATGTCCTCGAACATCATCCGCTCACTCGGACTCACTCAAGGTTTTGTATTCGGGGAGGGTGGGAGGGCGGGGGTGTATTTCAACTAAGCTAATTACGCTCCGTGCCATCAATGTGGGATGAAGTGGCTTTGTATCATCCCTTGTCTGAGGGAAAAGCTTGTCCACTGGCCAGCCATGTCAAGGATGCTATGCGAGGCAGGAGCAACATTGTCATGATAATTAATGCTTATCACCTTGCCCGAGCACTTGTGGATTTTAATGGCTGAGGCATCAGGGCAAGAACAGCAAATACAAAAGTGAATTAACACTCCCCTTCCCTCTTATTAGCCAGGCCATGTTTGTGTATAAGGACACGAATAAAGGCACGTGTACATAATCAATCCAGAGAGCAGGAGAAACCAGAGATATCCGCACCAGACCGTAAAGAGACCACAGGAAACAGAGCCTGGCATGGCTGTTTTAAAGGGATACGTTGCCATGTTTTTTGTGGCTGTCCAGTCAGTGTTGATGGTAAATGTAGTTTACATTGAAGCAATAAATACCATGTGCGTATTATATCGCCTGCTCTAGGAGTCTTTCCGGCAGTGCCTAAATGTACCAGGATGCATTGCGCGCAAGCTTCCAATATATATGAATATACTATATGATGTATATGGGTAACAAGAGGTTGCCATGTAATCAGTACAACCATGTTGGGAAGAAAGTTTTTCCAACGTTGCGGTGCATCACCACCCTAGCCTGCTGCTATTACTTTGTTGCCAAAACATAGCGTTAGGTAACAAAAGTACAAAGTCATAAAGATCATCTGCCTTCTCGGCCCTGCTTGTCTCGATTGTCTTTTCCGGTTTATCCTGGGGATCATGAAGAAGGTCTCCAGCACACATCTGTCCAAGTGAGGAGTAAAACTTTCATGCATAGTAACACACACACACACACACACACACACACACACACACACACACACACACACAGGCTCTCTCGGGGGTTGCTGTCGCGCGACACCGTCCAACATGAACTGCCCACGCTGAAATTCATTGTTCAGTTTCTGTTGGCATCGGGAGGGAAAGTTGAGCAAAGGCACCACCAGTCGCTGTGTGCTCTCGGCAACTCAGGATCTGGATGGTCCACGCCGGCCATATCTTGCGGCCGCAGCCTCTGCCTCTCTTTGCTGCGTTTCCAAGTACGTATACTCTGGCTGGAAAAAATACGGCTGGATATCTTCCGTCAGCCAAAACATTGCAATGCATGTATCCATCACATTCTCTGCAGTCCCAATATTCTGAGATGGCATTTCCACTGTTGGTAACGTAGCTATTTTGCAATAACAGCTAAGAGAAGAAGGACATTTTGATTTGGAGCAGCATCTAGACCCCTTGGCTACCTTTGACCATAAGGATGAGATATCCAAGCCGACAGACTGATTTCCTTCCTGGTCATAATATATATATATATATATATATATATATACGTATATATATAATATATATATAGTATATATATATATATATATATATATATACACAATATATATACACACCTTCTCTGTCATTATGGCACACACTGAGGTATTTATTGCTTCAATTGACTACATTTACCTGCCAACGCTGCCTCGACATCCAAAGCTTCCCCTCTACGTCCTCGACTTGACATGCTTTTGAGATTCGAGATTGAACGCTGAGCTCTGCCACTCAACTGATCAATCCCAAGATACTCCCCGGTAGATCTGCCTTTCATTACACCAGAGGAAAGAAAACAATCAGACGCCTCACTCTTGATTGCTTGTGTTATTTCACTGGAAAATCACTAACACCATTAGTGCTTTCTCTTCCCTTCACACCAAACCGTCTACACAGGCGCACGTCTATCACACATGCGCTCAGAAAAACACACAAGGTTCCCATGTTGTGTTCACAATACGGCCCTCCATGGCGTGCATATGCTGTGGCTTGGCGATGTAAAGGTCATCCTTTTTGTGGCTCTGAGTTTACCGAAAAGTGCGGTTTGCACTGATGCGCATTTGAATTGCGTTTCGGGGTGTCAAGTCAAGTTTATTGTCACTTCACAGTTTACACAAGTATAACGCAGTGATGTGAAAATCTTATGTGCAATACCCAACGACAGACAGCAGTTATAAAATAAGATAAAAAATAGATAAAAATAGAATAAAAATAGAATAAAGTTAAAAAATTTAAATTAAAAATTTAAATGCAATTTATAAAATGCAAAATATCGGCACAGAAAAGAGCAATATGTATATATAAATCAATGTAATAAAATATACATTGTTATATGCTATACACCCTTGTTCAGCAGCCTGACTGTGGAAGTTATCTCTAAGCCTATTTGTACGGCACTTGATACTGCGGTATCGCCTGCCTGACGGTAACAGTGAGTACAGTTCGTAGCTGGTTCGTGAGTTCGTGGGTGTTGCTGTTACTTGGAAGAAAAACGATGTTTCCATGATTATCAAACGCTTAAAAGGTTGCTGGATGTCGAAGGTCACCGAGGGAGCTGTTTCTGTCCCCAAGATAACATTGTCTGGGTGTTGGCTAATCTTTAAGATTAGGTGTAAGACCCGCCAAAGCAAACATGGCTATTTATTTTAGGAAGGAACAAGTGGTGGAGATGAAGTAGCAGGTTTCTGTTTGAGCAAGCAAGGAGAATATGTTTTGTTAAAGGAATAGGATCAAATCCAAGTTTTGTCATTGTAGTTGGTGGAGGCAGCCTGATCAAATAGAGAGAAGAAACAAAGAACATCTGTATTGAAGGGTATTACTTCCCATTATGTTAAAGGGGTTCCATTCTATAAAGAGACATGCACACTCGCAACCCAACAAACAAAATAGACACTGTACTCAACAACCCATTGTAGTATTCTCCATGCACTATTCTATTCACTCCAGAATCATCACTTGGATTTGAAAGCACCCAGTAAAATGTTACACAGTTATTTTTCCTCTGTGTGTGTGTGTCCAGTTCGGGATATGAATAATTGGTCAGAATGTTTTTCATTGAACGGTAAACTAGAATGCAGGCAGATTCCACGACTGTCATTTCCAACTGCATCCAGCCAGCAATTAGTGATCCTTTGTTAAAAGCATAACCTTGACAATGGACTTTACTGCACTAATTAGCAATCTATTGTTTGCCTTACTATCAGCCGAAAAACAAGACCCGGTTTAGCATGTCTGTGGGTTATTGTAGGAAAAACACACTGGGATGATGGCAAGCGTCTTTTACACTCACATCGCCACCTGGTGACAGAACTCCTCATGGAACTTGCCAATCAACAACACAATTGTGTTAATAAGGCGTCAAATACAGCATCTGGTTTAACAACCTTGGATTGAAATATACTCTAGAGATACTGCAATCTTAGCATTAAGGTCACCTTCAGCATTTGTCTTTCTTGGGGAAAGGTTTTACAGAGTCGTACACATTTCGTACAAAAGTAGTACAAGTCTGAATTTACTTTGACCACGCTCTCTCCTGAAAAAGGATTTGTATTTCCAGTGATACAAACTCAGTATCGAGTTGTGTCGACCTCCGTTTCTAAAAGCACTTCCCTTCCATCTTTCTTAAACGCCACAGCCATGCCTTGAAGGAGACGCACAAGGGAACTAAAAGAACAGTGTTTGTTCACTTGCCGGTCCCACTCTAATCTCCTACCCTCCCTTCCCTGACTACCTCGCCACAGCATTCTACACCTGCACAGATAAGAAGCATGGGAAGAGGGGAAGGAGATGGGCGTCAACTATGGAACTTTATTTGTCCAGAGACCTTAACCCCTTCACTATCCACTGAACACCTTCGCTACAGCTGCGAACAACACATTTCAACATGTTTTGTAACCATTCTCTGTTTGAATGTGTACATCTCGGCTGGCCTCGCTCACCAAAAGAAACCCACATTGGAAAACGAAAAGCTTTAGGAATTCAATTGACTTTTTAGCCTTTTAGAATGCCAGAACTTGAATAGGGATGTGCGCGACTAGTTGTTTAGACGACAAGTCGCTGAGTCGACAAAGTCGTTGATGAGATAGACAGTAGTAGTCGGTTTAGCTCTTTTTCCCGCTCTCTCTCTGAGAAAAGCAGAGGCTAAATTGAAGCGCGCCAAGCACTATTGAAAGATATGCATATAGGAATTGGACCATGTTTTGAATATGCCTAATTAACTAACATCAAGCCACGTGTAGCTTCCCAAAGCATTACCCATAGCGAATCATTAATGTAATAATTTAATTGAATCTGGTTCACAATTCTCCACTCATCCCCCCCAGTCAGTGGCTGTGGTCATGTCTTTTCATGACTTCATTCAAATAATTAAACAATTAGACAATGTATGTATGTGTTCTAATTCGATATAGAATAATAACATGGATGTATGTGTTCTAATTAGATATAGACTAATAACATGAATGTATGTGTTTTAATTAGATATAGAATAATAACCATGAATGTATGTGTTTTAATTAGATATAGAATAATAACCATGGATGTATGTGTTTTAATTAGATATAGAATAATAACCATGAATGTATATGTTTTAATTAGATATAGAATAATAACCATGGATGTATGTGTTTTAATTAGATATAGAATAATAACCATGAATGTATGTGTTTTAATTAGATATAGTATAATAGCCATGGATGTATGCGTTTTAATTAGATATAGAATAATAGCCATGGATGTATGTGTTTTAATTAGATATAGAATAATAGCCATGGATGTATGTGTTTTAATTAGATATAGAATAATAACCATGGATGTATAAACTAGCTTGCGCTCCGCTGAAGGGTTGAACCCTCAGCTGTTCCAGTCGCTCCGGAGACGCATCGTTGAAATGTCAAACAATTCAGTAAAGAAACCTACGATCTGCCGGATTATATTCACATACATCTTAATTTTTCATTAGGACTACAGAATTGGAGCGAACTTTTAATCTTCCGAAGCTAAACAACTCCTTACTGTTTAACCCTCTTACCTCACAGTTCACAACTGGTGCTATGTGGAACACTGCAATAGGCCTAATGCAATCTCACAAAACCGTCATTTAAAATAGATTATAGAAGATTATAAATACATTACATTTAGCATTTCAAAGGGCACACACACACACACACACACACACACACACACACACACACACACACACACACACACACACACACACACACACACACACACACACACACACACACACACACACACACACACACACACACACACACACACACAGCATTTTTCCTAACCGTGTTTAGCCTCTGAGATTGAAGTGTCAATTTTTTACAGATTTTGTTGTAATTTTTTTAGGCCCGTTCACAAAACATCCCGCTATCCCCCGGGGAAACCAGGAGCATCCTATTTTCTCAAGTGTCTTTATGTAGAATGTGAGAACGGCCTCAGACCCTGTCCACACGTGATGGAAAAGACTGCAGCTGGCTTTGTCCTCCTGAAGAAAGGAATGGAACTGCTTTCAGAACGTGTGCTAATGGGCCTACCACTCCACACCAAAACAAAAGTTTCCCTCCTTCCCACCGATAACCTAATGCTGCCATCCTGTTCCAGGCGGTTGACATTTCAGTGAAGCAAAGTGAACCCTCACGCCTCAAGGTATTCCAACTAGCCGTAGCCGTCCTTTTGCGTCTTGCCTGTGGTCCGGTGTTACCGGGGGGGAAACTCTCTGCATCTTTCAGAGACACACCATTTTTCATAATTGACCAAACTGACTGAAACTTTGTTTACGTTGTCTCTGAGAGACGTTATTTTCTTTGTGCTCCGATATGATATATATTTAGCTGGTGATTCGGTTGTGTTTTGAAGGGAATCGCCTTGATTCACATTTCTTTCATATGACTTCATATGAGGAATTGTGCGGATAAGAGAGTGCGTTTTGGGAATAGAAATACGACTCTGTGACTGGAATTTTGAAGCTGAACTCTGGGGCATTGAAATTATTAAAACCGCCATCTTCGTCGTGAAGTAGTCCATTATGTTGAAACACCCTCAAAAGCCACTGGAATAAAAATGTAATTGATTATAACGTGTGGGGTCACATTCAGTCGTCAGTAATTGTACCTTCTGCTTCTTTTTCTTCTTCAAAACCTTTATAGAGGTAGAAAGATCCTTCCGAGTGTGTGGGTAAGTTTATTTATCTGCTATAATCCATATATATATATATATATGCAGTATATATAGGCAGCAGCTGGACAGACAAGGTGATGGGAGACTCTCCCATCGAGGAAGGAGGAAGTTTGTGGCACATTTCACAGCCCTTTGTTCGGCTGCTACGCGAGGTCACTCTGTAACCTAGCCGCTTGAGGACAAGCGCTGCCGCTCAGGCAACCGTGTGGGCGTGCGACATAGACGCTAGGGTAGAAAGGAGAGCGAGTGAGTGAAACGCACAGCCACGCTTGAGTAAACGCCAACACCCACCCCCCCCCCCCCCTCCTTCTTCCGCGGACATCATGTGACTCGGTGTACACAAACATACACACACACACACACACACACACACACGGTAGAATGAATGGCCTCACAGCTTTGGTATGAGCAGAATGTGAAACTGCGGCTGGTTCCGGCTGCCGTGCTGAAAAGCTCAAAGGGGAGCCGTGGTGAAGCGTGGAGACCTCTTTTTCGGTGCCCGTCAATTCCACCCCGACCTTCCATCCATCCAGCTGTCTCCCTCGCCTGCCCCCCACCCCACCGACACCCCCACCCCACCCCACCCCTGCCTGCGCCGCTGAACCTCGGAGCCACCCTGAGTGCTCTCCGTAGGGCCCTTCTGGTGGGGTGGGTGTCGCCGCCTCTGCTTTCAGTCGAGGGATGATTCAGCGCCTCGCTATCCGCCGCCACTATCTCCCTTTCCCAGCAAGCCGAGGGGACTTGACTCGGTGCCACATGAAGTATGCTCATCTGGACGATTAGGTCTACTACACCTGCCTGTTACAGGCCGGGGGGGGGGGGGGGGGCATCTTGCTTTGCGATGGAATAGAATACGACTTCATTGTCCGTCCTGGATGGGAAAATAGGCTGTTGGCCAACACCTCATTTAAACAGAGCGTTACATACAGAAACGTATCACATAAAAACAAATTGTCCTTTGTTTGTTTCAAATCGAGCCGCCCAATTAGGGAAATAAGAAGGGTTTGAGCGGTGGGAAGGCGGGTGTGAGGGTACCCGAAACCCATTAACAGCTGCTTTTAACGCATACCTCGCTTGAATTCTAATCAGGAATGCTTTAAAACTGTCAAACGCATTGCATCGCTTAGGCGCTAATGCACCACCGGTCACTCAGTTTCCATTCAGCGATCGCCTCACGAGAATCAAGGAATCAGGGTCGAGGGAGCCGTCGTCCCTGTTGCCGTCCTCCCACCACCTGCGCCCTTATGCTACGCTTTCATCCGCGAGTCCCAAGATAACCAACAAAAATAACATGTTTTCATTTTTTCCCCCTCTGCGTTGCAGTGCAAAGCACGGGGACGGTGAGAGGCCTGTATGGGGAGACCGTGGTGGTGCCGTGCAATGACGGAGCCCCGCCGCCGGTGGACCTGATGTTCACCAAGTGGAAATACGTAAGTGGTGGCCAGCTATTGTTCGCTTATCTTCTTCGATGTTGGTGGAAGATCGTGCAGATCATCAGCATTCTGACCATGGCGTGACACAGGTTTCATGGAGGCCACTTCAGATTTCTTTCTTTTTCTTATTTATTTTAATGCTGATATGTTGACCAGCGTCAACATATGTGATATGCGATATGTTGGTCAGCGTATTTTTCCTTCCGAGAAGGGAATTAGCAGGAATGTTCAGGGAAGACTGCGTCACTGCCTCTCTGTCGTATTGCTTAGGACGGTGGCTCTCAAACTAGTTTTTACAAATGTACTTCAACCAAGTACCTCGTTCACCAGCAGAAATAATTAATGGGAGGGGAAAAAATATAAATTCATATAAATAAGGTATGCGCACATAATTTGGTGAGCCTGGGCACATTTAAATGGGTGTTCAAATACTTCAGTTTTTGAGAAATACACAGAGCTTCGCTTATGATGAAATCATAAGCGTCATTCATTGGAAGGACATCCAGAACTTGTACCTCAGAATTTAGAATCATATTTACACTTCCAAGATTTCCCTCCTGCAGTCATAAGTGCCCCTAGGGGTACGCTTACCCCCACTTCGGAAACCACTAGCTTAGGATGACTTAAAGGGTGAACCTAGTTGAACTAGGTCTGACATCAGCGTTGGCGTAGGACATGAAGTACAATTTCAGTGCTGACCACCCCCCCCCCCCATCCCTAGGCAGGCCCTGTGTCTCCACAGCGGAGGAGAGCTATTGACCCCTTGAACCGCTAAAGTAGCCGAAGAATAATCACATCGTAATTTAGGACTTCATGGGCTTTCGGTTTTCGGAGAATTACGAGGCGCTGCTGCCCAGCGCCTCTTTGCCCAATTAGTGCCTCTTCTTTTTCAAAGTTCCCATTAAAATAAACTATCTCCACAGACCAATTTACCAGGCGGGTTGTTAAATGACATGACTAATGGTGCAGTACTGTCAAAATGTATTTTCTGTTTTCTATTGTTCTTTTTATATATATATATATATATATAACTTAAGCTCTTGAATATATACAGAATAAACTAACTAAGCTTTTTCAAACAAGCTATTTTCCAAAGTGAAGCAGAAACCTAAAGGGCGACCTGGGATTTGGATGTGAAACAACAGACCTCAGTATACCACGACTCTCAGTGAACACGCACCCGCTTGCTCGCTTCACCGTACTTAGTGCCGGTTCCACAGCTGTCCGCTTTAGCACCAGGGCTATTTTCTGAACCGCAAGCTTCATTTCCCACCCGTCCCATCCCACTGGGCAACTCAATTATTGTCCTCCCCATCCCTCTGCTGTGGAACACTTTTTTTTTTAATCTCCCTCTCCCTCCCTCTGTATGTCCCTCTCCCTCTGTGTGTCTCTCTCTCCTTCTCTCGCTGTCTCTCTTACTTTCTTTCTTTCTCTCTCTCCCATTCTCGCTCTTTATCTCTTTCTCTGTCTTCACATCTCCCCCCCCCCCTCTCTATCCTCCTCCCTCTCTCCCTCCTTTTCTCTCATTCCCTCCATCTGTCTCTTTCGTTCTCCTCCAACTCTCATCTCTCTCTCTCTCTCTCTCTCTCTCTCTCTCTCTCTCTCTCTCTCTCTCTCTCTCTCTCTCTCTCTCTCTCTCTCTCTCTCTCTCTCTCTCTCTCTCTCTCTCTCTCTCTCTCTCTCTCTCTCTCTCTCTCTCCAGGAGAAGGACGATGGGTCCTCTGGAAACCTGCTGGTCAAGCAGGTCCACAAGGAGGAGACCACGGTGCAGGCGGGCAGCGACTACTCCCAGCGGGTGGCGGTGGCCCCCAACTCCAGCCTCCTGATCAGCAACGGGTCCCTGCAGGACCAGAGGGTCTTCACCTGCATGATGGTGTCCTCCAGCAACCTGATGGAGTTCCCCGTTACCGTGGAAATCTACAGTGAGTTCAGGGTGCAGTCAAACACCCTCATTATTTAAGTTAGTCCCCGTCCCCTATGTATACAGTATATATTTTTTAATTAGGGGTGTAGCTATATTTCTGTTCAAGCTGTTTCCACTACGATCTCATTCATGGGGCGTGGGTGGTGGGTGGGTGGTGTAGTATCATGGTCACCCCATAACCCCAAACTGTGAGTAAAAGTCAATGCTATAGACTGCAATTTGAGTATATATTTATTTTAAACCCATTTCACATCTGCCCTGTGATGTACTATATATTAAATGCTTTTTTTTTAATCCAGTCGAATAGTTGGAAGTAGTCGACACATCATAATTAACATATGAACACGATCCAGGTATGTGCTTACTCGTTTATTTGTGATGGCTTTATTGGCTTTGTCACACACTCAGTCAATTCAGTTTTCGCCTTGAGGCCAACTGCTCCTCGGAACCAATGCCAAATATTTGACTACTTTCACCATTTACGCTTGGTGCTGCATACTTTTGCATGGATGCGTCAAATGTGTACCCATGGCAGACTGGCAGAGAGCAATCAGAGAGACAGAGAGGAAGAGAGAGAGAAAGAGAGAGAGAGAGAGAGAGAGAGAGAGAGAGAGAGAGAGAGAGAGAGAGAGAGAGAGAGAGAGAGAGAGAGAGAGAGAGAGAGAGAGAGAGAGAGAGAGAGAGAGAGAGAGAGAGAAAGAGAGAGAGAGAAAGAAAGAGAGAGATTGACAGACAGACAGACAGACATGGTTAGAGAGGAGCTAATTGGTAATTATGGTAGGGGTAAGGGCAAGAGGTAAGGGTATAACTTTCCCATCTAATTAAAGATGTCTACTTCTTGGCCCATAGGAAGTTGAGAACCAACCTTAGCATGACGGTAACGCAATAACCTCTTCACCTGCACATCAACTAATAGGCCCAATTTACACACTCAGCTCTTCCACACTCTTCCCCCCACACTCTTCTCTGTGAGGCCTTGTCACACTGACCTGTCAACCTATTAGAGTTGTTTATTTCCCTAACTGTAAGGGGATACTATTAAAAAGAAAAGAGAGAGCGAGAGATAGAGAGAGAGAGAGAGATCTTCTCGCTACTTCCCAAACACACAGGCGTGGCTCTCAACAGGGATTCTCTCTCTCTCTCTCTCCCTTGTCTTCCCAGAGAAGCCATCTTCCCCCGAGATCATGGACAGAGCCAAGATGCTGGAGAGGGGCAAGGCCACGGTGGTAAGCTATCCCCAGCGTGGTACTGCTCCAACACACTGGGCAGTGCAAGCAAGCATCTCACACACACACAATGAATGAACAGCCCAATCACACACACACACGCGCGCACGCACACACACGCACACACACACACACGCGCGCGCACACACACGCGCGCGCACACACACGCACACACACACACACACACAGGTTGAGCCCCCTTCTAAAATTAAAAATATAAAACACGGAGTCTAAGAGAAATAGTCTAAAAGAATGCCTTGCTTAATGTCAAGTCGATGGGGAGGTGAGGCCTTTCGGGGGACATTTCTCCTCCACCAGCTCCCTGTCTATACAAAGAACATTGAGAACCGAGCTCTCTTTGAGAAGCACAAGCGAGGGGCCCTTCATGATGGGCAGACTACTCCACACCTTCTTCCATTTCAATAAGCTAGTTGGATTTATGGATGATTAATGGTTTTAATAAAAGCTTAAAAAAAAAAAAATCAAAAAAGAGCACGTGGTCTGAGAGAAAGAGGGAATTATAATAAACAGAATTACTTTGCATGAAGGGGCTCAGGCACATACTCACACACACACACACACACACACACACACACACACACACACACACACAATGAAAAGACAGTATTTCACGGTCCGATCACAACAGCTCCATCACATCACCATGTTTGATGTGGTATGAAGAACCCCAGAGAGTAATCCATTCCCTCCCTGGAATTAAAAAAGAACAATTGTGTGTGTGAGGATGTGATAAATGGACTTACAGGTTTGTTTTGGTTCTCAGTTGGGTTCCGGTTGTGGTTTATCCCAGTTTGCCCCCTGCCATACCAGTAACACAAGTGACAAACCATGAACCGTGATTTGCTTTACATGCACGAATGTAAAAATGCATAATAATGTGTTTGCGGGTAGACATTTGAGTCGCCCGCTTCCTACGATCCAACAATAAGATGTTTTTATTTGCCATATGCAACAAGTACAACGGAAGGCTTACTTAGTGAACGGGGAGGTCACCGCGGTACACGGAGCCAAGGTCTTTTGGTAAAAGACGAGACTAAACTAAAGCTCCTGGTGGACTACGGCGTCCCGCGGCGGCGGCGGTCTGGTTAAGATTTACATGGGCAAGTTGCTTGTGTAAATACCAAACAGCTACACTCTCCTTGACCCCTCGGTCTCTCCCGGGAGCATCGTGGCTGCAAGCTTCCGCACAGCAAGGACACCGCTTCTGGCTCTGTGTGTGTGTGTGTGTGTGTGTGTGTGTGTGTGTGTGTGTGTGTGTGTGTGTGTGTGTGTGTGTGTGTGTGTGTGTATATTTATATACTAACTACACCAGTGGTTCTCCACCGGTCCAGCCCTAAGCACCCCCACATGTGTTAGTCGTCATTAATGTCATGACCCTGAAGATAAACAAAATGGGTTTTTACCAACATCGCAGTCAGCATCAGGAACGCATTCATTTGAATGTTAAGAGCTCATTGAGCGAACACAAAAGCTGCAACAATTGGGTCTATACCCAATGAAACCAGTGAGCCATTAAAACGCAAATCAACGTCAAAATGCCCCCGGGGGCCCACTTATGGGTCGCGGCCCATCAGTTGAGAACCCCTGCTGTAACGCAGACCGAGGGAGTTCCAGCCCACGCGGTTAGCTTCTGAAAATCTGCCCAGCCAAAACACATCGGAAGTCATTGGACTGCGAAACGCTATCGGACTTCACCTCGACCGCGGCAACACTACACAGATCCATCATGGATCCAGACGACCGGCCGCTATTGATATTCCTATTGGCATGCAGAGCTGGAATCGCACTGCGTTGTTCAGCTGCTTTGATCATTTGGTTGTACACCGGCGAAGATGGAGAGAGAGAGAGAGAGAGAGAGAGAGAGAGAGAGAGAGAGAGAGAGAGAGAGAGAGAGAGAGAGAGAGAGAGAGAGAGAGAGAGAGAGAGAGGGTGAATAGAGAGAAGGGGATAGAGATGGTGAAGCTAGAGAGAGGGATTGAGAGAGGGTGATGAGAGAGAGAGAGAGAGAGAGAGAGAGAGAGAGAGAGAGAGAGAGAGAGAGAGAGAGAGAGAGAGAGAGAGAGAGAGAGAGAGTCAGATAGTCAGATAGTCAGAGAGAGAGAGAGAGAGAGAGAGAGAGAGAGAGAGAGAGAGAGAGAGAGAGAGAGAGAGAGAGAGAGAGAGAGAGAGAGAGAGAGAGAGAGAGAGAGAGAGAGAGAGTCAGATAGTCAGAGAGAGAGAGAGAGAGAGAGAGAGAGAGAGAGAGAGAGAGAGAGAGAGAGAGAGAGAGAGAGAGAGAGAGAGAGAGAGAGAGAGAGAGAGAGAGAGAGAGAGAGAGAGAGAGAGAGTCTGAGAGAGAGAGAGGGAGGGAAACGGAGAGAGAGAGAGAGAGACAGAGAGTGCAAGAGCGAGAGGGAGTGAGAGAGTCTGAGAGAGAGATATGGAGGGGGAGAGAGAGAGGGAGGGAGGGAGGGAGAGAGAGAGAGGGGGAGGGAGAGAGGGACAGAAGGGGATTGGAAGAGAGAAGATTTCATTTTTAATAACCTGTAAGAACGATGATGGAAGGTGCATGTGTGCACCACATGCCCGTGGAATTACAGTTCAACAGAGTGGCGTTCAGGGGAATGTTTATCAGGAGGACTGGAGGCAGGCCGGAGCTTGTTGGGGGGAGAGAGGGAGAGGTATAGACAGAGAGAGAGAGAGAGAGAGAGAGAGAGGAGAGAGAGAGAGAGAGAGAGAGAGAGAGAGAGAGAGAGAGAGGAGAGAGAGAGAGGAGAGAGAGAGAGAGAGAGAGAGAGAGAGAGAGAGAGTTGGGGGGAGAGAGAGAGAGAGAGAGTTGGGGGGGAGAGAGAGAGAGAGCGAGAGAGAGAGAGAGAGAGAGAGAGAGAGAGAGAGAGAGAGAGAGAGAGGGGGGCCCGACGCTAGTCCTTATTCTTTTATATAAAACGAGAGGAGTCATATATTTTCGGGGAGGGGGGTGTTAATCCTAGATATAAGGGCTTGGTCATTAAATAACAGCTCCACTCCCTCTCTCTACCTGGATTTTATTGCTGCTTTTATTGGGTTTCTCTCTCCCCATCTCTCTCTCGCTCTCTCTCCCCTCTCTCTCCCTCTCACTCTCTCCCTCCCCCCCTCAATCTCTCTCCCCCCTCTCCCTGTGTCTGTCTCTCTCACCCTCCCTTCCCCCCTATCTCTCTCTTTCTCTCACCTTCTCTCTCTCTCTCTGTCCTCTGTCTCACTCTCTCTCTCCACCTCCTCTCTCTCTTTCTCACTCTCTTTCTCTCTACCCCTCCCCAACCCTCTCTGTCTCTCTCCCTCCTCTCCCTCTCTTTCTCCCTCTTACCCCACTCTCTCTCTCTCTCTCTCTACCCGTCTCTCTCTCTCTCTGTTTTCTCCGACGCCCATAACCGCAAAATGGTCTGGACTGTGTGTCACACTCCGACCCTCTGGAGGGAACCGGAGACAGAGAGAAAACAGGCACCGCCGCTCTGAGTCAGGACCGTGAAAGTGGATTTGTGAAACACAAAAAAACAATGCACTTTGGAGATGAAAGTCTCAAATGACGCAAAGCTCTCTCAACCTGTAACCTCATATTAACGTCAGGCATCGTCGCAGGGTCCCCGGCTCAGAGCACCATGCCTTGACTCAGGGACCTTGGCCTTTGCGACGCTGCATGACCGACTCAGGGACCGCCCCTCACATGTTCCCACATTGGCGATTTTCAAATGACCAAATGACCAAATGGTAGACCAGCAGCACCGTCGGGGTGTGGGTCGGTTCCTTCGTTCCGCGTTGCTCTGCGTTTCTTTTGTATTCAGAACACTTATATGTTCTTGTGTGTGCTACCACTTTTAATATACATTTTGCAGAGCGGGAGGATTTGTTGGGAGACACAATCACACACACACACACACACACACACACACACACACACACACACACACACACATACGCACCCACGCAGACACACACACACACACACGCACCCACGCAGACACATATATACACATACAACCACACACACACATACGCACCAGCGCAGACACATATACACACACACACACACACATACATACATGTGTGTGTTGGTATGTCTGTACACACAGATACACACACAAACATACACACACACACATACACACACCCCCACACACACATAAACATACCAACACATACATACATACATACATGTGTGTGTGTGTTGGTATGTCTGTACACACAGATACACACACAAACATACACACACACATACACACACCCCCACACACACATAAACATACCAACACATACATACATACATGTGTGTGTGTGTGTGTTGGTATGTCTGTACACACAGATACACACACTCACACACACACACACATCTCATATACATGCCCCACGGCCACTTCCCCTCTCGCCATGTTTGTTGATTTTATTTTTGACCACAAGCCGTAGGTCGTTCACCCAGACAGCGTTGGGCCGGTGAAGCGGCATCACCGGCCCACAGGGCATTAGTGGCCTCGGCTGAAGAACGGTTGCCAGGTAACGTTCCATTATCCCCTTCCATTAACCGCGCCTAAGTACACATTGCATCGTTACCTTCATCCGTCATCTCTCCCCCGGCTCTGCTTTTGTCCCACTTTCATTCAAACCAACCAACCAACCAACCAACCACCCACCCACCCACCCACCCACCGGCACCCATCCCTCCTCTCCCCCCCCCCCCCCCCCCCTCCGGGTGCATAGCCACCTGGCAGGCTACACGGTTCATTGTATAGCTCTCAAGCGGTGTCTTTCTGCGTGGAGGTGACGAGGCGTGGAGGTGACGAGGCGTGGAGTGACGCGGACGACGTGGTGCAGCTTGGCCCTTTTTCTGGCCGGTGTGTGGAATGAGAACCATTGTGATCGTTTAAAGACAAGGTGTTGAGGGAAAGTGTATAGAGGGAGAGCAAAGAGAGGGAGGGAAAGAGAGAGAGAGAGACACAGAGAGTCAGAGAAAGACACAGAGAGAGAGATAAAAAGAGAGAGAGAGAGGTATATGCAGACAGAGAGGGAGCCAGACAGAGAGGGAGCCAGAGAGAGTGAGAGAAAGAGAGAGACAGAGAGAGTGAAAGAAAGAGAGAGACAGAGAGAGTGAAAGAGACACAGAGAGAGAGACACACACAGATAGAGAAAGAGAGAGAGACAGAGAGAGTGAGATAAAGAGACCGAGAGAGGAGAGAGAGGGCCCATATTGCCAATAAGAACCTCCCACATTGCCCATGAATGCACGCACACACACACACACACACACACACACACACCATGTGCATTAAGATTCCTGCAGCCTGAAAAGCATACACATAGACACGTGCAAACACATGCAAGCTCATCATGCACGCTTGACTGATCTTAAACACAAGTGTGCGCACATACATCCCCACACAGACACACAGACCCACAGACACACACACACACACACACACACACAGACTCTACACACTTGACCCACATCCTAAGCTCCTGACGGCCCGTCTCCCACTTGAAGCCTGGGTTTGAAAGACCTAAAGGTTGCCATGTCTATCCTCTGGACAGATAATGCCCCCCAAGAATGCCTGCCTTCCTCCCCCCCTTCACCCACACACTCACACTCTCTCACTCCCCCTTGCCTCAGATGTTGAAAATCAAAGAGCTCTCCAGCTCTGCTGCGTTGGATCAGTTCCAGTGGCGTAGGCTGCAACAAAAACCTCTGTTCTTCGTGCCACAACTCCCCACACCAATGACCACCAAGGACATCATTAATGTAACACATAAATCAATTAATAAACAGCTCAATGAAACACCCAACCGGACCGGTTGCTACGAAACCAGGGGGAGGTGACGTCGGGCGGTCCGGAGGTCAGAGCTTGCCAGCAGAGTTCGAGGCGTGGGATGGCGAGATCCAGTGCAGTTTAACTTGCCCATATGACTCCTTATCGGGAATCCAAAACACACACACACACACACCTTATCTGTTCTGGGCTACTGTGGGCGACCTTCACTCCTTACCACCAGGGAGAAATTCCATTCAGCGTAATGCAAATAACAAAGCTAATCAGCAGTTGGTTCACATGCTGCTCACATTTGTTTAATCATCCCCCAGAAAGAACAAGAGTTCCAATTTAAGCCACGTTTCTCTGGAATGCATATCGATTGCAAAATGCATTTGTGTTGATGGCTTTTAAACATAACACTGTGCTGTGATTTTTTTTCCTCCTTATTCATCAGTTTTTATGATTTTATTTTTTTGTTTCTAGTCGTGAATTATTAACCGTGTGTTTATTTGACACCTTTTTTTCTTTTTTCTTCTGTCCAGATCGGAACATGTGTGGTGAAAGACGCCCACCCTGCGGCCGAGCTCACCTGGACGAGGAACGGGAAGCCCCTGGTGGCTGATGGGAAAGGTGCTTTTATATGTCGGATTACTTCCATATTAGGGCGCGTTTCCTCACGTCAAGCAGCTGATAGGGTGGGAAAAAATATATATATATACGACTGGGCTGAGATCCTCCCCTGAGTTACCTCCCCCATCCAACATGCTTTCACCCTCATTTGTTTGTCTGGTTGTTTGTTTGTCAGCACGATAACTCAAAAAGTTCTATACGGAATTGGACAAAACTGAACAGTTGATTTATTTTTGGTACAGATCTTTATCTGAATAAGGACCCAGGAATACTTTTGAAGGATTCATTAGCATTGGGATATATTTTTATTCAAATCAAAAATTGTGAGATTTTTCACAAAGAACATATTTGCATACAACTTGGTGAGGGTTTAGGTGGGATGCCAATTACAATTTAAGAACATTCAGGGAAATATCGTGTTACAAATCCCGATCTGCAGGGGAATATAAGGGATAAATGATGAATCACATTGACCAGATGAAATGGTGAAGAACTGTTGCTTTAGAGGGATTGGTTAGCCTCGGAAATAATAGGGCAAAGGGGACTGCTGTGGCCTGGTGGAGGTCTGCTGTGGCCTGGTGGAGGTCTGCTGTGGCCTGGTGGAGATCTGCTGTGGCCTGGTGGAGGTCTGCTGTGGCCTGGTGGAGGTCTGCTCCACCGAGGGCCCTCTGGTGATTGGATTAGATCGCGCCAAAGCAACATAGCAGGCTAGTTAGCCATGCGCTAGCTTGTTGTTGCTTTATTATTTAATGGGGAGCGAGAGGTGGAACATTGTAACAGTAATAGAGGATAATAAAAACAATGTAGAGAAAAAAAAATAGCCTTGAAGGTTATGTAATTGGATTTGAATGTAAATCAACAGATTCTTTTTTCCGGTTTGTTTTTTGGCATACATTCGAAAGGATCGCAACATAATATGAAATACTCAAATTCAATATTTTCATTTGGTGGGGACTTAGTGAACGCGCCAGCTGGACTAACGAACAAACTAACTCATTAAAATAGATTCAAAAGGGGCCTCTCCTCCTCTGCATGCCTTCATGTGTGGTTGTGTCTATTCACCCATGTGCCTTCTCCACCCTCGCTAGCGGTGGTGCTCAGCCCCAGCGTGAAGATGGACCCCGCCACGCGCCTGGCTACCACCTTCTCCACCCTGCAGTACACCGCCACCATGGAGGACACCGGCGCCACCTTCGCCTGCTCCGCCGCCCACACGCTGGGCGACCAGGTGTCCGCACCGGAGATCTTCCCCATCTACTGTGAGTGGAGCTCCGACCCCTTACACACACACACACACACACACACACACACACACACACACACACACACACACACACACACACACACACACACACACACACACACACACACACACACACACACACACACACACACACACACACACACACACACACACACCACACACACACACACACACACACACACACACACACACCACCCCTTGCCTGCTGTGCTGTGGATGCACCTCTGCACCACTTTGTTCAGTTGTTTTTCCTCTCATCAAAGAGCAAACACACACACACACACACACACACACACACACACACACACACACACACACACACACACACTCACGTGGTGTACGTGAGGCAGAGCGCGGTCCGGAGGCGGGCGTTTGAAAAGAAGCCTCCGAGAAACAGGGGCTTCTGTTTCTGGCTCTCTTTCTGGCGGGAAGCCCTCGAGGGGTCAGCGCTACAGCGCAACATCATCCCTTCCAAAGCAACAATAGCCTGGTGTTGTGCTGCTCTTCCAGCGTGAGAGTCCCCCAGAGTCCCTCTTCAGTGTAATATCAGCCGCCCAGCAGACACATTGCTTTTTCAACGTCCTCCGTGTGCTCTTATGGTGTCGTTTTGTTTTGTTTTGTTCTGTCGGTAACGGCCTCCCCGCGCAATTGTACTCCTCCGCCTGTAACACCGGTAACGATGCACTCCCATGGTGCACGACACAATGAAATAAGCCACCGTACGCGTACGTGTGGACATGGCGCGCTCGTCCCACCAAGGCCTTTCCATTTCACGGCCACGGTGGATTCTTCTGTGACACCTCTGGCGGCGACGGTGGTTTTTGTGTGTTTGAACAGGGTTAGATGGGTGGGGGAGGGGGGGTGCTTCTCCTGCTCGACGGGACCACTTCCATTACAGGTGTCGCTTCCACTCTTTCAAAGGTTAAATGGTACAATGTGTGTCCAACCAAATTGGCCCTCGGCTGAAACCACGACCTCCTCCTCCACCTCCTCCTTTCTCGCCCCCTGGTGAAAACCATCAATTCTCCACCACGGCTTGTCGCACTCGTAGGAGCGTGCCGAGGACCCCGGAGCTAACGGAGGAGACCGCTATGCGGTGCCAAGCCGGACACATCCACCTGTGTCATCTCTGGATGAGGTAAAAGATGGGAGGAATGTCTTCCTTACTTTCTACTTCTTCAATGGGGCGGCAAGTACCTCAGGAGGTACAGCGGGTGGCCTGGTGCTAGTTCAATCCTCCTCCTCCTCCTCCGCCTCCTCCTCCAGTGTAGGAATGGTTGCATGTGAGGCAATAATTGTAAAAACGCTTTGGGTAAAAGTGATATATAAATGCAGTCGATTTACCGCTCGTAAGCCGCCATGCTTCCGCCGAGGAAAAGAGGGTAATGCGATGGCAGCGGACGAGCCGCTGACGGTTGCAAATGGCACCTGTCGTTGTTAAAGCGAAGGCGCGGCAGGACGGATTGTCCAAAGGAAAACGTTTTATTCCTTCGGATGATTTAATAATAGTAATAGGCGTGCTTCAGTGTATTCAGGTCGTATACGATAATACACGTGCTTTGGTTGATTCAGGTCATAATATACGATAATACACGTGCTTTGGTGGATTCAGGTCATAATATACGATAATACACGTGCTTTGGTGGATTCAGGTCATAATATACGATAATACACGTGCTTTGGTGGATTCAGGTCATAATATACGATAATACACGTGCTTTGGTGGATTCAGGTCGTATACGATAATACACGTGCTTTGGTGGATTCAGGTCATAATATACGATAATACACGTCCTTTGGTGGATTCAGGTCCTATACGATAATACACGTGCTTTGGTGGATTCAGGTCCTATACGATAATACACGTGCTTTGGTGGATTCAGGTCCTATACGATAATACACGTGCTTTGGTGGATTCAGGTCCTATACGATAATACACGTGCTTTGGTGGATTCAGGTCCTATACGATAATACACGTGCGTTGGTGGATTCAGGTCATAATATACGATAATACACGTGCGTTGGTGTATTCGGTTGTAGAGGGCCAGCTTCATGCTCAACGGTTGATAATGATTAAATGATCAGCAAATGACCTTTAATGATCCCTTTCTACAAACTAGGTATCGTCGTAGAAATCAGACGTTGTCCTGTCAAGCGGTTATTTTTTTGGTATTTTCTGTGAACGCGGACATTTTTTTTGAACCGCAATCAATTAGTAAAAATAAAAGGACAGGGAGCATTGTGCCAAAGACAAAGCGTGAAAGGAAAATCAAGATGTACGTGTAAGCCACGGTTCACAGACGTGTCTGGGGGGAGGGGGGGGGAGGGGGAGACGGCGAGGGTTAGGTCAGCGCTAAGAAGGCCCACAGCGACAACGACAGCGCTTCCCCGCCCCTTTGAATCCCGCTAGCAGCTGTGGGAGCCGTTGGTAGACGGGAGTCAGATAAGAAGTCAGAGGGAGATACTTCCAAGGCTTCCATCTCTCCTACGCCCAGGTGCAGAATACACGGCCGCACCTACACACCCACACACTCAAGACACACGCGCACGCATGCACACACACACACACGCACACACACACACACACACAGTACTGTACTGTGCAGTCTGGGCTTTGGAAGGAACTACCCATCCCCGAAAAAAAGGATAATTTGTTTTGAAATAACTTCCCCCCCCCCCCACTAGTAGTCTGGAATGCGGGAAACCAAAAGGTCAGGAGTCCCGCCCCCTTGTAACAAAAATACACTGAAAATAAGGAGTGTCTGAAAAAGTTTTTTGCTGTCTGTCATGGGATTAAGTTCTCAAGGACACACAGCGGTAACAATAGCAAGCTTCTGAATACTTCTAACGTGACCCCGGTTGACGCCACTTCACCAGTTTGGACAAATCTATTCTTGCAAAAAAAATTGTTATTTTAAATGTGCGTTCGTTCGTCGACTATCTGGATGTCCGCTTTGCTCACTTGAACCTTTATTCACTTTCTTTCCGTGTGCCTAACTCTGTACTTCTTCAAGATTCAAGATTCTTTATTTTTGTGTTACAAGAACAATTGAATGCTTACTCCCCATTCACTCCCGCAGTATGAATTTCAACAACACTATACTATACTATACTATACACTATACTATGCAATACTACACTATACTATACTAAACTATAAACAACACTATATACTATCTACTATAAACAACACTATACTATAACAACACTATACACAATAAAAATAACAATAATAAAAAAGAACAATCGTAGAACAATAGTAGGACAATAAGGTGTCTAATGGATGATTTATACATATGGAGGATGGTGCAGCTATGTAGTAGGAGTTGTAGCAGCATCCTCACATAATACAAGTACAGAACAGTGCAGTACAGTATTGAGTCCAGGAAACAAGGATGACTATGAAGTGTAATGTTGGTGACAAACGTCCATAACTCTGGTACCTCTCTTCAGACCCAACAGAAAAGCTGAGCCTGCTGGTTCTGTCCAAGGGCCCCGTCGTGGAGGGGGCCAACGTGACGCTCAAGTGCCACGCGGACGGAAACCCTCCACCACACCGCTTCAACTTCCACCTCAAGGCAGGCATCCTCTCCTCTCCTCTCCTCTCCTCTGCTCGCGGCTCGTCCACCCTCCTATCCTCTGCTCTTCTCTCCTCTCTTCAGGGCTCGTCTAACTTTCTCTCCTCTCTTCTCCTCTTTCCTCCTCTCCCCTCCTATCTTCTTCCTCCTCTCCTCTCCTCTCCTCTCCTCTCCTCTCCTCTCCTCTCCTCTCCTCTCCTCTCCTCTCCTCTCCTCTCCTCTCCTCTCTGCTCCACGTCATTCTTCGGTTCTGTCTTTTCTTATCGATATTTTGACTCTGAATTGTCTTTCTCTTTTTATGGACTTACTTAAACTTGCTTTCAACGTAAGGCAACCAGCTTATCAAAGAGATTCAAAGCTTGGTCAAATAGAGTCTCTCATGTTGAATTTAAAATAATCAGTTGAGCCCAATTGACATTAGGTTTTTTATAGCAAACACTTTGAAAAATACATAAATAAGTTGGAATGATTTTCAACCTCTTGAATACCTTGAATGTACTCCTTTTCTCTCATCTCCTTTCTCCACCCCTCCCTTTATCTCTCCTCTCCTCTCTTCTCCCCTCCCCTCCCCCCTTCTCTTGCCTCCCCTCTCTCCCCTATCTCCCTCCCTCCTCTCCCCTATCTCCCTCCCTCCTCTCCCCTATCTCCCTCCCTCCTCTCACTTTTTCTTTTCTCCTCTCATCTACGTGTTCTCGGTTGAAGCGCTCATTTCTGTGTCACGGGAGAATGAACAAAACAACGTCCTTTCCGTCCTTCCTGTCCGTCCGCGGCTCACCCCTGTCTCTCTCCCCGTCTTGTCTGCAACCCCCCCCCCCCCCCCCCACCGTCCACCCCCGCAGGGCAAGAAGGTGCTGGTGGAGGACTCCAACACCTACACCTTGGTTGCCGTCACCAGAGACACCGCGGGTGAATACAAGTGCTCGCTGGTGGACAACGAGAGCATGGAGGCGGCTCAAGCCATCGACGTCAGCTGTGAGTATGCGCACACACACACACACACACACACACACACACACACACACACACACACACACACACACACACACACACACACACACACACACACACACACACACACACACACACACACACACACACACACACACACACACACACACACACACACACACACACCCTATATGCATACACAAGGAGCTGTGGACACCGTGATTTGTTTTGGTTTGAATTGTGTGTCTGAATGGGTGAGTGTGAGGCTTGACTTGTATAGGGCTTTGAGTGGCTGCACTGGTTAGAAAAGCACTATATAAATGCAGTCCATTTGGGATGCGCTCGCCGGTTTCGCCTTATAGTAAAAAGGGGCTGCCATTGTTTGTTTGACAAAGGCAAGAGTTCAGCGGAATGGCCGCGATTGTATTAATTTAGCAAACAATCTGCAAATGTAACCCTAACTGTAACCCTAACCCCTTTTATTTATAAGCCACACTCGGCACACACTTGCACGTGTACCGCACCTGCAAAATGTGTGACTCGTGGCACAGCGGCTAGCCCCGGCGCTACATGTGTCTCTTCACACCTGTGAGGGCGCTGGGTGGGCCGCTAAGCGCCAGGGGGGAGGGGGTTCCGGGTGGTTATCTGGGGACTCCCTGGGGTCAGATCACAGATGGGCACTTTAGGGAGCGGAGCTCTGGCACTGTGACAGGGATCTTGCCTACACACACATGCACAAACACACGCATGCAGGCAATAACTAACACACAAACATGCACATGCGCACACACACGTGCACACCACACATGCACACACATGGAAGACAAGCGCGCACACGCACAAACACAGCTGTAGCCTAACCAAACTGAAAGCTAGCCCAGAGCTGCACGCTCTGCCGATAGCGAGCGCGCCCACACACACACACACACACACACACACACACACACACACACGCACGCACACGCACACGCACACGCCTTGAAGCTCCTCTGTGCCAAAGTTACCTTTGCTTTGAGCCAGTAAACAGACCACAACAAGAGGTGGTAGCCCTCCCCCTCCCCCCCCCCCCCCCCCCCACACACACACACACACACCTCTCTCCCCTCCTCTCCCTCCTCACAACACCTGCATCCCTTTAGCAAAAATAAATAAATAAAAATGCATTTCCTCCCTTCTTCTTCTGCGTTACGAGGCACTTCTTATTCACTGTAAACCGAGTCACGGTGGAGTGGCTGCGCTAATCAAATTCTGAAAAAAGAGAGAAGAAAAACGATGTGTTCTCCGAAGCCTCAGAGCTGCCAGGGAGGGAGGAGAGCAGGGAGAGAGAGAGAGAGAGAGAGAGGGGGAGTAGAAGCAGGGAGAGAGGGGGGAGGAAGAGCAGGCGGGAGAGAGAGGGAGAGGGGGGGGGGCGAGGTGGCGTAGGGGGAGGAGGAGAATTAATTAGAAAAATCAGACATCCACTTTGGCGGAGAAAAAAAAGTGTCAAAAGTGTATTTTAGGTGGGTGAGATGCAGAGGCACTGATAAGCGTCTCTCTCTCTCTCTCTCTCTCTCTCTCTCTCTCTCTCTCTCT
This sequence comes from Muraenolepis orangiensis, assembly GCA_027704905.1. Lineage (NCBI taxonomy): Eukaryota > Metazoa > Chordata > Actinopteri > Gadiformes > Muraenolepididae > Muraenolepis > Muraenolepis orangiensis. The sequence continues at coordinate 26,077,823 of CM051011.1, read as the reverse complement.
CTCTCTCTATCTCTCTCTCTCTCGCTCTCTCTCTCTCTCTCTTCTCTCTCTCTCTCTCTCTCTCTCTCTCTCCTCTCTCTCTCTCTCTCTCTCTCTCTCTCCCCCCCCTCCTCCCACAGAGAGCTCCCACAAGTAATTACTCCCTTCCTGTCAGGTGTGTGTCGCCGTCACATCAATTAAGCGCGTCCTGATTGTAATAACATCTAAACTTCTGAGCTCATATATCCCCACCCACCACCACCCACCCGTCCTCTAGCACCACCCCCCCCCACCACCACCACCACCACCACCACACGTTCTCCAGCAGCACCACCACACCACCACCACCACCACCACCACACGTTCTCCAGCACCACCAGTCTTCCACTTTACTTTCTCTCTGTTCGCTCCTCTCCACTCATGCGGCTCTTCTTTCACACACACGTTGCGTACATTCAACACCAAAGATGGTCGGTCTCTCTCTCTCCCCCTCCCTCTCTCTCTCTCCCCCTCCCTCTCTCTCTCTCTTAATTTTTTATATCTTCCCACTGCTGCAAATTGAGTTTGTGACTGAGGGATGAGACACAATAGTTATTGGATTAAAAGGGGTGTCTGGGTGTGTGTGTGTGGATGCATGCATGTGTGCTTGCCTGAGTGTCTTTGCACGTGCGTGTGCCTGAGCGTGTGACAGTGTGTGTGACTGTGTGTGTATACCGGAGTGTGTATGCATGTGTGATTGCCTGAGTGTCTTTGCACGTGCGTGTGCCTGAACATTTGACTGTGTGTGTGTGCATGCCTGACTGTCTATGCACGTGCGTGTGCCTGAGAGAGTGTGTGTGTGTGTGTGTGTGTGTGTGTGTGTGTGTGAGGAATGCAGGTTTAACGCTGCCTATGCGTGAGCTGTCTGGTCTAGACATGATGCTTGTTGCGTTGGAACAAAGCCATGTGACATTCAGTGGGGGAGGAGGTCTGAATGAGATGTGTGTGTGTGTGTGTGTGTGTGTGTTCCTGTGTGTGTGTGTGTGTACGTGTTCCTGTGTGTGTGTACGTGTTCCTGTGTGTGTGTGTGTGTGTGTGTGTGTGTGTGTGTTGTTGTCTTGGCAGAGGTCCCCGCGAGAGACAGTAAGAATGAAGTGCCCCAGAGAAGAGAAGGAGCCAAAAAGAGCCAAAAACTTAGTTGTGTTTTTGTTTGTCTCTCTTTTGTTTCTGGGTCCTCTCTGCACCACCGCCTGCCTCCAGACCTGGACCTGAGCATCAGTCCCACAGGGACGGTACTGAAGGAGATGGGGGACACCCTGGTGGTCACCATGCAGAAGAACACCTCTGGGGACGCCAAGGTCTCGTGGACTAAGGTAACCGGGGGGGGGGGCAGCGCTTCCTTAGAATGAATGAATTTGAATTTGAATCCGAATGTGAATCAAAATTCCAATCAAGTCAAGTACATTTTTATTACGTATGTTCATAATTGTATTTATGTTTTTGGAAATAATAATAATAATAATAATAATAACAGTAGGGTATATTAAATAATAATATAATTATAATTAGTCATTTTCAGAAATAAATAATGAGTAATGTTTATTGTGTATTATTATTGTGAATATACATGCAGTTTGTGTGTTTGTTTGTTTGTAGGACGGTAAAGCGTCCAAGGCTCCGGTGTTCGGCAGGCTGAGCTACGCGGACACGGGCATCTACAAGTGCGAGGTTTCCACGGCAACGCTGAAACGCAGCCACTCATTCAACCTGGTCGTAGAAGGTGAGGGTGAGGGGGTTTGAGGGGGGAGAAAAATGTTTTCCCCCTTTTTGAGCCGAGATACGGGGGCCGCTGTAGGTCCAACCGGGTTCCCCACGGGGTGCTGGGCTGACAGGTTGGGATTGGACCTCACGCTGTGTCCCCCCCGTGCCCACAGGTTCCCCCAAGATCACCAGCCTGACCAAGGAGCGGGAGGTAAAGCACAAGAGGCTGACCTGCAAGGCCCAGGGGGTCCCCGAGCCCAGCTTCCAGTGGAGCGTTAACGGCACAGACGTAGGGTTGGAGCCCAATGTGTGTGTGTGTGTGTGCGTGTGTGTGTGTGTGTCTATGTGTATGACTGAGTAAGAGAGCGGAGGGAGAGAGAGAGTGGGAGAAAGCAGAGAGTGGAGGGAGAGAAAAAGAGAGAGAAAGCAGAGAGTGGAGGGAGAGAAAAAGAGAGAGAGAGCGAGCGAGAGAGAGAGAAAGAAGAGGGAGAGAGCACGAAAAGAGAGAGAGTGGAGGGAGAGAAAAAGAGAGAGAGAGGGAGAGAAAGAAGAGGGAGAGAGCACGTAAAGAGAGAGTGGAGGGAGAGAGAAAGAGAAAGAAAGGAGAGAGCGCGAGAGAGAAAGAAGAGAGAGTGGCGAGAGAGAGAGAGAGAAGGAGGGAGAGCGAGAGCGAGGGAGAGAGAGAGAGAGAGGAGGGAGAGAGAGAGAACCCAACAAATGCCTCGGTCAGACACCTGCTGGCTGGCTACAGGAAGTGTGCATTGTGTTTCTACCAAGGCTGTGGATGTGGGTGATTACCCGGGTTTCTCTTCACAGTCACGTGTCTCTTCGGTAGCGAGGGCTGCTAAAAGCTTTTCCACGGTCCTCTTCCACCGCAACAGAGGAATCTTCCAGGGCGCTGTGAGCCTCCAGGGCCTGTTGTGTTCATTTGGACGAGTGGATTGACATCCTGTCATTTTAGCCCAGGCACACGGCCACATCCTGGAGCCATTGGCTGCTCTTGGGAAACCTTCGCCTTGCAGTCCAAGACTAAAGTGCATTACGTTTCATAATGGGGTTGTATATAAAGTATATATATATATATATATATATATATATATATAAATATATATAAATATATATATATATATATATATATAATGAAATAGAAACTCAGCATGATGCTCCATTAAAGCTTCTTTGCGGAGACGTAAATCCAATAGTAATCACTGTTGATATTTTGTCCGGAGCCAACTGCTTCCCCCCTACTGTCACACATCACGTTTGTGTTAACAACATTGCGTGATGTATGATCCGATAAACACAAACACACACACACACACACTTGTTAGACTACTAGATATATCATGCGTTACACTGCGTGTTTGCCCATATGTGTGTAAACACGCATTATCCCCAGAAGGGGCACATCTCTTGCATAAGGGGCCCGTGTCTCGAATAAGGGGACGCCACAAGAATTTCTAATTAAAATGGCACCAGCAAAAGCGCTGTATCACACACACACACACACACACACACACACACACACACACACACACACACACACACACACACACACACACACACACACACACACACACACACACACACACACACACACACACACACACACTGCAATATGTGGATCTCATGGTCTCCTTAGTTGGAAGGTGCCGAGAGTCTTATGGATGGAGCTATTGCACCTATATGAAAACCCTGGATTTATATTTCTTCAGACTTCTCTCACTTGTGTGTGTGTGTGAGACCCCTGGCTGTGCAGCATCACTCCCCGGGTGGTGTTAACGCACCTCCCATCTGATGTTGACATTTGCGATATTGTCTTGACATTATCTGTCATGCAGCGGGCCTGGCTGTCCATCCACACCCGTCTGTGTATTAAGACAGCTTCAGTCACGCCAGTCAAAGAGAGAGAAAGAGAGAGAGAGGGGGGGGGGGGGGGGTCTGCAGAGAGTGCGTGCAGGTAGCCATGGCAACCGCCACCCGCGTGCTTACCCACGTGTGTGTGTGTGTGTGTGTGTGTGTATCTGTCTGTGTTTTTCAAACTTTGCCACAACGATGTGATGTGTAAACCAAAAAATAAAAGGGCGTGGTGGACGTCATCTCACGAGGACCAACGTTGTGTGTCCCCAGGAGAAGAGCACCTACACCAACGGCATGGCCTCCCACAGCATCCAGGTGGTTCCCTCGGCCAACCTCACAGTCACCTGCAGCGTGAGCAACAAGCTGGGGGAAGACGCCCGCACCATCAACGTCTCCTCACGTACGTCCCCCACACAACACCGTCACAGCGGGAGTCGGAGTAGTGGTGGTAGTAGTAGTAGTAGTAGTAGTAGTAGTAGTCATAGTAATAGTAATAGTAGGAATGGTAAGAGTAATAGTAGAAATAAAAGTAGTATTAATGGTAGTATTGGTAGTAGTAGCAGCAGTAGCAGTAGTCATAGTAATAGTAGTAGTAATAGTAGTAGTGGTAATAGTAGTAACAGTAGTAGTAGTAGTTGTGGTCATAGTAGAGGTAATAGTAGTAGCAGTAGTAATGGTAATAGTAGTATTGGTAATAGTAGTAGTGGCAATAGTAGTAGTAATATCATTAATATAGCAGCAGTAAAGCCCCTTTGTACACCAAGCAGCTCACACGCTTGTTGCGTCCTTCACACCAGGAGGAGGTGAATGTATTCCCACACGGACACCATCTCGCCCATTTAAACTGATCAGCTGAAGACCAGAGAAATGTGTTAAAAAAAAAAAATAATCGCACAGAGGCGGAGGCAGAATACAATAGAACACACCCAGCACTACGCTAGCAGTAGCAGTAGCAGTGATCGTAATCACCAACAAGGCAAACACAACATCCTAATCGGGGATCAAAGACGCATATCCCCGGCTCCTCCTAGCAAAACATGGGTTGAATGCAGAGAAAATCCTTTCGCTGTACTGTACTTGTGCTGTACACTGACAAATTTGATATATTTACATATATACATCAAATTTGAAATGATAATAATAATAATCATTATATATATTATTATTATATCATTATCATAGTAACTATGGTGTTATGAGTATCGGGGGGGAAAAATAGGGGGGAAAAATAAAACTCAGCTGGGGGTCGACGGTCAGCTCAAGGGTCGCCGGCCTCTTCTGAGGGATAGATAGTGTTTCAGATAGCGCTGTCAGGTAAGAGGGTTCAACGTGTTCATCCAAAGTGAACGGCTCACCGGCCACCCCTGAGGGATAGTGTTTCAGTTGGTGTGTTGTCGGGTCAAAGTGTTCATCTGAAAGGTGAACCCGCCGTCACACGTCACGCCAATGGAGAACACAAGTCTCGGACCGATGGCGGTCCAACTTTTCCATGATTTTGTTAACCCTCCCCCGCCCGCGAGGACAGGGGGGTGGGGCGGTTTGATGTTGCAGACCGTGGGTCGTTTCCCGCTCAGCTACACTTGTGAAGCAATACTCTCCTCTATTACGAAATAGCGAGCGTGGCCGTTCCCCTTTAAGAAATGGGTCATCGGCTTCTTCTGAGGAAGGAGAGGCGGGGTTCCAGCGGGGGTTGTCGGGGTCAGGCGACTCCATTTCTGTTTTGAAGTGCCAGGGAAACATTTCTGTTAGTGTAAAGTTGTGTGTGTGTGTGTGTGTGTGTGTGTGTGTGTGTGTGTGTGTGTGTGTGTGATGTAAGGAACATCCTGATGTGTCGCAATGTGTCAGACCCAGACCAGCAGCAGGTGAAAGACACTGAAGCCGTAGTGTGTGAAGAGTGCACGTGAGGGTTGTCAGGGAGAGTCTGCACACGGTGCACGTGAAAGATGTTAAAACGCTAAAACTCTGTGGGCAATTATGGATCAAGATCATTGTTGTGTCGGACAGACGCACTTCACCACATATTCACAGCAGGGCAATCACAATCAATAGGATGGGACTTCACACACACACACACACACACACACACACACACACACACACACACACACACACACACACACACACACACACACACACACACACACACACACACACACACACACACACACACACACACACACACACACACACACACACACACACACACACACACACACACACACACACACACACACACACACACACACACACACACACACACACACACACACGTGTGTGTGGACTCTGTGGGCAATCGTTGGGCGATATGTATATCCAAGTGCACACAAACACATACGCAAGTACAACACAGACACACACACACACATACTGACACACATAGACACTCAAGTACACACAGACACCCATAGGCAAGTACATACAGATACAAACTCACAGACACAAGCACGCACACACGTATAGAAGTGTTTTAAGATTCAAGATTTGTATTTGCCATATGCAACAAGTACAATGGAATGCTTACTCCCCCATTCCCTCCCGCAGTGTGAAGTTTCTATGAAACTATCAAATAAAATATAAATATAAAACTATAAACTAAAACGGTGTGTTTGAATGAATAATAATAATACTCTACAACTACAGTGGACCTAAAGGTGGCGTGCAAACGGTCAGCATAAATCGTATATTCAGGCGACAAGAAAGGCCGGTCGGAAAATCCATTCCAAGTGACATTTGGGGCTCCGGCAGGATACAAGACAGCCGTTCAGGTAGTCTGTACTGACGGGGACCAAAGGAGACAGCGGCCCGGGGATGACAGCTCATCTCGTCTCCTAATGTTCCGTGGCAGTGGGGGGGCATTTCGGGCGGCCGTTATCCTCTGAACCCACGAGACACGTGGTCTCACGTGTGAAATATCGGAATAAAAACGCAGCAGCACGATAACATGAGTGTTGTTTCCGTTCCGTTCGGCTTGATCGTCGATACGCATGCGGTTTGTTTTACGACTCCAAAGACACGGTCCCGCCACACGTCGCTCTCTCACGTACGCTTCACATGAGGGAGAGAGCGAGAGAGAGCGGAGAAACCTCTCTCTCTCTCTCTCTCTCTCTCTCTCTCCTCAGTAGCGCATCGTGAAATCCACTGGGTCTCTCGTGTGTCACACACACACCAACGTGTTTGACAAGCGCTGAAGAGAGGAGAGAGGAAAAAATAGCGTTTGCCAACATTTGTTTGTTTGTTTGGTCAGTTTGTCACAGCGGATACTCAAAACAACACACACACACACACACACACACACACACACACACACACACACACACACACACACACACACACACACACACACACACACACACACACACACACACACACACACACACACACACACACACACACACACACACACACACACACACACACACGTGTGTTTCAGCCATGATTGTGGCTGTCTATATGTTATTTTCCATCATTAACCCATTGTTTTTGGTCTACACTTTCATCATATTTTAGAACCATGTACTTTTATGTTTTATTCACTTTTTACGTTTTCTCATTTGTCATTTTCTTCCCCCTCCATGTTTGATTCCAGTTTTTACAGAGGATACCAAAAAAATAGGTACGATTTCATCCTCCATTTTTCCATATTTTTCATATTGTCCAGGGGGTGGGAGATGAATGCTTGACGTGCTGAAACCTTGTTCATCAGTCGCTGGGCACACACAAACAAGACACATGACACACACACACACACGCACACACACACGCGCGCGCGCCCTCCCCTGGCGCTAACCGCCCACATGCCCTGACATGCACAGTAACACACAACAGTGTGTGTGCATGGCCAGGGGACATTTGGGCTGTATATTTAGATGAAATGTGAGATACTAGAATAGTCACAAGCAAGTGTGTGTGTGCGTGTGTTTGACCAAGTGAGCTCCTGCCTGCATGGGTCTGTGTACTTGTATGAATGTGCACACAGTATGTGTGTTTGTAACTGTTATTTAAGACTAACCTGGCCCTACTGTGTGTGTGTCTTTTTGCCTATGTGTGTGTGTACCTCCAGAACCAGACGAAGACCAGACCAATCTCATCGTGGGGGTGGTTGTCGGTCTTCTCGTTGCCGCAGCCTTGATGGGAATCATCTACTGGATCTACACGAAGAACCGGTACACACACACACACACACACACACACACACACACACACACACACACACACACACACACACACACACACACACACACCACCCCCCCCCCCCCCTTATAGGCTTATCATCCATTAGGCTCATGTGTGTGTGCGGCAAAAATAAGCAAGGCAGCTATGAGACAACAGTGAGGAACAGATGCACACGGGGCTTGCTCAGATTCCCGTTATCCGCATCCGCCATCGTCCTGAGTCGCTGCAGCCAGTAGCAGTGGGATTAGACTGCCGAAACCATAAATTACCAAAAAAGGCGTGGGGGTTGGATTCCACGTCGTCGCGACAACAGATGGAGCCAATTGCTACTCTGGGACGGAGAGCTCGGAAACCCCTTTTGTCTGCGCGCCGAGGTGGAAATGTATGCTCTTCGCAAAAGACGGGAATGTGTTTTTTTTTCCACGACACACTTTACATAACAAAAGAGGGCGCCGCCGGGAGAGAGGAGAGGACAGGAGAGGTCTGCCATGGTTACAGATGGTCGAGGGGACCGGGGAGATGGTTTTATTTTACCGTGTACGTCTGTCGTTTTACACTTCGTCGCAGTGGGCACCACCAGCATCCTTTGTAACTCACCGGTGTATTTATTGTAGTTCAGATGACTACAGATGAGCACACAAACCCATCGAAAGAACCACATTTTTTAAAATCTAGTAATAGATCAGTCACCTGTTGTCAGTCCTTGAATCAGAACCTCGAATTAAAGCCAGATCACAATGTGCTGAATTTAAAAGTGGCACCGTTATGACATGCTAGTCTAATTAAAAGTAGTATTAAAAGTAAATTCCTCGCCAGGTGATAATTAGCTTGAAGAAACGGTTTGCCGTTATGAATGGAACAGCAAATACGTTTGGAACAAGATTATTCTGAAGTGGAATCTCCCTAGTTTCTCTCAACTCACACAGCGTGTTTCTGTCTCTCCTCAAACTCTCTCTCTCAAACTCTATTTATCCGTCTGCCTCTCTACCGCTCTCTACCACTCCCCTTCGTCCTGCATCTTTCTCCTCTCCCCCCCCCCCCCCCTTCTCTATCCCTCTATCTGTCTCTCCCTCTCTTTCTCTCCTTCTTCTTCTTCTCCTCCTCCTCCTCCCAGACAAGGGACCTGGAAAACCAACGAGAAGGAGGTAGGGACGTCCGAGGAGAGCAAGAAGCTGGAGGAGAACAACCACACTGTTTAGAGGACGGACGCTACTGCACTCAGGGACACACTGGAGGTGAGCACACACTTACACAGGGATGGATGGCAGTGAACACGGGGGTCGAATAGCAGAAAGAAAAAAAAATGAAAAGAAAAGCAGGGCCGATGGACCGGCCATCAATCACACCACACTTTAGTCAAGGGAGAGTGCGCCCTTTCTGCAATTTGATTCTGGTTACTATCAGAACACACACACACACACACACACACACACACACACACACACACACACACACACACACACACACACACACACACACACACACACACACACACACACACACACACACACACACACACACACACACACACACACACACACACACACACACACACACACACACACACACACACACACACACACACACACACACACACACACACACACCCAAAATAATAAATGTATTCGCTAATATTGCAATAATTAGCAATGCCTTCATGAACTGTTAAAACCAGTGGGTGAATAAAAAGCGGGGGCTAAACTCATTGAAATAGTGAGACATTGAAACCTTAGTTAACATTAAAAATATAAGTGAATACGTGGGCTTCTTTCGAGAAACACCGCAGTACAATAATCATGGTTCATTATAGGAGTATTTAATCACCGATGATTGAGGAAATGTCCAATTAAAATGATGGATTTTCGCTTTGTGTCTTTTTATATTCATGAAAAGGCCACAAGTGAATGGCCGACCAGGCCATAGCTTAAAAAGCCTCTGCCAGGTAACTCAACATGACTAATATACTGTTCTGTTCTGTTCTGAAGATAGTGGTCGAGAGACGCCATAGCAAGTTCCCAGACTCCCTTACCCTCACTGGCTGCCCGCGGACGCCCATCATCAGCTTGAACGCCAGCAGCGGCCAATGAGAACACAGAAACGCTACACTTAGTCCCACCCCCCCCACCCCAACCTGCTGACTGACATCCAACCCCCTACTACACCCCCCACCCCCCCCCCCCCCCCCCCCCCCGAATACCACCATCACTACCCAGAGCTCTCTGTGTGTGTACAAGTCCGCACTGTGGCTGCCCTCCGTGTTTATTCCTGTAAAGATGTGTTCCTGTGTTCCTGGTGAATGCTTTGTGTTTGTTGTTTTTTTTCCTCAGTTCTTTATTATTTCGGGGTCATGTTGCTTGCAAACAGAGAGTATTTGTTCTTCTGTTCTCCCCCTCAAAGAATGTACATTTTCTTGTTTTATTTAGTCAGATTTACCCCTTAGGGACCCCCCCCCCCCACCCCCTCCCTTTATGTACCAAAGCATAATCATTTGTGTGTTTGGGATTAGCATGCAGATTTAGTTGTTTTAAGTTTTCGTAATTTCCTTTTTTGGTGTGGATTAAAGAAATATCTTAATTCGACTGCAGAGACGTGAAGGTCAAAGTTCACGGCTGTTAACCCTTATGTGGAAAGGCTGTGGAAAGTCAACGAGAACTGTTCCTACCTTCGTGAATGATAACCGGGAAGATCTGCTATCAACTCAGCCTCCCTCTCCCTCTCCCTCCCTTCTCCCCCCCCCCCCCCTCCCTCTCCTGTTCATCTGACATTGTTTTGTTCTTTCAAAACTCTTTCAAAATGTCGCTAACGTATCGTGCAGCAGTTTTGTATTCAAAGCACGCCGGAGTCACCTCCGACGCTATTGAGAAATGAGCTAAAGGATTCGACAATGGATTGCACTATTGGGATTGAACACAGTGTTCAATGCCAATCACCAGCCATTGGCTGTCGGGGAAGGAGGGGGGGGGGGGCCCAGGAGTGCCGGCTTGCTGCCTTGTATGTAAATCGCAATCGGTCGCACTCCTCGTCGATGTGTAAAGGCACAGAGGCGCTGAGAGAAGTGAGTGTCGGAATGGACCTGAGCACCAATTAGCTGTTGCATTGCTATTGCCGCTTCGAATTTTTCTTTTGCGTTACTTTACTTTTCTTTTTCTCCCAAGGGGTTTTAATGTGAAAATGAAAAAATGTAAAAAAATATAATAATTCACAAAAAACAAACAAAAAAAACCACTTTAGGACTGCACAAATAAGTATGATGTTACAAAAAGATTGTGCCGCCACATTTTCCCCCCTTTTTTTTTCTTCTGTCAACGCCGAGTGACGTTGAGTCGTAACACTAAACCACTGAAAGTCGCCTCCAGCTGTAGAGCGGTTAATGATTTTTATGCTGACCTGAAATTCAGTCAACGTCGTTTCCCCCCCGTCTCCGTCGTAATACCGTTACCCTCCGCCAACCGCCGCGCTCTCTCCTCAGCATAACCATCTCTATCCTGTGTTTCACTCCAAATATCCCCATCGCAATCTATTATCTATCTATAATATATTATACATAGGTAGATCTATTATCTATCTATAATATATTTATTTCTGCTAGTCTGCTACAGCGCACACTAGGCAAGTTTAGTGAGGTTTGTGTTTAATTTTTTTTGTTTGTTGCCAAATTTTAAACGGTTTATTTAGATGATGTCCTGTCCTGTAGTCCCAAGTGTTACAAAAGGTACGGTGTGGTAGGAGAGTTCATCGGGTGGGAGGGTTTAGGGTACATTGTGTATTAATAAATACAAGCTAGAGTGTGTGCACTTGTTGCGGTGGGGGGGGGGGGGGGGGGCGGGGTGGGGGGGATGGCCCAAAGGACAAACCAAGCAAAATATAAAGAGGCTGTTTTGTTTTGCCGAAACCACCGACCGAATGCAATCGAGATGTCATTCTGGTTCGGGCCACAGTGCAAATTGAGTGTTACTCACCATCCAAAGAACAACTATGGTCTCCCTGGCAATGACTCGAAGCGAAGTGATTGCCGGATGCTACGACAATAGCCTCAAGGTTCACTGTGGCTGCTGGTCCTTAGTGGACAAAATGCAACGTGCCGGCCTTCTTGCTGTATGGGATTAACTGTGCGGATCAGATAAAGCTTCAAAGTTGGGACTTCAGGGTAGGGGGGGGGGGGGGGGGGGGGGGGGAGTACCTCTGACCAAGTAGGATAAACAAACCACACAATTGCAGCAACTGTCAATGAGATCAGGGACAAGCTGGGAAAAGTAATGAAATCCTATATCCATCTATCTATCTGTCACACTTATCTCGCAGAAACACCTCTACATGACTCATGCCTTCCTTTTGTCCCGTATGGAACATAGCTTGTATCTGAACCAAGCCACTACTGGCACCTGGAATCTGAGCTGGTTTCCCCCGCTCCCTCCTCTCCTCCACCCAGTGCATGGTGGGTCTGTCACGCTGGGTGACATAGTTCTGTTATGTGTTCTGAACAACTTGTAGAAGAAGTGTCGTCCTACGTAGTATGATCCTGATGCTCCCGGTCCAGTTAGATGTCCACTCATACTGTTCGTTCATACGTTCAAATCAATCAGGTCAGCAGTAAAACCAAAGAGGGTAGAAACAAAAGAGAAGAGAATGCCATCGTAGTATTGTAAATATTGACTTTTTTTTTTTTTTTTTACCGTTGTTGTCAATAAAGTGTTCATTTTGGACAAAAAAGTTCTGTGTGCAATTGTTTTTGTCCATAAGATTGCAAACATTGTACTGAGAGTACATACATTTTAATACACCGCTACAGAGTACCAATACAAAAAAACAAAGGCCTCAGTACTAGTAGAAAAACTATGGATCTGCCGTCACTTAAAGCTGCAATCAGCAATTTTGGCTCAGCCCACTTTGTTTTTATTAAATGAGTTTTGATTGAGTTCCATGGGTCTGGTGTATTTGTTTGACTGCTGGCCCCCGTGGCTATACCTCCGAATGGATGAGATCCATGAGACTCAATCGGGACGCAACTTAATCCAAATAAAGTGGGGCGAGAAAAAATTGCTGATTGCAGCTTTTAAAAGATTATTTTAGATATAGACCCTAGGCGTTTATTATATATATATATATATATATATATATGGTTTTTTTTTTAATTGTGATGTTTTTTAATCAAAATATTGTTGCTAAATTTGCGAGAACAAGGATGTAAATAATGAAATAGTGCTGTGGACCGTCCCAGCCCGAGCGGTGTATCTACGGCTGCCTGCTCAGAACTGTAAGGAATCATCCACCTTCCCAGTTGTGCTTAGCCAATATCTTTTTATTCAAGAAGTCACTTCATTGTCTGTCTGTCTGTCTGTCTGTCAGCGAGCCGCAGATAGCCATCAACATTACTGCATGAGCAATGTGTGCACGTGGCCACGCATTGCAGGCGGTCGGGGTATGCATTTCGTAATTAGGTACAATTACGAAGGCCATAATAAAGTTTGAATCTGTGTATGTGTTTTGACAGCCAAAAGACGAGTTGAATAACCTTGTAAACAAACACCCCCATACACTGACAGCCACTAAATGAAAGGAAGAAAAGACCGTTGGATTACACACATCTTACAAGGCTTGTGCAGCAGAATGCACCAAGGGATATTTCAGTTGTAGTACTGTACAATCCTAAACCAACGTGAATAATAACCGTAATCTAGACTAATTAAAACTGTTGCCACGTCTCACATGAGAAACGCAGTGGAAACACAATGTCTCCCCAATAATAATGACACATTCTGTCACGGTTAATTGCTAAACAATAACCACAAACACATCACTACCAACACCATAACTAACATTTCAATGCTCCTACGGCTATATAGGCATATACAAAACAAAAATATAACTCTTCAAACTCCTCCACCTCCTGATAATTTTCTAATTGTTTCAGCGTTGTTTCTAAAAATTAATGAATGTTTTTAAGTCATACCCAACGTGCAGGTGCGTGGCAGTGGCTTGACCGCAGCTTCCAAAATGGAGGCTGTTGCGACGTGACGTTTTGTTTACCGCTCCATCCAGCTGGCTCGCGACGCCAACTCTCGTGCTAATAATTAAAGGAAGCCAACCGCTCCTCGGGGCCACGCCCACCACATGCCCCATGAGGGGGGAGGGGGGGGGTGGGGTGGGGGGGGTGGGGTGGGGGGCGACAGTAAAAGTAAATCATAACTTAAAACATTCAAGAAAGCATGTTGATTCATACTTATGGTTTGACGTGCTTTATTAACAACTAACTAATTAGAAATCATCGAAATAGATTGAACTCATGAACTGCACAACATTCCTGGCACACCACGAATGCTCTTTCGAGCCTCTCGTCTCTTCCACTTCTCTCTGCTGAAAATAGGCAATATAAATATGTTGTATATATAAAACTTCTAGTTGATGACATGAAGAAAATTGCTTTTGCAACAATCTAAATAATAAAACAGCCATGACTAATAACCAGTAATGGTGTAGTATACAGTCTACGAGGTCTACAGTTCTATACAATTAATAGCATTTCAGAATACTGGGCAATGAGGTAAAATAGTTGATGACATGAATGAAACGGCTTTTGCACCTATCAAAAACATCGCACGACTACACTGACATGGTGTAGCCTATTAGGAAAAACATTCAGAATAGAAGGTAAATAATACAACTTTAACTAAGATAAACATGGCTGAAAGATTATGTTCAATCCTTATTGCATTAAATGAGCTTCATTACCAAATTCTAACCAGCTATAACTTTGAAACCTATATAAATAATACATCATATGAATATAATATATGGCTTCAAAATCCATATATAAATATGGGTAAATAAATGCGTAAATAACAAGAATGCAAATACTGCGAATTTAGCACTCTTTGTGGAAAGACCAAAGCGGTCATTACACATGGGTATTTTGGGTATTTTGGTGCAGTTTTGATCCCCCCAGTTATCAGTGCTGGAGACCTGTGTCGTAAGTGGGTGTTTGAGTGTAATTGTCTTGGACAAGTGAGGGAATGGATTAATATAAATGAATACCACCGACCAAATCATAGGAGTTGTGGGTGCTGAAGACAGATATATTGGTTAACGACTTTGGAGACGTTAGTTCAAGTCATGCTTATAACACTCCCCTCCTTGGCAAGTGTCTCGATGGTGCTATTGTGTGAGATGCCAGTCAGCACTTCTGGAGACCTGTTTCTATTTTAGTTCTATTTGAGTATGAGTATGTGTTAATGATGTCTTGATGTGTGATGATCAATCTTGTGTGATTGGTTAGGATTTTCATTAAAAAAATTAATGCATTCATAAGTCCACAACGACACCAGGACTTGAACAGGGGTCTATAGAGCTCTCTACTTAGAGTTTATAATTGACATTACAATTCACATGACATTGTTAATTTTGCAAAACTTTGAGATTCCATTGTGTTCCATAATGGAATCTCGAGGAGATTCCAAGGAGATTCCAGGGAGATTCCAAGGAGAATTCCAAGGAGAGAGCATTCAGCAGAACTTGATCCCAGATTGTTGAACGTTCTCCTTGGAAACCCAAGAACATTTTGGAAACCGTCATGTCAATTGTAATGTCATCAACTCTGACCATTGTTTGTGAATGTCTGGTTGACGCAGCTGTGATAGCTGCTGGTTAGCTGTTCTGGAAACATGTTTTCGATTCCCACTGAGGTCGGTGTTGTGAGTTCATGTAGCGCGTTCTCCATGGAAATGTGATTTTAGAAACATAACACTGTCCTGTTAATTGTAACGTCAATTATTACATCCAACCAAATCAGAGCACTTTGTGTCTCTGTGGTGCTGTTGACAGATCAATTGGGAGTCGCTTTGGAGACGTTGGTTCAATAAGTAAGCAATGAGCTCTGGTGATTGGTTGCTTGTTAGTTATATTGTTCTATTGTTTTCCAACTTACTGTTATTTGATCACTGGTTCCACTTTTGCGTGGTTCTCTTACCTACCTTTGTTGAACATATTATTCTAAGTCGCTTTGGACAAAATAATTTGCTGAATGACATAATAATGTTATGAAATGTTTAATTTGAACGAACACCGTCTCAGCTGGCTTGTGTAACACAACAGTGTGTTGAACGCACCGTTACTGTTACCGTTTAAATAAACGCTTTGCTACCTTTTCTCGGGGCTGAACGCGCCCCATGGTCTGTAGTGGCAGGTAATGAATGATATGTCAAATGGCCCCTCTTTTACCACCAGCTGGGAGTGTGATTAGCCATTACAAGCTGTTTCAAAATTCCACTGTGCCACCAACTCTGAACAACTCAGTTTATAATTGACAATACAATTCACATGACATTGATCATTTCCAAAACTTTGAGATTACATTAGGTGCCCAAGGGGAGAACTTTTAGCAGAACTTGAACCCAAGTCTCCAGGGCTGAGTTGAGGAGATCACTCCATTGTACCACAGAGAAAGCTAAGATGACCTTAAATAATTGTCTTCCAGAGAGCGGTTGGTTAACTGCTCTGGAGCCATGGGGTCAATTTGTGGAATTCGTTCTCCATGGAAATGTGATTTTAGAAACATAACAATATCCTGTTGTATTGTAATGTAAATTAATACATCCGACCAAATCAATGCACTTTGTGTCTCAGTGGTGCTGTTGACAGATCAATTGTTCAACAGCTTTGGAGACATTGGTTCAATAAGTAAGCAATGGGCACTCCCACTAGCTCTGGTGGTTACTTGACTGTTAGCTTGTTAGTCATATTGTTCCATTGTTTTCCAACTTATTGTACTTTTACTAGAGCACTGGTTCCGCTCTTGGAGACTTGTTAGGAATGAAATGCACTTATGACTTCTGGTGATGAGTGGTTCTCTTACGTACCTTTGTTGAACGCACTATTCTAAGTCTCTTTGGAAAAAAAGCATTTGCTTAATGACTGATGTAATGTAATGAAATGTTAAATTGGAATTGGCTCGCGTGTGTAACCCAACAGGGTGTTCAACGTACCTTGCACCGTTACCGTTCAAATAAACGCTTTGCTACGTTTTCTCGGGGCTGGACGCGCCCCATGTCACTAGTGGCGGGTAATGAATGATATGTTAAAGGGGCTCTCTTTTACCACCAGCTGGGAGTGTGATAAGCCAATACAAGCTGTAACAAAATTCCACTTTGCCAGTTCACAATTGACCTCTCACAATTGACAACTTATTGTACTTTTACTTGAGCACTGGTTCCACTCTTTGAGACTTGTTAGGAATGAAGTGCACTTATGACTTCTGGTGACGAGTTGTTCTCTTACCTACCTTTGTTGAATGCACTATTCTAAGTCACTTTGGACAAAATAATTTCCTCAATGTAATGTACTAATGTAATGTAATGAAATGTTTGATTTAAAAGAACACCGTCTCAGCTGGCTTGTGTAACACAACAGGGTGTTCAACGCACCGTGCACCGAAACCGTTCAAATAAACATTTTGCTCCGTTTTCTCTGGGCTGAATGCTCTCCAAGTCTCTGGTGGCGGGTAATGAATAATATGTTAAAAGGCCTCCCTTTTACCACCAGCTGGGAGTGTGATTAGCCATTACAAGCTGTTTCAAAATTGTCATGTGACTGAAATTGTCTATTTGAATGTGTCCATCCAGATGTATGACGGATAGATAAGCCAACTGGTTGGTGCAATTCCCCCCCCTGGTTAGGCCGGTTGACTGATCTATCCATCATAAATCTGGAGGGACACGCCCACATGTGATGTCATGTCAGTTTTTTTAAACGGCTTTTAACGGCTAATCACACTCACACCTGGTGGCAAACTAGGAGAGGAGGCAACTGGTGAAAATAGAACAGAACGACGCCAACAGTGTGTGTTGCATTTCTAAAGACAACCCAAGCGAAATGTGTCTTCACACTAAGCACTGAGCACAAGATTTGACAGTTACGAGAGTGAATTGCTTAGTGTTCAGTCTCTCTCTCTCTCTCTCTCTCTCTCTCTCCCTCTCTCTCTCTCTCTCTCTCTCTCTCTCCTCTCTCTCTCATCTCTCTCTCACACACACCACTCCACACCACTCACTCACACACACGCACACACACGCACGCACACTATTACCAGTCACTATTACCAACCATGGGCATCATGACTTTCTTTTATTTACGTATCCATGAAAATAACATACTAAGAAAAAAGGCATTATGAATGTATAAATGAATTGCACAGTTACACTTTACATATTTTGACACCGTTTTTAGATAAGTTGGGGATCTTTTTTTTTGGGGCCACAGAACGCAAAGATAACGGCGTACGGGAACCAAAAAACTAAACTGCCCTTTTGCAATCTAAGGCCACTTTCAGACGGCGGCGCCACGGGGAATTCAGACAGAGACCATTTTCAATTTGAGAGGATTAAACACAGTGCAGAGTTAAGCTCTCGGTGAGAGTGGAACCACATCGATCCCGCTTTGGAATACGCTAGAACCCCTATGCACTCGGGAAGGGGGGGGGGGGGTTGGCGTGGGCCGTTGGAACGGGGCTTTTTTTTTAAGTGTGCATAACATCAGTACATCCAAGGACCGATACACCGAGGAGGCTTTCGGTCTGACACATGCTGAATACCCAAATGTCAGCGCCGGGCTATACGTGACGCTATGAAAGAAAGGCAAGTTTGCACCAACATTGTTTGTTTTTTTTGTGGGTTTTTTTTATCCAAAAAGTAAAATATGACATTTTCAAATCGCCCTTTAAAAAGTGCTGCTTCACATAACAATGATAGAATAAAAAAACAAAACGGAAACACATACTCAATAGGGGGAAAGGGGGGAGGGGGGAGGGGGGGGGGGGAGCTGTGGGGTGGTTGCAACAGAGGGCAAACATGATTTAAAAACAAGGCCCTCGCATATGCAAAGCAGAGAAAAACACAAATCAGACCAAAACAAAAGAGTGTGTACAGTGAATTGAAGGAGATGTAAGTATGTAGTGCTAATTCCAAAGCTGCCCTGGCCCGCCCAACCCAGGGGAGGGGGGGGGGGGGGGTTACGTCCAATACTTTCAGAAAATACTTATTAGCCTTATCTTACAAAAACCCAACAGCTCACACAGTCGTCGTCAGATGTATTCGATTGTTGTACAACACTGGGGACACACACTAGGGATTCAGCCTCTATGATGAGGTTTTGCCTGATGCATGTTAAACTGGCGACAGCAAAAGCAGTTCAAAAGCCCACAATGGTGTGTGTGTGTGTGTGTGTGTGTGTGTGTGTGTGTGTGTGTACATGTTCTCTTGAAAGCACAATCGCATTCGGCCATTTCAGATCTCTACTCTAAATTGTAGCACTGGCGTGTGCTTTGTCCCAAAAGATTATCAAAACGACATATCGGCCTGTGTGATTTCCCAGTCCAATACCCTTTGCAGTCACCGCAGGAACCGAACACACATACGTACGCACACGCAAATGGGTCCTAGATTCATTAAAACCAGTGGTTCCCAACCTGTGGTTCCAGTTCCCAGTAGAGGTCACAAATGTACCACAAAGGGGGTCATGAAACTCTTTGTTTCTATTTGGATATTAAGGCGTAATAAACAACAAATCCAGCTTGCGTGTACAAAACCAAAAGGTATCACATATCCTATGATCATTACTATTCAAGTTTTTTTTGTTAGGTCAGTCTATGGAATTGTGAGTCCTATGATCAGTAGGCCTACTTGATGAATTGATGAAATGTATGAAATAAAAATAAAAATGAATGGTGGGGGGGGGGGGGAAACAGGCTGGGAAAAATCACCTCTGCTGTTCACCGGAGCAACAGCAACATAGCATAGGGTAGCATAGAATAGCATAGCATAGCCACGCCCTAGCTCCCTGCGGCGCTGCAGCGCCTTCCTGGACATTTCCAAATGAACCGTTCTTTGGCAGTTTACAGTCGGATGAACTGTCATATGACTATGCCCCACACATCACCCAGTGCTTAAAGAATGTAGACACACGCACGCACCCACGCACACCCACATACACACGCATGCATGCATGCATGCATGCACACACAAATCCTTTTGACACATGAAGTAGAAAAAGTCTTTCTTTCTCATCGACTCAGTCTCCATCTCATTCGCTCCCTATCACTCTCATTCTCTCTCTCTCCCTCTCCCTGCCTCCCTCCCTCCCTCCCTGAATGAGGACCACCTTAGCCTCTCGTCCAATGCAGAACACATGAGCCATCGTTCAACTGTTTGTGTATTCCTCCCAGACATGGAGACAAACATGTGAAGGGATAAAGAGCAAGGGCTCCTCTCAGGGCAACCTTCAGGGCTTGCCTTCTCTCTCTCTGCTCTGTCACTTCAGTCAATAAGCTCCCGCAAAAAGAACAGTATTTCCTGGAGTGGTATTTTGTGGGGTTTGTTAATTTGGTTGTTGTTGTTGTTGTTGTTGTTGTTGTAGGGTTTGGAGTGGATGTAAGCCCAGTCGCATACATACAAGACACCCCCCCCCCCCCCCTTGAGAGAATAAAGGGTCTGCTTCTGCATTACTGATGGCTGAATAGGTCCAGGTCCCGGCATATGGACGACGATGGCAAAGACAGAATAACATAATACATAACAGCAGAGCAGCGCCAGAGGTCCAGGGGAGGGGGCTAAGTGAAAGAGGAAGGAGGAGACCAATGGACAATGGTTTGTCTCCCCCTGCTGGCCGTGAATTAAATAAATAACACAAGGCTCCGTGGCCACATGTAGCTTTTTTTTTTTCAGGGTTTCGGGTTTTTGTTCAGTGCGGAAATAATGACATGACGTTGTAGAACAACTCTTTAACATGGAGTAAATGGAACGGTAGCAGCAGCAGAACCATAGCAGCAGCATAACTAGCAGGTCACACACACATACATACATATATATATATATATACATATTGGATAGCATATAATATATATATATATATATTGGATATAGCATATATATATATATATATATATATATACACACACACACATATCATTTTCTAATTGTATATTAATACATATATATATATATATATGTATGTATGTATGTATGTATGTATGTATGTATGTATGTATGTATGTATGTATGTATGTGTGTATGTGTATGTGTGTGTGTGTGTGTGTGTGCATTAAAAACTTAAAAAATAAAAATAGGCAGCGCATTTGTGAAATGTTCAACAAACAAAAGAAGGAGTCCTGGTAAAACTGGAAGCAGCCGTTCGGCGTGGCTGACCGCCTGGCCGGCCCTGTCCTCGTCAGCAGTGTAGTCTCACTGTTCATTTGTGGCTGTGTCTCCTCGCCATGATTTGGTTTTAGATGTCCTCTGTCTGTCTGTCTGTGTGCTGCCGCCGCCGCCAGATGCAGTTTCGACCACGATGACCGCGGTCCAACATCCGCACGTTGGTTCCTACAGACAAACTCTAGAAGCCCTTCTTTTGGTTCAACAAAGAGGCACAGCATGATGTGTCTCCCTGTGTGTGTGTGTGCGTGTCTGCACATGTGTGTGTTTGCACAAGTGTCTGTATATCTGCACGCGTGTGTCTGCATCTGCACGTGTGTGTGTGTGTGTGTGTGTATCTGCGTGCATGCGTGTGTATCTGCACGCGTGCGTGTCTATCTGCATGTGTGTGTGTGTGTATCTGTTTGAGTGTGTGTGTGGATCTGCGCGCGTGTTTGTGTGTATCTGTGTGCGTGCGTGTGTATCTGCACACGCATGTGTGTGTGTGTGTGTATCTGTGTGCGTGTGTGTGTGTGTCTGCATGTGTGTATCTGCGTGCGTGTGTGTGTGTGTGTGTGTGCGTGTGTGTTTGTCCCCAAAACGCCCTCCCATCCATCCATCCATCCATCCACCCGTTCATCTAGACGCTGTGCCGGGGGCCACCAGGGCGAACTCCCGCAGAATGTTCCGGGCGACCTCCACCTTGTTCTGGGCGATCATCAGCGCCCGCTTCACGTCCTCGAAAGAGTACCCCTCCCCCATCAGCTTGGCGATCTTGGCGTCGGCGCTCTCGCAGGATGAGTGCGGGGGCGGGGGGAGGACCCCCCCGGCGTGGGGCTTACCCTGCGAGGCGTCCGGGGGTGCCTTGCGGGGAAAGGGCTTGGGGGGGCGGGCTGGAGCCTGCAGGAAGTCAGCAGCCGCTACAGGTGGGTGGGGGGGGGGGGGGGAGGGGAGATGGGAGGGAGGGGGGAGGAGAGAGAGAGAGAGAGAGAGAGAGAGAGAGAGAGAGAGAGAGAGAGAGAGAGAGAGAGAGAGAGAGAGAGAGAGAGAGAGAGAGAGAGAGACAGCGAGGGGGGAGGCGGGAAGACATCACATCAATAATAAGCTTTACATGTGTAAACACCGCTGGGTTTTACGTTTTTAACCTCTTGCCTCCTCTTAAATGTATTTATATGTCCAATGTACCTTTTAATAGTGTAAAGTGTGTTATTATTATTATTATTATTATTAGTAGTAGTAGTAGTACAAAGCAAGCATGGAGATGACAGACAGAGCGGCAGAGGTGAAAGACAACAGCAGGGTATCGGACCCGGCACTGTCCAACCGGGAGTGGGAAA
>CM051011.1:26043062-26048062 GCA_027704905.1 Muraenolepis orangiensis | reverse complement strand
GTGTGTGTATGTGTTTGTGTTGTGTGTGTGTGTGTGTAGTGCGGGTGTATGTGTGTGTGCGTGAGTGTGTGTGTCTTTGTGTGTGTGTGTGTGTGTGTTTGAGTGTGTGTGTGTATGTGCGTGCTTGTGTATGTGCGTGTGCGTGCGCGCGTGCGTGCGTGCGTGTGTGGTTGCATGCAGGTGCATGCGTCATGTATATGTGTATGTGCGTATGCATGCACGCACACGTGTGTATGTGTGTGGGTGTGCTCACACACAATGCCCTTCCGTCCTTCCGTGGTACTCTTTTCGGTGGTGAGAAAACATCTACTACTTCTACTGTGTGCGTCAATACAGAGGAGGAGGCAGAGTGGTGACCTTTCCCTCAACACTCTTCACTCATCTTCAAGGCCACCGTCATTCAAACAGATTCCCTGGTATTATTCTATTGTGTGTGTGTGTGTGTGTGTGTGTGTGTGTGTGTGTGGGTTGTGGGTGAATGTGCACATTGGGGGCGTGTGTTGTGGTTAATGTGCGTGCGTGCGTTTGTGTTTCTGTGTGTATTTACTTACTTATGGCTCGTGGAGTGAGTGGGGGGCGAGAGTCTGGGTGGGACAATGTCGTAGTCCTCGCTGATCTGGAAACCATTGGAGAAATGCTACACACACACACACACGCACACACACAGACACACACACACACACACACACACACACACACACACACAAACACACAGACACACACGTGCGCACACACACACAGACACACAGAAATGTAATGTTAGTATTTTCTTTTTGGAGAAAAGAGAAGTGTGTTTAGAGGACTAGAGAGCTAATTGATTGGCATGTTTAGGACGGGACTTCCTGTAAACTGAAAGATTTCCGGACAACCGGCATCCACTTGGTGCTCTGCATCACGGAGTGCGTAGCGTGCTATGTAGTTTGTACGCTTTGACTTATTTAGCTGTTTAGACATTTAGGAGACACCTTTCTCCGAGGTGACAGCTCCAGTGGATTCAGGCGTGGATGCCTTCACATGCAAAACATGCCGTTTTGCATGTGAAGGCACGTAAAACAATTTTCTTTAAAGGTGATATACAAATAAAGGTGATTATTTTTTATTATTATCAATTGCTATTATTATGATGTTAATTGTTATTATTATTATAAAATAATTGCTAATATTATTTTTTTTAAACAGCCAGTCTGTGTGTGATAATATTAAAAGCCTTCGAACAATTCTTAACTCAACAACAACAACAACAACAACTAACAGACTTAGCAAACGCATACAGACAGACTGAGAGAGAGAGAGAGAGAGAGAGAGAGAGAGACCGAGGCTGAGAGAGAGAGAGAGAGAGCGAGCGAGAGCGAGAGCGAGAGAGAGAGAGGGGCGAGCGAGAGTGCCTCGAGGGCGTTTAAAAAGCGCCGAGGTCTGATAGATAGATAGGCAGATGTTTTCTTCTTTTCTTTTCATTTCATTTTTTTTTTCCTCCACAGGAGAGATTAACATTAATCTGCGTCAGTACCCTGGAGGACGCTGGGAAGGCTGAAGGCTGCTGTCTTAGTCAGCAGGACCTGAGTCTATAGCGTCCCCCCAGGGGGGGAAGAACCAGGCCTCAGTTCGGGGCCGGGGCAGCCTCTCCAGCCTCGCTGCAGGCGTTTGCAACGTTCAATGTTTTTTCTCACAGTTGTAGGTCTACCGAGTTAGTGTTAGCAGACAAACTTTATCCTCACAACTGAGGTCATGAAGCATTTTCTCTCGCCCCCCCCCCCCCCTCCCCCTCCTCCTGTTTTAATTAAACAACACAACAACACACGTTGTCAAAAATATAATCATGAAAACAGGGATGGTATTTGAGCTAATATCGTTTTTCCATTCTGGGATTAATTACGCCAAACCAGACCAAAGTCCAATTTTTTTGTGTCGCCCTTAATCAACGTCTGACACCTCAAAAGGGCTTCAGAGGCCACATGTTATGACAGACCCCACCCCCCCCCCCCCCACACACACACACACACACCACCCCCCCCTCCCCCCCCCCCCCCCTTACCCGAGGCGGCCCCCCCCCTAAGGAGGAAACCTTATATTAGCGTTCGCGGTATGAGCTGAAATTCGGTCCCCTGCCAATTGTCCACGATGACATCTCTCTGACTAATGTGTAGCTGAGGCGTCTCCCTCCTCTCCCCCCCCCCTCTGCGCTGTCTGTCCACGTCTCTCCATCTGTCCACGTCAGACCTCTTATGAGACCAGGAGGCTCCTGCTGCTGTAAGGAGCCACTGAATGAATACAAATGTTCTTCTCGTCTCGGTACGTCCCAGGGCGTGTGTGTGTGTGTGGGTGAAGTCTGTCTCCTAAATCTCCTCTTGTTAGACCAAAAAAAAAGGGGGGAGGGGTTTCCTCTTTGAAATTCATGCGTTCAAAACCGCCGCTAAAAAAGAGAGTGTTTGTGTTTATGGTCTAGACCTCCGACCGAACAACAACATCCACGGGCGTCCACTGGAAAACCCAACGAACCCCCCACTAACCAGAACACAAACAACAACAAACAGCAAGCGGCGGAAGTGAGGAGACACTTAGACGAGACGACACGGACCTTGGAGGCGTCCCGGGGGGGTCCCGGGTGGTCCGGGGCCCGGGGGTGCGTCCGGCTCACGCACCCCGACGGGAAGCTCAGCGGTCGGCCGTTGAGGCCCAGGTGGGAGGGGGGCCTGGGGGCGGCGACCACCGCGGCGGCGGCGGGGCCCGCGCCGGAGGAGGAGGAGGAACGTTCGCCTCCGTCAGTTTTGTGGTGGGGGTCGCAGGAGGGGGCGGCCGCCGCCAGGGGGTCACCGCAGGCGGCGCCGAGGGAGGAGGAGGAAGAGGAGGAGAGGGAGGAGAGGGAGGACGGGCAGCAGCAGGAGGAGGAGCAGGAAGAGGAGGAGGAGGAGGAGGTGGCCAGCCAGGAGTGGCGGGACTCCGGGGGGGGGTTGGGAGGGGGTCGCTCGGGGGGAGGCGGCGGGGGCGGGTCCCGCTGGGGGGGCGGGGGGGCGGGGAGGGGCTTGTCCTGCCTCCTGGACATGCCTGGAGACGACTGGAGAGGAGAGAGATGTTAATATACATATAAGAGGGAGAGAGAGAGAGAGAGCGAGAGAGAGAGAGAGAGAGAGAGAGAGAGAGAGAGAGAGAGAGAGAGAGAGAGAGAGAGAGAGAGAGAGAGAGAGAGAGAGAGAGAGAGAGAGAGAGAGAGAAGAGAGAGAGCGAGAGAGAGAGAGAGAGAGAGAGAGAGAGCGAGAGAGAGAGAGCGAGAGAAGAGAGAGAGAGAGCGAGAGAGAGAGAGAGAGAGGGAGAGAGCACAAAAGAAAATAACTAAACAAACCGATCAATCATCTGAACCGACCTTAGGCGAGGCAGTGGGGCTGGCCGACGGCGAGCGGCCGGCTCCCTTCTGGATGAGGTCGAGGCGCGGGGGCACTGGAGGCAGGCCCAGGTGCTGGACCCCGTAGAGGCCAGCTTCGGAGCAGCCTCCCCCAGACGCCGCAGCGGCCGCGGCGGTCGTGGCGGCGTGGACCTTCCGGCGCTGGCTGAGAGGGGAGGAGCTGGGGGACACCATGGGGGAGTTCTGCCGCTCCGCACAGTGCTGGTGGAGGAGCGGGAGATGGGGTTAGGGTGGAGGAGGAGATGGGGTTGGGGTAGGGTGGAGCAGGATGGGTAGGTGGCAGGTGGGGTTAGGGTGGATCAGGAGATGGGGTTAGGGTGGAGGAGGAGATGGGGATAGGGTGGAGGAGGAGATGGGGTTAGGATGGAGGAGGAGATGGGGTTAAGGTGGAGCAGGAGATGGGGTTAGGGTGGAGCAGGAGATGGGGATAGGGTGGAGATGGAGATGGGGTTCGGGTGGAGGAGGAGATGGGGTTAAGGTGGAGGAGGAGATGGGGTTAGGGTGGAGCAGGAGAGGAGATGGGGTTAGGGTGGAGGAGGCGATGGGATTAGGGTGGAGGAGGAGATGAGGCGTGAGGGTGGGGTTCGCCACACAGACCAAAGGAATTGGGCGCCATGCCTCAGTGGCATCCTTGAGGAAACCTGTGTGTCAGAATGAACTCTAAGCTGCTTTGAATGCTGAACAAAGACTTCATTTATTGGAACTTAATTTCCATCATTTTAGTACCCTTTAGGACCATTAAATCTTCAACCGTCTCCACCTACGCATCCAGGCATGAAGAAGGGTGTGGTGAAGCCATCCAAACCCCTAAAAACAAGTGTGAAGACACTCCCTCATATTCTCACTTGACGGTGCGTCTCTTTTGAAGTTTGACGGTCACTTTCGAAGTCACTTGCGGTTAACGATCCCACATTCATCGCTCACCCGGGAATCAAGCGTTCTGTCCGTCATAATTTACCGCTCCTAATTCAGGCCTCTCTCTCTCTCCTCTATCTCTCTCTCTCCTCTCTCCCTCTCTCTCTCTCTCTCTCGATCGACGTTTTTGGACGTCTTCGTGACGTCGAAAAACATGGCTGCGGTTTAAACATCTACGTTTTCCAAAAAAAACCCAAATAACCCTGATTTGGCGACCCTGTTCGCCCCCTTTTTGGACGGTGGAAGGCGGAGGTGTGAAGCTACATTTGTATTCCTTCCTTTGAGTCACACACCGCCGAACCCAGTATCCGCAGCATCTCAGAGTGACACTATCTGGGAAGAAACCTGGGGCTTTTTGTACCCTGGCGAGGGGAATTGATTGGACCGGGCAGGGTGGAGGCCGGGGTGGAGGCGGGTGGAGGCCGGGGTGGAGGCCAGGGGTTGGAGGTTGTCGGGGGAGTGGAGGTTGTCAGGGGGGGGAGGCCAAGGCAGCGGGCCTCGCCTGGTCTCCGATAAGAACATGTTTCCCCCCCCCCCGGTGACGTCCTCATTAAACGGCTGATAGAAATTCTGTATTTGATGGCGCAAAAAAAATGCTTTTACCCGACTTTTGCCGGGAATATGTTTCCGGAGGAAATACACGCAGCGTATCTAAGTAGTAGGGCTGTGCTCCTCAGACCGTAGTGGA
>CM051011.1:26035562-26038062 GCA_027704905.1 Muraenolepis orangiensis | reverse complement strand
GATGCAATGGGCAAAGAAAATAAGAAAAAATAATATTGTGCTGGTTTTTTTTGGTGCAATTTTCTCATTTTTACTAGGGCGGTGACACTTGGCCAACTGCCCAAGTAAGCGTGCTACTATAGAGCCAGCACACTGCCTGCCTACGGTCTGAAGGAGTGTGTGAGTGAGTGAGTGAGTGAGTAAGTGTGTGTGTGTGTACAGCGCCAGAGATTATTATAATGGAAGTGATGTCTCTCCTCTCTTTCTAGAAAAGCAAATAAAATGAGAGAGTGAGAGCGAGAGAGAGCGAGAGCGAGAGCGAGAGAGAGAGAGAGAGGGGGAGAGAGAGAGGGAGAGAGAGAGAGAGAGAGAGAGAGAGAGAGAGAGAGAGAGAGAGAGACGAGAGAGAGAGAGAGAGAGAGAGAGAGAGAGAGAGAGAGAGCCTTCTCTGGCTGATCAAAACACAAGATGTCCCGGTCGAGAGGAGAATGGCATCAAGGAGACGGGAGAGGAAAGTGGATGAGAGAGCTGGGTGGAAGGACTAAAGGAAAGAGAGAGAGAGAGAGAGAGAGAGAGAGAGAGAGAGAGAGAGAGAGAGAGAGAGAGAGAGAGACAGAGAAAGAGAGAGAGACCGAGAGAGAGAGACATAGAGACACAGACAGAGAGAGAGTGAGAGAGAGACATAGAGACAGAGACAGAGAGAGAGAGACATAGAGGGAGATGGCAGGTCAGATCTCTGCTTTTGTCAAGCGACTCATTAGGGGCTTACTAATTACTGGCATGCTTCAGGGTCACAGTCTCTTTCAATAGGCGTGTGCACGTCAACACACACCCACACACGCACACACACATATATAGACACAGACACAGACACAGACACACACACACACACACACACACACAATCATACATACACAGACACACACACAACAGGATGCAGGCTGCAACACGAACCAGTGTTGGTTATTGAGCCAAAACAACCATTGCATATAGGAAGTAAACAAATGCCCAAGAACAGATACTGATGGCGTGTGCACAAACACACACACACACACACACACACACACACACACACATGCTAGATTTTCACTTCCGTCGAAACTTGATATGTGGAAATCTGATGAGGACAGACGCATGGACTCCTGGGGAGGAAGAGAGGGGGAGACAGAGCGAGAGAGGGAGAGAGGGGGAGAGAGAGGGGGAGGGAGAGAGCGGGAGAGAGAGAGGGAGGAAGAGAGGGGAGACAGAGCGAGAGAGGGAGAGAGGGGGAGAGAGAGAGGGAGGAAGAGAGGGGGAGACAGAGCGAGAGAGGGAGAGAGGGGGAGAGAGAGGGGGAGGGAGAGAGGGGGAGAGAGAGAGGGAGGAAGAGAGGGGAGACAGAGCGAGAGAGGGAGAGAGGGGAGAGAGAGGGGGAGGGAGAGAGGGGGAGACAGAGCGAGAGAGGAAGAGAGGGGGAGACAGAGCGAGAGAGGGAGAGAGGGGGAGAGAGAGGGGGAGGGAGAGAGGGGGAGAGAGAGAGGGAGGAAGACAGCGGGAGAGAGAGAGGGGGAGAGAGGGAGGAAGAGAGGGGGAGACAGAGAGAGAGAGGAAGAGAGGGGGAGAGAGGAGAGAGAGGAAGAGAGAAAGGAAGAGGGGGGAGAGAGAGGAGAGAGAGAAAGGAGAGAGGAGGAGGAGAGAGAGAGAGAGAGAGAGGAAGAGAGGGAGAGAGAGAGGAAGAGAGGGGAGAGAGAGAAGGGGAGGAGGAGAAGGCGAGAGAGAGAGAGAGTAATGAGGAGGAGAGAGAGGAGAGAGAGAGAGAGAGGGAGGAGAGAGAGAGAGGGGGAGAGAGAGAAAGAGGAGAGAGAGAGAGAGAGAGAGAGAGAGAGAGAGAGAGGAGAGAGAGAGAGAGAGAGAGAGAGAGGAGAGAGAGGAGGGAGAGAGGGGGAGAGAGAGGGAGGAAGAGAGGGAGGGGAGAGGGGGCGAGAAAGGGAGAGAGAGGGAGTAATAGAGGGAGGAAGAGAGAGGAGAAGAGAGAGGAGAGAGAGTAGGATAGAGGAGCCTGAAAGCTCACAGCTTTGCCACTCTGGACGCTGAATACAACAGTGTTGCTTTTTCACCCCAGTTGCATATTAAATGGCTGTTCACATTAGTTTCCGATGGGCAGAATGCAGCACACTCTTTCTGTACATGGGGGGGGGCGCGCAGGGTAGTCTTGCGCAGGCGGGGGGCCGTGGCACCCTGGGGTGCCGTCTGGCTTCGCCAGGGGTGCCGTCAAAAAGTCATCCGGCATTGCATGCATAATACATTTCGACTCCCCTCAACACAAACCTATCAGATTATCCACGGCGTGAGCTTAAGAACTAGTGTGAATTCACACGTCTATGAAGAAGTACATTTAAACAAATGCACTAATAATGAAATGCAGGAATGTGGAATGCATGTCAGGGAAAGGGGGGCGGAGTTTGTGGGGAGAGATGATCAAGCGGCACCGGGAGATGAAGTGATGACAAAGTAGAATTAGGGGAATTGGTGAATTGAATGG
>CM051011.1:26003062-26025562 GCA_027704905.1 Muraenolepis orangiensis | reverse complement strand
CTGTGGGGTGAGGAGTTCAGAAAATGTCCAAAGTCATTTGATCAATTGAATCCATCAATTGGATTAATCTAAACTTTTTCCGTTTAATCAATTGAAAAGGGACTCTCGTATCTTGAATTCTTCAAATTCCTCAAATGTTGTCAAATGTCAACAAATATGACAAATTCTTCCAATTCAACATAAATTGCAATATTCAACATGATGTATTAGTATTTTATTACTGCCAATTTGCACTATACGTATTGTTGTATATTGTATATACTTACGTATTACTGTAATAACACTGTAAATTGTGCAATTCATCTGTCAATACATTTAGATTTCATTTAGATTTCATTTAGTTATATTTTGTTATACCAGTTTAGTTTAGTTTGTTGTTACTTAGTTTTTAGGTATTAGTATAGTATAGTCATAGTCATCTTGAATCTTGAATGATATGACACCATTTCCAGTTTCCACTTGAATCACTACTACTGAGACAACTGTCACTGAAGGAACCCTCCCTGCTGTGTGCATGGGGGCCACCAGTCTCTGTTTGATTGATTGTCACACACAGCGGTGCTCCCAGAGGATGATCCACGGGGGCCCTTATTTTGAAAATCTACAAATTAAACCGTCATTTCTTTAATTCAAAAAATATACAATATAAATATATTGGTTTTCTTCTTTCTTCCCGCAGCTGAAAAGATTGAATATTTTTTGTTTTACAGTAAAGGGCACGAAATGACTAATGTCAATATTATGAGCCCCTTTAAGAATCGAAAGTCAAAAGTAAAGATTAAATATTGCATCTTAATCTTGAGTGACTCACAGTATCCACTTGAGTCATTTAGGGCCTTTTCACTGTAAAACTAAATCTTCAATCTGCGGTCGGCTTATGCGGTGACAAGCTCTCCTCGTCCTTTGAGGAGCGAGGAGGTAGTGAGCAAGCGAGGAGGTAGTGAGCAAACAAGGGGGAGGGGAGGAGGGCTATCGCAGCACGGGGTGGAACATTACGAGCCTGATGAATGTGCAACTGGCAGCCGAGGGCCTGACGCCACACCGAACAGCTCATTTTTAACATTGTTCCGTGCCCAGTTACCGCTGTGGCGCGCACAATGGAACCACGTCACGGCTCCGACTGTCAAATGTATTGCGTGTGTATTGACATATGAATCAGCTTCAACGTGTGTCCTGAAATAAAAAAAACATAAAAACTCACACACTGGATCAGGGAAATGATTGTTATTTTGATTGGAATCAGCGAGACTGAAATAGACCCCCCCCCCCCCGTTGTTTTGCACACATTTTTGGACGTGTGGAAAGAGAGTACAAAACAATGCAGCAGAAATATGGACTCGGGAGAGAGGAGAATCTGCATCTTCACGTGTGCGTGTGTGTGTGTGTGTGTCTGTGTGTGTGTCTGTGTGTGTGTCTGTGTGTGTGTGTGAACGGATTACTGAAGTAATACACTTGAGTTGTACTGCACATTGATGAGACAATCAACATCTGTGGCTAGCATTTGATTTCAGCAGGGTGTGGCTAGTGGATATGTGTGTGTGTGTGTGTGTGTGTGTGTGTGTGTGTGTGTGTGTGTGTGTGTGTGTGTGTGTGTGTGTGTGTGTGTGTGTGTGTGTGTGTGTGTGTGTGTGTGTGTGTGTGTGTGTGTGCGCGCGCGCGTGCGTGTGTGTGTGTATGAGTGTGTGTCTGAGTGTGTAACCACCAACGCTGCAAAATAAGCATCACCATTAACCCCCCTCCTCTCCCCACACACACACACACAAATCGAGATCCTCTCCTCCGGGAATAACACAACAGAGTGCGGCAGGACATTTTGTGTGGCCCCCAGAAACCACAAGCGAGAGATGTGGTCTGACAGCAGAAAGCAACACAAACAACAACAACAACAACAACAACCCCCCCCCCCCCCCCCCCCCCATAGAGCATTTGGGCTACAGTACTTGTCTCCGAAGAATCTCCTCCAGAAGTCTGCGGCGTCTGCCTTGGTGATGCGGAAGGTGTCTCCCTGGAAGTGTCCGCCGGGGAAGAGAGCTTTGATCTCCGCCAGCATGTGGCTGAAGATCAGGGAGAGCTTGGTCAGATTCCTCCTGCGGATCACACACACACACACACACACACACACACAGAACAGACGCTGTGTGAAGAACAACACACAGAATGTGAAAGAAGAACAACTGTGTGTGTGTGTGTGTGTGTGTGTGTGTGTGTGTGTGTGTGTGTGTGTGTGTGTGTGTGTGTGTGTGTGTGTGTGTGTGTGTGTGTTAGTTTGGCAGATCAAAACCGAGAGAAGGGCTGGCGTTTAACAAATAATAAGAACAGCCTTGTCATCACTGCATTTACGTCATGAATTTTAAATAAACGTCGACCTTTAACCTTTGTATCATCGCATTCATTTGGACATTAAAATAGGGCACGTATAACTGGAAAGTATTACGTTTTTTTTGCACATCAAGAAAAAGCCATGAATAAGCCTAAGACACACCTACAATACAAATTATATTTTTGTCATTCAACACAACTTAAAATTAATTCCAAGCACTAACGTCCCCTTTTCGTCAACATTTGATGCCAGGCTCCAAGGCCTGCCAAATGAAGGTAGAATATATATATACAATATATAGTAAATAGTTCAATACAACATTTCCCCCTGCGTAGTCTCACAAATATGGCAGACATGCTCAAATCTGGGTGAATGGGATATGTCACGTTCTTTTGCATCCGATTTGTTTGGGCCAATTATGTAGCTGGAGGCGAGCGTTGCTGTAAGTGCGTAATTAGCGAACGTAAACCCGGCCCAAAAGGTTTCAAATCAACACCCGACCGTTGCAGAAATACCCCTCCTGAAAGCTTATATCTCCTGAAGCGGAGTGAACGCTCCGTTCTGTGGGTACTTACAACAATACAACGAAACCGTGCGACAATAGCATACGCAGCGCCGCTAATGTCACACCGCCGCTAGCTTGTTTTAAAAGGGTGGAATAGCAAAGAGACAACGTAACACCATTGACGTTATTGATTGCTATGATTGCCGATCAGTCTGTTGGGACTTGGCTTGGGAACCCGGAGGGTCATTGGATAAATAGGAAAAAAGGATGTAACTCCGGCCCAGTCGCCCCTTGGTGCGAGGACATAGTAGGACTGGATCCCAGATGACTTCCCACCCTATAATCTTCGATTGACCATCGAAGGCCATAGGTCTTGTCTGGTCTGGGTTATGTAAGGATTAGGATTGTTGCGGTTTAGACCCATACATCACGGGACATGTTATCTTACAGTATTATTCCCGTAGGGAGATAGGCAGAGCCCGATTGTTTGATCTTTGAGGGATTTAGCAGCATGTGCCCAGCATTAATTGTTTTGGCAGTTGTCTTTTTATTTCTTTATTTTTTTTTCCTCAGGGTGTGTGTGTGTGTGTGTGTGTGTGTGTGTGTGTGTGTGTGTGTGGGGGGGGGGGGGGGGGGATATTGTTGATTCCCTCATCCCACTGCTTCAGGCGCTGGGATTTGTCGAGCTCCCAGAGATTAGAAAACAGTCGGATAGACGCTCATACACACACACATATGCACACACACACACACACACACACACATGCACACACATGAACAACACACGCACATGAACAACACACACACACATGCACATGAAAAACACACACACACACACACACACACAGACTGACAAACACACACACCAGCGGTAGAGGAGAGCGTAGACAGGGTGACATTGCCCAAGGTGTGCATGAATGGAACAAAGCAGGAATATGTGCTGCGGGGTCCTGATAACCAGCTTTGTGAGGCCGGTGTGTGTGTGTGTGTGTGTGTGTGTGTGTGTGTGTGTGTGTGTGTGTGTGTGTGTGTGTGTGTGTGTGTGTGTGTGTGTGTGTGTGTGTGTGCGTATGTGCGCACACACCGGCCTGCGCCACGTGCGCACACGTGCGTCTCCAACCTTGAGCCCAACCTGGGCCCGGCAACTTTGATTCTACAGTCCTTGAAAAGCCGAAAACCCTGAACAAAGCGAAGGGTGTTTATCGGGAAGTCCTGAACCGGAACCGGAGGACTTTTAGCTAACTTAAACGCCACTTTTACACTTAATAAAAATCTGTCAACAATATGGCCAGGACGACTATAATTTGTGGTACTACTCTGGAGGAACTTCAGAAAATCGTACGTCCACAGCGCAACAAGGGTTGGGAAATGCTAAAGCATGTGTTTACTATCTCGGGGGGTGTAGGCTCTCCAGTAAGTCTGCATGGTCCCAATTTGTACCATGTTTACGGTATGTTAGCGTGCGCCGGATGGTTTCTGGTATCAGTATTATTCTGATTCTCTCTCTCTCACACACACACACACACGCAGTCTCTATAATTAGTGGCGCAATACAGGAACGGGGACAGAAGAAGCCCCATTTGGCAAAAAGACAAATGAGTCACAATCGGACACAATGAGTCACCATCCGACACACCGTGAGTCACAATCGATGGCGGCGAGCTGCTTGGCAGTCTCCACAATTACGACGGCATCTCACCACAGGGACTAAAGCAATTAAGATTCAGCAGGCATAGCACACATACATTTGCAACAGGTAGCGGCTTTCGGCAAACCCCGTTCATCGACGAGCCCGGCGCTTGCAGACTTTCAAGAATATGATTATGGAACGCACCGAGTTGCTGCCAAGTTATGCATCGCAGTGGTGTCGACTCTAAATACCCCGGCAACCACCAAGTGCTCGAGGCGGGCTGCTTATCCGTCTGTTCGCAGAGCATTGATCTTGGATTTGACTTTAAAACTCCGGCTTAATTGTGCGTAAAGTTTGCGGGGGGCAGGGGTGGGAGGGGGTGGGGGGGGTGGGGGGAACCCTAAGCTTTGCCGGCGAACTGCGATCCTAATCAACTGAAAATCTGTCCCGTAGAAATGTAGACCGATATATAGGCCTATAAAAATAAAGATCAACCTTTTAAGGTCACTGAGTAGTAACAGCTTGAGTCGTCTCATCCATCGGCCCGAGAACAAAGGACGCAGGGAAAAGAGCTGCACAGACAGAGATTAGAAAACCCCAATACCTTCAGGTCCTGGCAAGGTGGTATCAGGAGATACCACCGATAAATGACATTTCTACAGGTAAAGTCTACCCTCCATGCCCAGTAATATAGTGCTTTCTACACTCCCTAAACTCTAAGTGGCAGGCTTTAACCGATAACGCCAGATAATGAAGGCTATATTTAGCAAACGAAAGAGACATATTTCAATATAAAAAAAAAAGAATAAAGAGATTGAGAGGAAAATAAATAAATAACTAGGATGACATAAATGAAGGTAGACTGCAGGGGAGGTAGGGGCTGCCAGTGAGATACGCATGGCGTTTCACGAATTACAGCCACAATGAAGCAAATTATCCGCCTCACTGATCTCCCACCCTTCCAGTCACTTCCCAGTCACTCACTGCCTTAATCAGTCCGGGGGATGGATCCCTACTGGGTCATCCCTACTCAGCCAGGCTCCTATAGCTTAAGGCAAGTTAACATTTTAAACTTTTTAAGTCTTTTTAAGACTTTTTCTAATGCCACTCTGAATTCAATTCAAGACCAAATAACCGACATTGAAGAAACAACAACAACAACAACATCAATTTAGAGTTAGGGTTATGGACAATTCTACCCAAATGCTTATTGCATAACATAAAACATGGCTTTTTTGGTCCAGTGAAAAGGTTAGATAATCTACTTCAAATTTTGACAACAATTGGAGTGTTATTGGTTCCTCCTATGCTGATCTGTATGAAATGAATGCGAGAGGCATTCTGTAAAATCATTGAACAAAAAACGCATTGGCTACCAATTATTTTTGAGATTTTAAATTGCAACGTCAGAAACATAACCATGAAACCATAAAATCCTACTTCTCACGTCTTAGCATTTTTTGGCAGACTTTTAAAAGATTGACTCGAGACGTTTTAACACCAACTAAGGCCCTTATACTTATTTTCAAGAATAATGAATTCAATGCCTTTTGAGAATGATTTATTTTAGGATCCACAGGGAACCCGGCTCAGCGCTCTCCCGTTAGGAGGCCGAGGGGGTGGCAGGGAGGAGCAAGCAGATGCTCACATAACGGCTATTAGCTTTCCAAGCGGAATAGACCCCACCACTCCCCAACACTCTGCAACCAATATGCACCATGCATGCAGGAGGTTTTCCATTACCACCTTTAATGAGCACAGCTCAGGGATAGAAATGGTCGGGGGGGGTCGGGGGGGGAGAGGTAATCCACCTGTGCTAACAAACAACACTATATAAAGAAAGGAACAAGTTGTCACTTTTTGATCATGGGACATCGAGGTAAAGCCTCGATGTCCACAAAGAGTCCAGCCCCCCCCCCCCCCCCCCCCTTTTAATGCTAATTGAATAATGGTTCTGGTACGGGTTGTCCCACCTTGTATGGCCAACAAACCATTAAGGGCTCTGTGTTTGCGCTCCATCGACTTCTAAAAGCCCCGGCACTCAAGTTACAATTCATTAGCGCCGCTAATGCTGTGTGTGTGTGTGTGTGTGTGTGTGTGTGTGTGTGTGTGTGTGTGTGTGTGTGTGTGTGTGTGTGTGTGTGTGTGTGTGTGGCGGGTTAGGACGGCCACTGACTGCACAGCTCATCATTGTCTCGCTGACTTCTGCAAAAGCCACGCAGCTAGCGGTAGCCTATATGCATCCCGACTCTAACCAAATCAGTTGTTCCACATCAGTTGTTCGTCATGCACGTTGCCACGGTTCCCCTATTTTGACTCGTCACTTCAACAATTCCAAACGGAAGTGAAGCGGAGTGAACGCTCCGTTCTGCGGGTGGTTATACACAGCAATACAACAAAACCGTGGGACAACAGCACACGCAGCGCCGCTAATGTCTAACACCGCCGCTAGCTTGTTTTAAAAGGGTGGGAATAGCAAAGAGACAACGTAACACGATTGACTGTTATTGATTGTTATGATTGCGGATACGTCTGTTGGGACTTGGGGGCTTGGGAACCGGTTCAAGTCCCCAAAACACCTGGGCACTGCCGAGGTGCCCTTGAGCAAGGCACCAGACCCCTCCACTGCTCCCCGGGCAGCTGTATAAAACATAGCTGCCCACTGCTCCTAATACTAGAGCAGGTTTAATGCAGAGAAACACATATCCCTGTGTTTGTTAACATGTATGTTAGTATGTGGCCAATAAAGAGGAGTCAATCCTTTAGCTTTACGTTAGCCTACGTGGCCCAATGACGCCGCCAATACTGCATTGACAACACCTGCACCCGCGCGTAGCTTGAAGGGTGCTAGCCTAACAACAGACTACAATACAAGACCATGGATATCATGTGGTTACCTCGTGTTTCAGCACGTCCGCTTACTGCTACCTTAGCTGAATGACACATGAGACAAGACACCTTCAGGGGTTATGAGGTAGCATGAATTTAAAGTTTCTAAGCTCCTTATATCCTATAGTATATATTTCTTTCTTTCTCTATTTCTTGGATATCTCTGTCCTATTTTTTTTCCTTCTGGTTAGTTGCCAAATTATTTTCGCTGTACTGTACTCTACTGCCAACAATTCTGGTAAAGATGCTAATGTAAAGGTGGACATAGCCAGGCATGGCGGTATGGTCTCTGTTAGCTACGTTTCACTGGTAGACTGGTGAATCTCTGTGTTTATTATTTTCACTTGCTGGCTGAAGTCGAACCAAAGGGGGGCTTGGAAGGATTAGGTCAACTTAGGCTTTCATACCATCTTTTGTTTTCCCTTCAGGAGATGAGCGGCAATGACTGGGCGCCTTTTAGCTCTGCAATTAATTAGCCACAAGAATAACATTGGCTGAGGGGTGAGGCGGGGGACCCTTAAAAAGGTGTCTCTGGACACACTCTGTGACATA
This sequence comes from Muraenolepis orangiensis, assembly GCA_027704905.1. Taxonomy (NCBI): domain Eukaryota; kingdom Metazoa; phylum Chordata; class Actinopteri; order Gadiformes; family Muraenolepididae; genus Muraenolepis; species Muraenolepis orangiensis. Next base: position 26,017,666 of record CM051011.1, on the reverse strand, counting down.
ATTGCAAGGAGGCACACAGCGCAAAAGGAGTAAGGCTGAGTAGGTGAGCACTCCACCAAGTGAATTATTAGATTGTTTTTTTGAGCACCGACCAATTAGAACATAAATTCTACGCAGATTGCGCAAAGAGTTTTGTTGGCGAAAAAGAGCAAATGCCATGACGTCAGAGAGAGAGAGAGAGAGAGAGAGAGAGAGAGAGAGAGAGAGAGAGAGAGAGAGAGAGAGAGAGAGAGAGAGAGAGAGAGAGAGAGAGAGAGAGAGAGAGAGAGAGAGAGAGAGAAAGAGAAAGAGAGAAGAGAGAGATAGAGAGGGGAAAGGGCCCTAAAACACTGTTCATTATGGGACACAATGTTAATGATAATCTTAGCCTCATACGGCTACGATTACCATTTAAGAGAGATGACAAACAAAGCCATAGTAGAAAAGTGGGGTGAAAATAGTTGAAGGGGTATTATGACGTATGCACTATTCACGCACAACAAGAGTGATTAGAATATCACAGTTTACCGTTTTATCACTTCCCCTACACGCTGGGAGTTTTATGGTAATGTCTGATACTGCAAACTTACAATTTAACGAGTGTCATACTCATAACACAGAGGGGTTTCAAGCAGGCAGCAGAGGGACAACGATGTGTAAAAAAAAAAAGAATATTAAATCAGCAGCGTACACCCGGTCACCCGGTAGGATGCTGCTCCTGTCCCACCTCTCGCCCTCGCCCAGCCGCCCTCAGCGCTGGATACGGACAAACCGATCTTTCACTTCCCGCTTCCTTCCACGCTTCCTCCACAGATGGCTCCGCTTTTCTGTCATGCTTTACTCATCTCACTGCCACCCCCTCATCTAGTCCACCGAACCCAAACCCTCTACAGCGACCTCCCCCACCTCCTCCTCCTCCTCCTCCTCCTCCTCCCCCAGGCCTTAACATGGGGAAACTGAGGAGACAGAAACCACTTCAAGGCATAGTTGGGTAGGTTGAGGTATACATGACAGGGGCAGAGCCTGGGGTGACACAAAAAGCACATTTACCACTTTGTTTTACCGTACGTGATGCGGTACGCTGCTAAGAGCTTGGCCCAGGGACCTTGTTGTTATGTACGTCATATGGAGAGAAAAATATATTAAACATCTCCACAGGGTGTGTTTAGCTTTAATGCAGAACAATCTGAATTGTTGCAGTGTACTGTAATGGATCAGTGAAATAGTCAACTAATCCAACATATTGATTGCGAGTTGACTCAAGTCACTTTTCCTAAGAATAGAGAGTGATGAAATAGCAGTAGAGTCTTATCCTGTCTCCATTTCCTGTCACGTCATGCACCTCCATTAGTCAAATCTGTAGGAATTGCAACCACAGCATCGCAAAATCCTCCCAACTAGTACTATACTGACTTAAGTGAAAACAGGAAATTATAAATATATACTGTGTTTATATATATATATATATATATATATATACACACACACACACACACACACACACACACACACACACACACATACATTCACATACATAAATCAGGACATACACACTTGTAAACCGACAAAATGACAAAGACTTAACTGTCCATCATTTTTAACTACTATAAAGATGTATTGGAAATATAACAACGCCACTTTGAGAAAGACATGGACACTCTGAAACATAGACGTTAATTGACCAAATATGTCCACAGCTAGCTTGTGGCAAATCACATGTCATGCTGTCAGTTGAGCCGCTGGAACAAGAGTTATTAAGGCTACAGACCTTACGATTTGTCAATGTCATTTACTGCCGGTCAGTGCAGGCTCTCTGCTCTCTTAATCTCACAGAGACAAACGCCGATAAACTAAGAGTTACATGGTCAGTTTTTGTCACCTTACTGCCAATAAGTTTGACGGATTAACTGGATTATATTATCAAGCGAAGTGTGAGTACGGAGACATTTCCTGAAATCAGCAAAACGTAACGTACGTACGCTCTGCCTCCAAGTAAGCGACAGGTCGTTTCGCTGATCCCCGTTTGTGCTGAGTAAGGGTCTTGGTGCCAACAGACTTGGGGGATGGAGGAAAATAAAAGTCAAATCATATCAAGGCTCTGAAGCAAAAAGGTTTCAAAAGGTCCAAAGAAAAAAAAAATATATAATAATAATAATAACACACTCTGACATTGGTACAGTGGAAGTGACTAACTGGCGTATTGCACCTCAAATGCTCCACACACAACAACCCTTGGTTTGCGGCAGAACACACACTGGTGAACACAACCACTTTTAAGCGGCACGATTCCGAGCGTTGATTCGCAGGCCAGATGCGTGATGGGAATGAGTGATTCTCCAAGACAGTATCAGGTGCTCTGATCTAGGGTGGCCTACACAGGGGACCAAGCAGAAGGTCAGAGGAGGAGGAGGAGAGTGTGGGTGTGTAACCGGAATAGAATTATAGGAAGGAGATTTGTCACACGTGTGGCAGGGCGGGAGTGCCTTGGGTAAGGTGTTCGGGAAGGAGAGAGAGAGAGAGAGAGAGAGAGAGAGAGAGAGAGAGAGAGAGAGAGAGAGAGAGAGAGAGAGAGAGAGAGAGAGAGAGAGAGAGAGAGAGAGAGAGAGAGAGAGGGAGAGAGGTTAGTCGCCCGTCAGTTAATCAAGCATGTTATATGGAAGCATGCCAGACGGGCTGCGACAAAGACAGTGGCGGGGCCACATGTGGGGTAAGCCGTGTCCCTGGAGAGAGAGAGAGAGAGAGAGAGAGAGAGAGAGAGAGAGAGAGAGAGAGAGAGAGAGAGAGAGAGAGAGAGAGAGAGAGAGAGAGAGAGAGAGAGAGAGAGAGAGAGAGAGAGAGAGAGAGAGAGAGAGAGAGAGAGAGAGAGAGAGAGAGATTTTGTTCTCCTCCTCTCTCCCCCCCGGGATCACCCTTGTCAGGGGGGGGGGGGGGTCACTTCATGCATTATGAGTCAGGAGTCCCCTCCAGGTGGAATCAAATCCTCCCCTTTCTGTCCCTGTTAACTAATGGCTCTCGTGGGCCGAGGGGCTCCACCACTATTGATTACGACTTTGAAAAGACTTGATTCTCATATCCAGTGCGCGGCCTTTCTCTCACAAAAATATGAAGATGCTCATTTGTTTTTGTCATCCTAAACTCTCGAGAAAACACGGTGAGGGACGTCAGACGCTGCGCCTAATGCCAACGCCAAGAATAAATACCAGCAGGGTGAGGAAAGGCTAATAATGATATATTGTTCACAGGAAACTCAAAGTGTCAAGTTGAACAAGCCTGTATGACGAGGCTATAATCATACATGCACATGCAAAAAGGTGCTTGCTCAGACACGTTGGTCTTTTGAGTTGAATGATACTCCCCATACCTGAGATATTTAGTTTTAGGTTAGGTTTTCAGAGGCTTTTAATAATAATTATAAATACATAAAAACAAGCACATGCACATGCACACCCCTCTTTGTGAACCAAATGAGGGAAATATATTTTGAGATTTTTCCAGCCAAATGTTGGCTGGAATCTTTATGCCAGAAATGGCGGAGACGAGTAGGTGGTTCACTTGTTATCACTGCGTTATAGGCTGTCAAAAAGGCACGAGATTTAAAAAAGACCTCCTTGAAGATTTCTTCTTCAGGCTTCAGAATGGAACTGGCTACTATGCACACGATACATCATGTCATGACATGACAAAAAGTTTGTGGTTTTTTTCACAGCGCAATGGTATGGATGTAATTTGTTTGATATGTACATAAATAATCCTAAATAAAATCTTTTTTTTCTACATTTGTGTCCCAATAGTGCTCATAGTACTCCAAATTCCCATTTAGTCTCAAAACAATTTCAGATGGTTTTGTAAAAAACAAGAACATGTATACTTGGTGAGCATCCTTGGTTTTGCCTGCAGGAGCCCTGGCAGAGGATGAGGGTAATGTCATAACACACTACGCCAAATACAATCACTGGATGTTGCAGCAACAAAGTCAACAACGATACATCCATAATGTCTTTAAAGGCTACTTTAATCTAATAGCATTTGCCTTCACTAAAATTGATTCATGTTGTGGATGATGTCATTGTTAGGTTGTTCGGTGTGAGTTATTGCACCTTAGTAATTCTGGCTAAAAAAGTCGTGCAAAAGATATCCATAAGTCAGGGGCCACATCCATGTGAGTGTCCATGGCCGGGCCGTGTCCGGCGAGTGAACTAACCATAACAAGAATGAGAAGCACACGTTAAAAATAATACTTTCTCCTGTCATGTGTGGCAAGGATGCAAGACTCAAGTTGTTTACATTCGGGAGCTAGCGATAGGACCTCGAAGACAGGAAGAAAGGGCACATGCATGTTGTGAATTATTTAAGACGAGGTTAGGGAAAGGACATGAGGAACTCACAGCTGGAGTACAACTAAAATGGAAAGTACACGAACAGGATGTCAAGTGTGCCAGAATCCTTCTTTGCTGTGTTCAAAGGGAATCAGAAAGCAATAAGAGAACGAAAATCGCTGGAGCCCGTCAGGTTAAATCAATAACTGTCTTCAATTGCGTTGTGTATTAGGGAGAAAAAAAAAATACTTTTCCTCAAATGCAGTCTTACAATAAAGCAGTTCTTATTTATCCTCTATGTCTTATTTCCCATACATCCGCTGTATCCGTCGATACTAACTGACCATAATGCATTTAGGCCGTTGTCAAGAAGGAAATAGTGCAGGCTCAAAGCAGATTTTGTTGTTGTACCACAAATCAAATATCTTTAAAACATATTTTCTGGGCGGGTTTCAGGAATGGCAAAGCTCCTCTTTCAGCCGCGTCAGCTGCTCTGACATCCAGCGATCGAATGCACGGCGCAAGAAATTGCTGAAATGTGAAAATTTTGCAAATTTCCATTTTGAACATAATTCTCTGTGAGATGAGGTGCAGTGTCGCGAAACAGGGGCATGTGCCACTGGAGGCTTAGCAGATGCACTCGGCAGAGAAGAGAGAAAGAGAGTCCTAAAGATAAACCTAAAGCTCCTTCTTTTTTCTATATCCCATTTTTCACCTCCACCTGGCAGTCCTTTAGGTGTGTTAAGGTGCCGTGTGCACATCTGGAGGAATCCCAAGTCCTGACTGATGGCGATTTAAATGGGGGTGACAAGAGGAGACTCCCCCCCCCCCACCCACCCCCAAATACACACACACACACACACACACACACACACACACGCCTCGATTTGCACGCACATATTTGAATCATAACCTCACAAACACATATCGGTTTATATTGTTTGGAGGGGTCTATAAATCACTCAACACACAAACACAACAAAACGCGCCAAAAACACACCTTTCCTTACTAAACCGCATTTCAAAGGTCGAGACTTCAAGGGCAGTAAAAACACAGACAGTTAGTCCGGTTATTTTTTTTTACAATACCGCTTTTTTTACACCTCCTTTAAAAAAAATGCAATTATAAAAAAAGCTTCTCTCAGCCTTGCTGGGTTGCGAGTAATGAAAGAAGCCGACTGCACTTCCTGTCTGTTGTACTATCCTAAAAGGCTCCACTCGGACAGAGCACAGAACACATCCTGTATGTCGCAGTGTACATACACGTACACGTACACGACACACACACACACACACACACACACACACACACACACACACACACACACACACACACACACACACACACACACACACACACACACACACACACACACACACACACACACACGCACACACGCACACAAACAAATACACAGAAGAGGTGACGAGAAGGCAGCTTTTATGCGATCCCGTTAATAAAGGACCGGAGCTTTAATTCAGGTGAGTGTCTGTAAGCATCTTAACTCGATTGGTTCTCTCTGGCTCCTGGTGGCTGACATGATCTCGTCGTGCCCTTATTACTGTTATTATCATCGTCATCATCAGGTAATGGTGCATCCTATTTGAAATGGTATTCTACGTAAGCGAGGACAGTGCACCCTGTACCATAATAGTGCCTGGGTCCTCTATTGGCTGAACAAACCCCGAATAAGAATGGCCGTTTTAGTTGTACTCAAGCCTTTAGTGTGTTACTCTACCTCTCCTGTGACTGCTCTTCGTACATCCTCTCCTTCCCCTCTTTGAAGAGCCGGATGGCCCGTTTGGACTTCTTTATGAGGCTATCGATGTAGATTTTAAAGTACTCATTCTCGCTGAGCTGGGCCAGTTTCTGGGTCTCCTCGTATTTGCACAGTATGAGCCGCAGGTGCTGGTAGGCGTCGGGTAGGATATCCAAAATGTACGGCGGGCTGTTTTTCAACTGGAGTCTGGGGTTTTGGCACAGCCGGACCTGTGAAGAAATTAGATTCAATTAGTCTGAGCTGTTTGAATCTGAATCAGCAGAAAATGGGCAAATGTGTAAAGAAGCTGCCATTTTTGTATACTTTTTGGTATGTAAATAGGGTATACTGCTGTAGAATACCATTTATTATCAGATATAGCCATTTTGCTGGTAGCTCACACACTGTTTTTGTTTGCTATACACATGTTTGTTTATTTATGTATTCATAATAGAAAATAATAACTAAAATGTGGACTTATCTGCTCCAAACCAGTTGATACACTTCACGTAATCTTAAAATGTTATTACAGGAGCCTAGTTCATAGCAAACACAGGATACATCCTGCAGCAGCAGAAACAAAATTATCATAATTTGGCTGATAGCCAAAGAGTCCAATGAAACACCATAAAGGACAGATGGATAATGTGTAAGTGAGTGTGTATCTCAGTTTATGATCACTTACCTATCAGGCCAACAGTTATTTTCCATGAAATATCAGCACTTGGACAACTTATTTCCTAGGCCTCTTCCATAATATGCGCTATCCTACTGACCACATTTTGTATTGGCTTCTATTGCTGAATGACAAGTTCACTAGTGTGAACAAAATGTGGGCAAAAGCTAAGTTGTTAATTGACGAGTGTGAGTCGAAAAGAACACTACGAATCGATACGTTCCCCCCCTCACAACAGGAACTCGGGATACTATTCTACACAAAGCGGGCATACAACACGCCAGCAGGGCCTATACTTACGACTTTATCCATGAGTTTCCAGGTTTTTTCCACGGTCCTCCGGTCGGCAGCGGCTTGCTTCGGAGGCCCCACGGCATCCTGAATGGCATCGATGATGCCCAAAATCCGACCCTTGCTCCGGTTCGGTCCACGTCCCCCAGGGGTTCGGCCGCTGAGAGCAGTTGCCATTTCCTGTAAACTAAGGTGGACAGAAGTGGGCAGAAGTTGTTATAGAGAGTTGTTGTTATATATATATATATTTTTTTTTATATATATAAACATATATTCTGCATATATATATATATATATATATATTAATAATAACTTGAAACGTAGTTTGGTTGCGTAATCAAACGACCACATAGCATTAAAAGACAAGGTATAAGATACAAGAGAACACTGATTTCAGTGCAGCGAGTAAAAAACCCAAAACATCTCCTCTCAAGCGAGACCGCACGTAACGCGGCTCGGCTCCAAGTCGCTCCAGTTGTGTTACAACAACCCCCTAGTAGTAGTAGAAGTAGCGTTACACAACTCACACAACTACATACAGTGTTATTATACAGAACCCACCTCATCGTTATCAACACATCGGCTTATTCATCGCTGGATGCGTTTCTTAGTAGTTTGGCGTAAAAAAAACACAAACAAAACAAAAACAGGCATGTCCCAACTTCAGGGGCGAACGCCACCTAAAAACAGTGTCAATAAAACCCCCCCCAGCAAGCAGCTCAACTCGGTCCACATCCAGTACGGACCGGGGAAGTATCCGTGTCTCAACTCGGTGTGTGTGTGTGTCAATCTTCCATCTTTTTCCAAACGTGCCGTACTGTTAATCCATAGTTTCTGCTGAGTTTTAAAGATCATAAACGACGAGACCAGAAGAAGAACACCCCAGCAGAGTGTCTGCTGTGTCTGCTGTGTTGTTCGGTCAGTACCCGCCGGGGCTTGCAGCCTTTGACAGTGGAGGATCCCAGCGGTAGGAGGAGTGACAATAACAGGCTTTCAAAGCCGAAGAAGCGAATATTTCCCCAGGAACCTATCCGAAAAAAAGGACCGCTGATCGGCTGGGGGATCGGCTGAGGACCGTGGGACGAGTGAAGCTAAACGACTGACTGAGAGTGGAAGGGGCCGCTCCCAAATCAATCGATAAGTCCACTTGGCTTCGCCCCACTCACTTTCAGTATACTGCTGCTGCTGCTGCTGCTGCTGGTGGAAACATGAGCAACGCTCTTCCGGAAACGACACACGCACACACACACGCACGCACGCTCACATGCACACACACACGCACACGCACACACAGGGGGGGCGCGGAGTGAGCGCTGAAATATGCATGCCGCAAACACCGCTGTGCTGTGTGCATCATCCTTATTCTGTTAAACTATTCTTATGAGAAAATTCCCCGCGCATGATTCTTCGTCCTATTGCACACACACACACACACGCACACACACACACACACACACACACACACACACACACACACACACACACACACACACACACACACACACACACACACACACACACACACGCACACACACGCACATACACACACACACACACACACACAATTGACCTTTTCCAATTGGACGTCTCTTAAACACGTGCAGTATCCCGTTAGTGACTAGTAGCCAGCCTAGTAGCCACATCTATTGAAATAAAACCTCCAGCTTTAGCTTATGAAATAGAGAAGCAGAAGCACATGTACACATGTCAACACATGTATTCATGTCAGCAAAAGGCAGTGCTTACTGCTTAAAATTTGCAAGAAACACTGATAACATACTAAATGGCATATGTATTTATGACATATAGGTCTAAGATAGTGCGTATGTGCCCTGGCCGACGATGGATCACATTGAAAATTAGGTAGTAACTGTATTAGAGAACAATCTATGGGGTGGGGGGGGTTTTGTGTACTGTTTATTAGATTCATTTATTATCAATTTATTATCTTGGAGGGAGAAGACAAATGTTCACTTTGTGTATTGCTCATTCCTCACCCTGCTTAATGGCAGGGCTTTGGGTCGGGAGGGTTTGGGTGACACTGCCTGTTTGCATATGATTATTAAAAATTAAGTGGACATAATGAACCGTGTGTCTGGTTTGTGTGTGTGTGTGTGTGTGTGTGTGTGTGTGTGTGTGTGTGTGTGTGTGTGTGTGTGTGTGTGTGTGTGTGTGTGTGTGTGTGTGTGTGTGTGTGTAACTGAGTGTGATCACCTGTGACTAAGTGTGTGTGTGCTTGTGTGAGAGTGTGTGTCTCTTGAGTGTGTATCTCTAGATAGGTAGGCCCATGTGGAGGAAGAGTAGTGTTAATATTGTAGTGTAAAAGTAACATTTTAACCCATGTTGAGATAGGATGATGATGATCTAAGACAATTTTAGTCGATAGATGGAATGTACTATTATTCACATTTGCCTTGCTCTGCTTTTAATGTGTAAATAGTGTTGTGTTTTATGTTTTTAACCTGTTGGTTCCTCTTAAATGTACTCTATGTACCAAATTATCTTTGAGTTTCTCAGGAAAGAGCTATATACAATGTGTTAATGTATTATTATTATTATTATTATTATTAATAATTGTATTATTATTATTATTGTTATATTAGGCATTTTATGAAAAGGTAAATAATCCGAGTAGCTCATAGCTGGCTCCGGCCATAGGTGGGGTGTGTGAGCACACGCCGCCTGTGTGTGGGTGATTATTGACAGTGCTGTGGGAGGTCCGGGGAGAGCGTGCCAGAGACACGCCCCCTCCCCTTATCGCACAAGGTCAGGCTCATATCAAAACAAATCGCAACAAAAAATGAATGTCACCACTCCTATGTCAGCTAACGACCCAATCGTATTGGAAAGCACTTGTTGCCGTGTGGGCTTTTTTTTTGGTTGCAAAAAAAGGGTGGAGCGAAAGAGACAGATCGTGTTTTTTTTCTTTGGGGTGTTGTTGTTTTATCTCCATTGGCAGTGCTGAACCCAGGGGTTTACCAAGTTTACCAACTTGGTTCATGATTCAGCGAATGATTATTTGGCCTGTTGTATAGATGTAAGAAGGGAAGCTGCTGCCACAGAAAATCATCAGAGGTGAGAGAAATGCACTTTGTAAAGGTTTTTAGCAATTGAAACGTACATGAGTAGTATCATACATATTACATAAACCTGCAGAGAAGGATTGTAATATCCGTCTTTACAATATTTGTACAGTTATTTTATATATGGTATGTTCAATGATCTATATATAATTTGCATATGCTAAAAGTAAAACTTTGATATTCTTGCAGGGGTGTTTTAATTACGAAGAAAGGAAGCTATCCATTTTAATCTTGGCCAAACAACAGTACCACAGTAAAAAATGTTTTTAATATTTCCTTTAGTTTGACTAAAAGCTTAATAATAAACTAAAATGGCGCTTCTAAATTTGGTGAATATCAATTTGTGTCAATCGAAATATTCAAGATTCAATATTTAAGATGTTTTTATTTGCCATATGCAACAAGTACAATGGAATGCTTACTCCCCATTCCCTCACGCAGTATGAATTTCCTACAATTTAAGACTATATACTATATGTACTTTACTTGTACTATACAACACTATACTATACCAATATTGTACACACAATAAAAATAACAATAAAGTGTTTTGAATTCACTGTCAAACTAATTGATCAGTCCTGACTCAAAAGTATATTATCATAGTTATTATATACCAGTATATGTGTTAAGACGAAAAAAGGAAACCGTTTATAATGATTCTACTGTAATCATTGTGATGGACATTATAAGATACATAATAAAAACAATATTTTTTTTATAGTGGACACATTCCTGGAGGGAATCTGCGACCAATTTACTCCTGGGGTAAGATCAGCTGGAGCTATTGTAAGGGGCTTCCATTGCACAGCAGCTGATACCATCCGAGGACCTGCCTCTTATCACTGAAGCTAGTACCCCACACGATCAGCTGGGGGCGCTGTTTCACACTGTGGAAAAAGGGACTTCTGAAGCCGAAACTGCCACTGAAGAGCGTGAGCTTGTAACCATGTCAGGTGAGTGAATATCACAATATGTAGGTTTTTAATTACCAATACAATAGAATACCCTGCATGCCTTTTTAGAAATATCAAATATCTGTGCTACTTATAATATCGTAAAGCGTATTACCAAAAAAGAACATAACATTTACATAATATAAAATGTATTAATTAATAATAATTATAATTATAATAATAATTAATTTGATTAATTTAATTTGTAGTTCTACCATCTTTGCTAGTGAGACTATGTTTTTAATATAATATATTTGATTATCCCTGTGTGATCCTCATGTTGGGAATTATACAATTGGAACAACCATTAACTTTGAGGCTAAAGTGTAATATGTCATATGTAACTTCCATGTAAAGAACAAAGACAAATCAACTCCAAGATGGTCCAAACTGACACTTTGGAAAATGCTCAACCACTAGAAGACAAAGAACTCAACGTTGACCTGCAAAATAAGACTGACTATCGAAAATGGCAAAAGCAAGAAACACTGCAAGCAATCAAAGAAATTGAAAGACTTCTCGATTGTGCTCAATCTGCAAAAGAGAAAGAAATTGTTCAATTGAAGGTGAAAACAGAAGAACAGCAATCAATTATTGTTCAACTTAAAGAAGAAAATCAACAACAGAAATTTCTAATAAAGAGTTTAAAAGTTGAATTAGACGGTGTCATTGGGAAACTAAAAAATACGAAAGAAGAGATGAATAAAGAAAAAGAGCTAATTGAACAAATCTGGGCAGATATTAAAATAAAAAAAGAACTTCTGGACAAAAGTCAAAATGAGATAATCAATGAGCGGCAAATATTAAAAGGACTAATCATGCACGATAATCCAAGAAAACTCACAGAGCAGACAAATGAAAATAAACAACTGCAAGATGCATTCGAAAAGATTCAGGCTGACATCCAGAGTCACATTCAAGAAAGCAAGCGAAGAGTCTGTCATGCGAAGGAAGCGCATGGAGAAATGCAAAAATGGATTGCTGAAATAAAACATGAGCTGAATGTGGCAAAGTGTGACATTGAGATTCAAAGAGACCACATGAAGAGGCTACACCTTAAAATAAAAACCAACGTCAGAGAGACAGAGGAACGTCTGAGCAAGATGGATCACTCGCAGACCACCGAGGCCGTCGCTGAGAGAGGAGAACCCGTCAGTGTTGACACTCAGAGAACAGAGCGGAGAGTTGATCTGGACACACTGGAGACCACAGCAGGCAAAGAGCAGGAGAAAGAAATAGAATTTCAGCAGGCAGGAGAGCAATGGGAAAAGGAGGGCCCTGAGAGGATGACGGATGACAGTGATGAGCCATTTGAGAAGATGAAGAATGAACTAAACAGTGTGAAGGCAGCAGTGGAAAGGCTTTGGTATGAATCGGATGGGGAAGAAATCCCAGCAGAGACACTGGGCCACGTAGGACACAAACTGACAACAATGATGATGCCCAGGTCCCAGCAAATGACTGATGACTTTGAGAGACAACCAGAAGTTATCCAAGATGGAATGAGGACAGAGAAATATGAGAGGGATGAGAACCAACTCCAAACTGAAATACAGGCCCAGAGAGATGAACTACAAAGAGCGAGGCAGGTGGTGAAAAGGGAGATGGACGAAGTGAAGAAGATGAAGGAGAGTATTGAAAGGCAACAAATGGAGCTTGATGAAAAGTTGGAAAGGACAAGAAAAGAGATACGAGAGAAGGAAGTGTTGAACACTGAGATTGACATGAAGAAAAATAATCTGGAGAAGAGTATGAGACGAATGACGATGAGAAAGATGAAAGAAATGGTACCGCTTGTAAAACAAGACATGGAAGAGAAAGACTTGTTACATGGTATGTTGGATGCAAAGGATGATCAAAGTGAATTTTCTCCAGATACAGACAAATCAGGGGTAGGGGAAGGGAACGCAAAAATCCATGGACTCGTTCATAAAGTGCAAGCGATTAGAGATGTGTTAAAGACGGTGACACAGAAACCCGTGAGAGGTAAGACCGATTTGCCACAGGATGAAAGCCAAATCAAATGGACAAATTACAGAGCACAGAAACAAAGACGGGAGCTTGACCAAAGACTGGAGAAGATTGCTCAGGAGAGGGACGCCTTGGAGGTGATGAAGATGAAAATGCAGCTGGAGAAGGAGCAAGAGAAGCTGGAGAAGTCTGGGTGTAAGATGGCTGTTGCAGATGAGATGGAAGGGGACATGCAAAGTATGGATGCAGGGATGTACCACACCCCTGTTGAGGCTACAAAACATATCATTGTCACTGATAAACCAACTGGAAAGGAAAAGACAACACAAACCCAGCTTGTCGTCAGTCAACTAAGTGAACAAATACAAAGGTTTGATAGGTTTCCAGTAATTAAAAACGAAAGCCTGGAATTCCAACTGTCAAGGGTGGTCACAAAGGGAAAGCAGGACATTCGATGGCAGCATTTTGACATGGATTCATATGAAGACACCACAAAAGATGGCAATCAGGACCCAACAGAAAAAGAAAGGATTGTGAGAGGAGCTATGGACAACTTAAAACAAAACCACCAAGAGATGGAAAGGTTAATTAAGGATATAAACAATCTACATGTGCAAGGGACTGCTGAGGGGCCGGAGAACCAGGATTTAGGAAATCTAGATGATGCAACAATTGGGCAGACGAGACAAACAGTGTACATACACACATGTTCACAGGTTAACAGAAATATTTTGAGTTACAAAGAGGAAACCGTTGAACATAAATTGCCAGTGGTGTTTGAGACAATTGCGCACCGAAATAATAAGACTGACCAAGAATCAGAGGGGGCACCAGAGTTAAGGAATGCCAGGATACAAGACTTGATTCGGGAGATTAACAGAATAGAAGAAACGATAACACAAATAGCACTGAATGAAACTGTGACCATTGACATTGATTCTAGAGAAGTCAGTGCGTATGCTGAGGGATCACCGCTGCAGGTGTTACAACAAATCAGAGATGTCCTAAACAAAGTAAAAGTTGAGATGGACCAAAGTGAAATTTGTCTGAACAAAGAGACGACTGATATCAAATGGATTAAATCAATGACAAGGAAACAGAAGAGAGATCTTGACCAGCGGAGAGAGAAAACCCTCAGAGAGAGGGACCAACTGGATATATTCAAAATGAAACTACATCAGAAAAAGGTGGCGGTAGACCAGCAGATCAAGATGATAGCAAAAGTAAAAAATACAATTGAAAATATGGCTTCATATTTAAAAAATAAGTTTGAGGAATGCCAAGTAAAACAGACACAACTCGAGGTTTTGAACTGCAAGATCGAGTTCGAGAAACAAAACATAGAAAGAGTTTTTGCTTTGATTTCCCAGAAAACGGCTGAACTTGAGATAGTCATGAGCGAAATCAAGCAGCAAAGCAGAAACATGGACTCCAAAATCAATAGAGATGAAAAAAACAAGAACGATATATTAGAACTTGTATACAAAGAAGAAATAAATAAGGAGACCACGATCCTGACAAACTTGAACAGTGACAAAGAAAAGATGGAACATTTGATTCTTGAAGTGCAAA
>CM051011.1:25937570-26003013 GCA_027704905.1 Muraenolepis orangiensis | reverse complement strand
CATTAAAATGAAGATGCAAGTCTTAGAGCAAAAGATTCTGGATGTGCAGAAACAGACAAGACATTTGGAAATTCAGCAAAAAGAAATGGACTTGCAGACATTGAAGATTGATGAACACTTCAAACAGATACAAAGACAAAGAGACAGTCTGGCGAATATTAGATCTGACATGGTGGTACAAAAACAAGAAATGCTAAATAAATGGAAAGAGGAGCTTGCACTTGAGAAACAAGATCTTCAAATGGTAAAGGAAGCAGTAGACAGTCAAAGCAAAGATCTGGACATAGTTAAAGAAGCAATCAACCAAGAAAAACTTGAGTTGGATACAATTAGGTCTAATATCAAGAATGAAACTGAGAAACTGGAAATTGACAAAGAAAGAATCCATAAAGAAAATGAGACACTGGAAAGTGATAAAGAAAGAATCCAGAAAGAAAAAGAGAAACTGGAAAGTGATAAAGAAAGAATCCAGAAAGGAGCTAAGATACTAGAAAGAGATCAAGCTTCCGTGAAAGCAGAAAAAGAAAGACTTGAAATGACAAAGATTGAACTCCAAGGCAAGCAAGACAAAGTTGAAAGTGTCCTGAGCAACTTGAACAGTGACAAAGAAAAGATGGAACATTTGATTCTTGAAGTGCAAAAGAAAAACCAAGAACTTACTAAAGACATACAAGGTATGGCACAAAAACAGCAACAACATGAGCTTCTAGAGAGTGACATCAAAATCTTGACACATGACCTCAAAATTGGTCAGGACAATTTCATTACACAAAAAGAAGGGGTTCAACTTCTTAAGAGTGACATTGAGAATAAGAAGGAAGAGCTCAAATTGATCATGGACAGAATCTGTGAACAGACAGCACACCTCGATCAAATGAAGATTGATGTCGATGAAGAGCGAAGAAACATATTGGATGACCGGAAAATACTAGAAAGAGATTTGTCTCAAGTTAAGATGAGAGAAGATGAGGCCATGCAAATGATGATAAGCAACACAAATATTAAACACATGATCAAAAAGTTGAATGTTAAGACACTTGAAGACATTAAAATGAAGATGCAAGTCTTAGAGCAAAATATTCTGGATGTGCAGAAACAGACAAGACATTTGGAAATTCAGCAAAAAGAAATGGACTTGCAGACATTGAAGATTGATGAACACTTCAAACAGATACAAAGACAAAGAGACAATCTGGCGAATATTAGATCTGACATGGTGGTACAAAAACAAGAAATGCAAAATAAATGGAAAGAGGAGCTTGCACTTGAGAAACAAGATCTTCAAATGGTAAAGGAAGCAGTAGACAGTCAAAGCAAAGATCTGGACATAGTTAAAGAAGCAATCAACCAAGAAAAACTTGAGTTGGATACAATTAGGTCTAATATCAAGAATGAAACTGAGAAACTGGAAATTGACAAAGAAAGAATCCATAAAGAAAATGAGACACTGGAAAGTGATAAAGAAAGAATCCAGAAAGAAAAAGAGAAACTGGAAAGTGATAAAGAAAGAATCCATAAAGAAGCGGAGACACTGGAAAGTGATAAAGAAAGAATCCAGAAAGGAGCTAAGATACTAGAAAGAGATCAAGCTTCCGTGAAAGCAGAAAAAGAAAGACTTGAAATGACAAAGATTGAACTCCAAGGCAAGCAAGACAAAGTTGATAGTGTCCTGAGCAACTTGAACAGTGACAAAGAAAAGATGGAACATTTGATTCTTGAAGTGCAAACGAAAAAACAAGAACTTACTAAAGACATACAAGGTATGGCACAAAAACAGCAACAACATGAGCTTCTAGAGAGTGACATCAAAATCTTGACACATGACCTCAAAATTGGTCAGGACAATTTCATTACACAAAAAGAAGAGGTTCAACTTCTTAAGAGTGACATTGTGAACAAGAAGGAAGAGCTCAAAATGATCATGGACAGAACTTGTGAACAGACAACACACCTCGATCAAATGAAGATTGATGTCGATGAAGAGCGAAGAAACATATTGGATGACCGGAAAATACTGGAAAGAGATTTGTCTCAAGTTAAGATGAGAGAAGATGAGGCCATGCAAATGATGATAAGCAACACAAATATTAAACACATGATCAAAAAGTTGAATGTTAAGACACTTGAAGACATTAAAATGAAGATGCAAGTCTTAGAGCAAAATATTCTGGATGTGCAGAAACAGACAAGAAATTTGGAAATTCAGCAAAAAGAAATGGACTTGCAGACATTGAAGATTGATGAACACTTCAAACAGATACAAAGACAAAGAGACAATCTGGCGAATATTAGATCTGACATGGTGGTACAAAAACAAGAAATGCAAAATAAATGGAAAGAGGAGCTTGCACTTGAGAAACAAGATATTGAAATGGTAAAGGAAGCAGTAGACAGTCAAAGCAAAGATCTGGACATAATTAAAGAAGCAATCAACCAAGAAAAACTTGAGTTGGATACAATTAGGTCTAATATCAAGAATGAAACTGAGAAACTGGAAATTGACAAAGAAACAATCCAGAAAGAAACGGAGACACTGGAAAGTGATAAAGAAAGAATTCAGAAAGAAATTGAGACATTGGAAAGTGATAAAGAAAGAATCCAGAAAGGAGCTAAGATACTAGAAAGAGATCAAGCTTCCGTGAAAGCAGAAAAAGAAAGACTTGAAATGACAAAGATTGAACTCCAAGGCAAGCAAGACAAAGTTGATAGTGTCCTGAGCAACTTGAACAGTGACAAAGAAAAGATGGAACATTTGATTCTTGAAGTGCAAAAGAAAAAACAAGAACTTACTAAAGACATACAAGGTATGGCACAAAAACAGCAACAACATGAGCTTCTAGAGAGTGACATCAAAATCTTGACACATGACCTCAAAATTGGTCAGGACAATTTCATTACAAATAAAGAAGGGGTTCAACTTCTTAAGAGTGACATTGTGAATAAGAAGGAAGAGCTCAAATTGATCATGGACAGAATCTGTGAACAGACAGCACACCTCGATCAAATGAAGATTGATGTCAATGAAGAGCGAAGAAACATATTGGATGATAGGAAAATACTAGAAAGAGATTTGTCTCAAGTTAAGATGAGAGAAGATGAGGCCATGCAAATGATGATAAGCAACACAAATATTAAACACATGATCAAAAAGTTGAATGTTAAGACACTTGAAGACATTAAAATGAAGATGCAAGTCTTAGAGCAAAATATTCTGGATGTGCAGAAACAGACAAGACATTTGGAAATTCAGCAAAAAGAAATGGACTTGCAGACATTGAAGATTGATGAACACTTCAAACAGATACAAAGACAAAGAGACAGTCTGGCGAATATTAGATCTGACATGGTGGTACAAAAACAAGAAATGCAAAATAAATGGAAAGAGGAGCTTGCACTTGAGAAACAAGATCTTCAAATGGTAAAGGAAGCAGTAGACAGTCAAAGCAAAGATCTGGACATAGTTAAAGAAGCAATCAACCAAGAAAAACTTGAGTTGGATACAATTAGGTCTAATATCAAGAATGAAACTGAGAAACTGGAAATTGACAAAGAAAGAATCCATAAAGAAAATGAGACACTGGAAAGTGATAAAGAAAGAATCCAGAAAGAAAAAGAGAAACTGGAAAGTGATAAAGAAAGAATCCATAAAGAAACGGAGACACTGGAAAGTGATAAAGAAAGAATCCATAAAGAAACTGAGACACTGGAAAGTGATAAAGAAAGAATCCAGAAAGGAGCTAAGATACTAGAAAGAGATCAAGCTTCCGTGAAAGCAGAAAAAGAAAGACTTGAAATGACAAAGATTGAACTCCAAGGCAAGCAAGACAAAGTTGAAAGTGTCCTGAGCAACTTGAACAGTGACAAAGAAAAGATGGAACATTTGATTCTTGAAGTGCAAAAGAAAAACCAAGAACTTACTAAAGACATACAAGGTATGGCACAAAAACAGCAACAACATGAGCTTCTAGAGAGTGACATCAAAATCTTGACACATGACCTCAAAATTGGTCAGGACAATTTCATTACACAAAAAGAAGGGGTTCAACTTCTTAAGAGTGACATTGAGAATAAGAAGGAAGAGCTCAAATTGATCATGGACAGAATCTGTGAACAGACAGCACACCTCGATCAAATGAAGATTGATGTCGATGAAGAGCGAAGAAACATATTGGATGACCGGAAAATACTGGAAAGAGATTTGTCTCAAGTTAAGATGAGAGAAGATGAGGCCATGCAAATGATGATAAGCAACACAAATATTAAACACATGATCAAAAAGTTGAATGTTAAGACACTTGAAGACATTAAAATGAAGATGCAAGTCTTAGAGCAAAATATTCTGGATGTGCAGAAACAGACAAGAAATTTGGAAATTCAGCAAAAAGAAATGGACTTGCAGACATTGAAGATTGATGAACACTTCAAACAGATACAAAGACAAAGAGACAATCTGGCGAATATTAGATCTGACATGGTGGTACAAAAACAAGAAATGCAAAATAAATGGAAAGAGGAGCTTGCACTTGAGAAACAAGATATTGAAATGGTAAAGGAAGCAGTAGACAGTCAAAGCAAAGATCTGGACATAATTAAAGAAGCAATCAACCAAGAAAAACTTGAGTTGGATACAATTAGGTCTAATATCAAGAATGAAACTGAGAAACTGGAAATTGACAAAGAAACAATCCAGAAAGAAACGGAGACACTGGAAAGTGATAAAGAAAGAATTCAGAAAGAAATTGAGACATTGGAAAGTGATAAAGAAAGAATCCAGAAAGGAGCTAAGATACTAGAAAGAGATCAAGCTTCCGTGAAAGCAGAAAAAGAAAGACTTGAAATGACAAAGATTGAACTCCAAGGCAAGCAAGACAAAGTTGATAGTGTCCTGAGCAACTTGAACAGTGACAAAGAAAAGATGGAACATTTGATTCTTGAAGTGCAAAAGAAAAAACAAGAACTTAATAAAGACATACAAGGTATGGCACAAAAACAGCAACAACATGAGCTTCTAGAGAGTGACATCAAAATCTTGACACATGACCTCAAAATTGGTCAGGACAATTTCATTACAAATAAAGAAGGGGTTCAACTTCTTAAGAGTGACATTGTGAATAAGAAGGAAGAGCTCAAATTGATCATGGACAGAATCTGTGAACAGACAGCACACCTCGATCAAATGAAGATTGATGTCAATGAAGAGCGAAGAAACATATTGGATGATAGGAAAATACTAGAAAGAGATTTGTCTCAAGTTAAGATGAGAGAAGATGAGGCCATGCAAATGATGATAAGCAACACAAATATTAAACACATGATCAAAAAGTTGAATGTTAAGACACTTGAAGACATTAAAATGAAGATGCAAGTCTTAGAGCAAAATATTCTGGATGTGCAGAAACAGACAAGACATTTGGAAATTCAGCAAAAAGAAATGGACTTGCAGACATTGAAGATTGATGAACACTTCAAACAGATACAAAGACAAAGAGACAGTCTGGCGAATATTAGATCTGACATGGTGGTACAAAAACAAGAAATGCAAAATAAATGGAAAGAGGAGCTTGCACTTGAGAAACAAGATCTTCAAATGGTAAAGGAAGCAGTAGACAGTCAAAGCAAAGATCTGGACATAGTTAAAGAAGCAATCAACCAAGAAAAACTTGAGTTGGATACAATTAGGTCTAATATCAAGAATGAAACTGAGAAACTGGAAATTGACAAAGAAAGAATCCATAAAGAAAATGAGACACTGGAAAGTGATAAAGAAAGAATCCAGAAAGAAAAAGAGAAACTGGAAAGTGATAAAGAAAGAATCCATAAAGAAACGGAGACACTGGAAAGTGATAAAGAAAGAATCCATAAAGAAACTGAGACACTGGAAAGTGATAAAGAAAGAATCCAGAAAGGAGCTAAGATACTAGAAAGAGATCAAGCTTCCGTGAAAGCAGAAAAAGAAAGACTTGAAATGACAAAGATTGAACTCCAAGGCAAGCAAGACAAAGTTGAAAGTGTCCTGAGCAACTTGAACAGTGACAAAGAAAAGATGGAACATTTGATTCTTGAAGTGCAAAAGAAAAACCAAGAACTTACTAAAGACATACAAGGTATGGCACAAAAACAGCAACAACATGAGCTTCTAGAGAGTGACATCAAAATCTTGACACATGACCTCAAAATTGGTCAGGACAATTTCATTACACAAAAAGAAGGGGTTCAACTTCTTAAGAGTGACATTGAGAATAAGAAGGAAGAGCTCAAATTGATCATGGACAGAATCTGTGAACAGACAGCACACCTCGATCAAATGAAGATTGATGTCGATGAAGAGCGAAGAAACATATTGGATGACCGGAAAATACTGGAAAGAGATTTGTCTCAAGTTAAGATGAGAGAAGATGAGGCCATGCAAATGATGATAAGCAACACAAATATTAAACACATGATCAAAAAGTTGAATGTTAAGACACTTGAAGACATTAAAATGAAGATGCAAGTCTTAGAGCAAAATATTCTGGATGTGCAGAAACAGACAAGAAATTTGGAAATTCAGCAAAAAGAAATGGACTTGCAGACATTGAAGATTGATGAACACTTCAAACAGATACAAAGACAAAGAGACAATCTGGCGAATATTAGATCTGACATGGTGGTACAAAAACAAGAAATGCAAAATAAATGGAAAGAGGAGCTTGCACTTGAGAAACAAGATATTGAAATGGTAAAGGAAGCAGTAGACAGTCAAAGCAAAGATCTGGACATAATTAAAGAAGCAATCAACCAAGAAAAACTTGAGTTGGATACAATTAGGTCTAATATCAAGAATGAAACTGAGAAACTGGAAATTGACAAAGAAACAATCCAGAAAGAAACGGAGACACTGGAAAGTGATAAAGAAAGAATTCAGAAAGAAATTGAGACATTGGAAAGTGATAAAGAAAGAATCCAGAAAGGAGCTAAGATACTAGAAAGAGATCAAGCTTCCGTGAAAGCAGAAAAAGAAAGACTTGAAATGACAAAGATTGAACTCCAAGGCAAGCAAGACAAAGTTGATAGTGTCCTGAGCAACTTGAACAGTGACAAAGAAAAGATGGAACATTTGATTCTTGAAGTGCAAAAGAAAAAACAAGAACTTACTAAAGACATACAAGGTATGGCACAAAAACAGCAACAACATGAGCTTCTAGAGAGTGACATCAAAATCTTGACACATGACCTCAAAATTGGTCAGGACAATTTCATTACAAATAAAGAAGGGGTTCAACTTCTTAAGAGTGACATTGTGAATAAGATGGAAGAGCTCAAATTGATCATGGACAGAATCTGTGAACAGACAGCACACCTCGATCAAATGAAGATTGATGTCAATGAAGAGCGAAGAAACATATTGGATGATAGGAAAATACTAGAAAGAGATTTGTCTCAAGTTAAGATGAGAGAAGATGAGGCCATGCAAATGATGATAAGCAACACAAATATTAAACACATGATCAAAAAGTTGAATGTTAAGACACTTGAAGACATTAAAATGAAGATGCAAGTCTTAGAGCAAAAGATTCTGGATGTGCAGAAACAGACAAGACATTTGGAAATTCAGCAAAAAGAAATGGACTTGCAGACATTGAAGATTGATGAACACTTCAAACAGATACAAAGACAAAGAGACAGTCTGGCGAATATTAGATCTGACATGGTGGTACAAAAACAAGAAATGCTAAATAAATGGAAAGAGGAGCTTGCACTTGAGAAACAAGATCTTCAAATGGTAAAGGAAGCAGTAGACAGTCAAAGCAAAGATCTGGACATAGTTAAAGAAGCAATCAACCAAGAAAAACTTGAGTTGGATACAATTAGGTCTAATATCAAGAATGAAACTGAGAAACTGGAAATTGACAAAGAAAGAATCCATAAAGAAAATGAGACACTGGAAAGTGATAAAGAAAGAATCCAGAAAGAAAAAGAGAAACTGGAAAGTGATAAAGAAAGAATCCAGAAAGGAGCTAAGATACTAGAAAGAGATCAAGCTTCCGTGAAAGCAGAAAAAGAAAGACTTGAAATGACAAAGATTGAACTCCAAGGCAAGCAAGACAAAGTTGAAAGTGTCCTGAGCAACTTGAACAGTGACAAAGAAAAGATGGAACATTTGATTCTTGAAGTGCAAAAGAAAAACCAAGAACTTACTAAAGACATACAAGGTATGGCACAAAAACAGCAACAACATGAGCTTCTAGAGAGTGACATCAAAATCTTGACACATGACCTCAAAATTGGTCAGGACAATTTCATTACACAAAAAGAAGGGGTTCAACTTCTTAAGAGTGACATTGAGAATAAGAAGGAAGAGCTCAAATTCATCATGGACAGAATCTGTGAACAGACAGCACACCTCGATCAAATGAAGATTGATGTCGATGAAGAGCGAAGAAACATATTGGATGACCGGAAAATACTGGAAAGAGATTTGTCTCAAGTTAAGATGAGAGAAGATGAGGCCATGCAAATGATGATAAGCAACACAAATATTAAACACATGATCAAAAAGTTGAATGTTAAGACACTTGAAGACATTAAAATGAAGATGCAAGTCTTAGAGCAAAAGATTCTGGATGTGCAGAAACAGACAAGACATTTGGAAATTCAGCAAAAAGAAATGGACTTGCAGACATTGAAGATTGATGAACACTTCAAACAGATACAAAGACAAAGAGACAATCTGGCGAATATTAGATCTGACATGGTGGTACAAAAACAAGAAATGCAAAATAAATGGAAAGAGGAGCTTGCACTTGAGAAACAAGATCTTCAAATGGTAAAGGAAGCAGTAGACAGTCAAAGCAAATATCTGGACATAGTTAAAGAAGCAATCAACCAAGAAAAACTTGAGTTGGATACAATTAGGTCTAATATCAAGAATGAAACTGAGAAACTGGAAATTGACAAAGAAAGAATCCATAAAGAAAATGAGACACTGGAAAGTGATAAAGAAAGAATCCAGAAAGAAAAAGAGAAACTGGAAAGTGATAAAGAAAGAATCCATAAAGAATCGGAGACACTGGAAAGTGATAAAGAAAGAATCCATAAAGAAACTGAGACACTGGAAAGTGATAAAGAAAGAATCCAGAAAGGAGCTAAGATACTAGAAAGAGATCAAGCTTCCGTGAAAGCAGAAAAAGAAAGACTTGAAATGACAAAGATTGAACTCCAAGGCAAGCAAGACAAAGTTGAAAGTGTCCTGAGCAACTTGAACAGTGACAAAGAAAAGATGGAACATTTGATTCTTGAAGTGCAAAAGAAAAAACAAGAACTTACTAAAGACATACAAGGTATGGCACAAAAACAGCAACAACATGAGCTTCTAGAGAGTGACATCAAAATCTTGACACATGACCTCAAAATTGGTCAGGACAATTTCATTACACAAAAAGAAGAGGTTCAACTTCTTAAGAGTGACATTGTGAACAAGAAGGAAGAGCTCAAAATGATCATGGACAGAACTTGTGAACAGACAATACACCTCGATCAAATGAAGATTGATGTCAATGAAGAGCGAAGAAACATATTGGATGATAGGAAAATACTAGAAAGAGATTTGTCTCAAGTTAAGATGAGAGAAGATGAGGCCATGCAAATGATGATAAGCAACACAAATATTAAACACATGATCAAAAAGTTGAATGTTAAGACACTTGAAGACATTAAAATTAAGATGCAAGTCTTAGAGCAAAATATTCTGGATGTGCAGAAACAGACAAGACATTTGGAAATTCAGCAAAAAGAAATGGACTTGCAGACATTGAAGATTGATGAACACTTCAAACAGATACAAAGACAAAGAGACAATCTGGCGAATATTAGATCTGACATGGTGGTACAAAAACAAGAAATGCAAAATAAATGGAAAGAGGAGCTTGCACTTGAGAAACAAGATCTTCAAATGGTAAAGGAAGCAGTAGACAGTCAAAGCAAATATCTGGACATAGTTAAAGAAGCAATCAACCAAGAAAAACTTGAGTTGGATACAATTAGGTCAAATATCAAGAATGAAACTGAGAAACTGGAAATTGACAAAGAAAGAATCCATAAAGAAAACGAGACACTGGAAAGTGATAAAGAAAGAATCCATAAAGAAGCGGAGACACTGGAAAGTGATAAAGAAAGAATCCATAAAGAAACTGAGACACTGGAAAGTGATAAAGAAAGAATCCAGAAAGAAACTGACACATTGGAAAGTGATAAAGAAAGAATCCAGAAAGGAGCTAAGATACTAGAAAGAGATCAAGCTTCCGTGAAAGCAGAAAAAGAAAGACTTGAAATGACAAAGATTGAACTCCAAGGCAAGCAAGACAAAGTTGAAAGTGTCCTGAGCAACTTGAACAGTGACAAAGAAAAGATGGAACATTTGATTCTTGAAGTGCAAAAGAAAAACCAAGAACTTACTAAAGACATACAAGGTATGGCACAAAAACAGCAACAACATGAGCTTCTAGAGAGTGACATCAAAATCTTGACACATGACCTCAAAATTGGTCAGGACAATTTCATTACACAAAAAGAAGGGGTTCAACTTCTTAAGAGTGACATTGTGAATAAGAAGGAAGAGCTCAAATTCATCATGGACAGAATCTGTGAACAGACAGCACACCTCGATCAAATGAAGATTGATGTCGATGAAGAGCGAAGAAACATATTGGATGACCGGAAAATACTAGAAAGAGATTTGTCTCAAGTTAAGATGAGAGAAGATGAGGCCATGCAAATGATGATAAGCAACACAAATATTAAACACATGATCAAAAAGTTGAATGTTAAGACACTTGAAGACATTAAAATGAAGATGCAAGTCTTAGAGCAAAAGATTCTGGATGTGCAGAAACAGACAAGACATTTGGAAATTCAGCAAAAAGAAATGGACTTGCAGACATTGAAGATTGATGAACACTTCAAACAGATACAAAGACAAAGAGACAATCTGGCTAATATTAGATCTGACATGGTGGTACAAAAACAAGAAATGCTAAATAAATGGAAAGAGGAGCTTGCACTTGAGAAACAAGATCTTGAAATGGTAAAGGAAGCAGTAGACAGTCAAAGCAAATATCTGGACATAATTAAAGAAGCAATCAACCAAGAAAAACTTGAGTTGGATACAATTAGGTCTAATATCAAGAATGAAACTGAGAAACTGGAAATTGACAAAGAAAGAATCCATAAAGAAACGGAGACACTGGAATGTGATAAAGAAAGAATCCAGAAAGAAATTGAGACATTGGAAAGTGATAAAGAAAGAATCCAGAAAGGAGCTAAGATACTAGAAAGAGATCAAGCTTCCGTGAAAGCAGAAAAAGAAAGACTTGAAATGACAAAGATTGAACTCCAAGGCAAGCAAGACAAAGTTGATAGTGTCCTGAGCAACTTGAACAGTGACAAAGAAAAGATGGAACATTTGATTCTTGAAGTGCAAAAGAAAAACCAAAAACTTACTAAAGACATACAAGGTATGGCACAAAAACAGCAACAACATGAGCTTCTAGAGAGTGACATCAAAATCTTGACACATGACCTCAAAATTGGTCAGGACAATTTCATTACACAAAAAGAAGAGGTTCAACTTCTTAAGAGTCACATTGTGAATAAGAAGGAAGAGCTCAAAATGATCATGGACATAATCTGTGAACAGACAGCACACCTCGATCAAATGAAGATTGATGTCGATGAAGAGCGAAGAATCATATTGGATGATAGGAAAATACTAGAAAGAGATTTGTCTCAAGTTAAGATGAGAGAAGATGAGGCCATGCAAATGATGATAAGCAACACAAAAATTAAACACATGATCAAAAAGTTGAATGTTAAGACACTTGAAGACATTAAAATGAAGATGCAAGTCTTACAGCAAAAGATTCTGGATGTGCAGAAACAGACAAGACATTTGGAAATTCAGCAAAAAGAAATGGACTTGCAGACATTGAAGATTGATGAACACTTCAAACAGATACAAAGACAAAGAGACAATCTGGCGAATATTAGATCTGACATGGTGGTACAAAAACAAGAAATGCAAAATAAATGGAAAGAGGAGCTTGCACTTGAGAAACAAGATCTTCAAATGGTAAAGGAAGCAGTAGACAGTCAAAGCAAAGATCTGGACATAGTTAAAGAAGCAATCAACCAAGAAAAACTTGAGTTGGATACAATTAGGTCTAATATCAAGAATGAAACTGAGAAACTGGAAATTGACAAAGAAAGAATCCATAAAGAAAATGAGACACTGGAAAGTGATAAAGAAAGAATCCAGAAAGAAAAAGAGAAACTGGAAAGTGATAAAGAAAGAATCCATAAAGAAGCGGAGACACTGGAAAGTGATAAAGAAAGAATCCATAAAGAAACTGAGACACTGGAAAGTGATAAAGAAAGAATCCAGAAAGAAACTGACACATTGGAAAGTGATAAAGAAAGAATCCAGAAAGGAGCTAAGATACTAGAAAGAGATCAAGCTTCCGTGAAAGCAGAAAAAGAAAGACTTGAAATGACAAAGATTGAACTCCAAGGCAAGCAAGACAAAGTTGAAAGTGTCCTGAGCAACTTGAACAGTGACAAAGAAAAGATGGAACATTTGATTCTTGAAGTGCAAAAGAAAAACCAAGAACTTACTAAAGACATACAAGGTATGGCACAAAAACAGCAACAACATGAGCTTCTAGAGAGTGACATCAAAATCTTGACACATGACCTCAAAATTGGTCAGGACAATTTCATTACACAAAAAGAAGGGGTTCAACTTCTTAAGAGTGACATTGAGAATAAGAAGGAAGAGCTCAAATTGATCATGGACAGAATCTGTGAACAGACAGCACACCTCGATCAAATGAAGATTGATGTCGATGAAGAGCGAAGAAACATATTGGATGACCGGAAAATACTGGAAAGAGATTTGTCTCAAGTTAAGATGAGAGAAGATGAGGCCATGCAAATGATGATAAGCAACACAAATATTAAACACATGATCAAAAAGTTGAATGTTAAGACACTTGAAGACATTAAAATGAAGATGCAAGTCTTAGAGCAAAATATTCTGGATGTGCAGAAACAGACAAGAAATTTGGAAATTCAGCAAAAAGAAATGGACTTGCAGACATTGAAGATTGATGAACACTTCAAACAGATACAAAGACAAAGAGACAATCTGGCGAATATTAGATCTGACATGGTGGTACAAAAACAAGAAATGCAAAATAAATGGAAAGAGGAGCTTGCACTTGAGAAACAAGATATTGAAATGGTAAAGGAAGCAGTAGACAGTCAAAGCAAAGATCTGGACATAATTAAAGAAGCAATCAACCAAGAAAAACTTGAGTTGGATACAATTAGGTCTAATATCAAGAATGAAACTGAGAAACTGGAAATTGACAAAGAAACAATCCAGAAAGAAACGGAGACACTGGAAAGTGATAAAGAAAGAATTCAGAAAGAAATTGAGACATTGGAAAGTGATAAAGAAAGAATCCAGAAAGGAGCTAAGATACTAGAAAGAGATCAAGCTTCCGTGAAAGCAGAAAAAGAAAGACTTGAAATGACAAAGATTGAACTCCAAGGCAAGCAAGACAAAGTTGATAGTGTCCTGAGCAACTTGAACAGTGACAAAGAAAAGATGGAACATTTGATTCTTGAAGTGCAAAAGAAAAAACAAGAACTTACTAAAGACATACAAGGTATGGCACAAAAACAGCAACAACATGAGCTTCTAGAGAGTGACATCAAAATCTTGACACATGACCTCAAAATTGGTCAGGACAATTTCATTACAAATAAAGAAGGGGTTCAACTTCTTAAGAGTGACATTGTGAATAAGAAGGAAGAGCTCAAATTGATCATGGACAGAATCTGTGAACAGACAGCACACCTCGATCAAATGAAGATTGATGTCAATGAAGAGCGAAGAAACATATTGGATGATAGGAAAATACGAGAAAGAGATTTGTCTCAAGTTAAGATGAGAGAAGATGAGGCCATGCAAATGATGATAAGCAACACAAATATTAAACACATGATCAAAAAGTTGAATGTTAAGACACTTGAAGACATTAAAATGAAGATGCAAGTCTTAGAGCAAAAGATTCTGGATGTGCAGAAACAGACAAGACATTTGGAAATTCAGCAAAAAGAAATGGACTTGCAGACATTGAAGATTGATGAACACTTCAAACAGATACAAAGACAAAGAGACAGTCTGGCGAATATTAGATCTGACATGGTGGTACAAAAACAAGAAATGCTAAATAAATGGAAAGAGGAGCTTGCACTTGAGAAACAAGATCTTCAAATGGTAAAGGAAGCAGTAGACAGTCAAAGCAAAGATCTGGACATAGTTAAAGAAGCAATCAACCAAGAAAAACTTGAGTTGGATACAATTAGGTCTAATATCAAGAATGAAACTGAGAAACTGGAAATTGACAAAGAAAGAATCCATAAAGAAAATGAGACACTGGAAAGTGATAAAGAAAGAATCCAGAAAGAAAAAGAGAAACTGGAAAGTGATAAAGAAAGAATCCAGAAAGGAGCTAAGATACTAGAAAGAGATCAAGCTTCCGTGAAAGCAGAAAAAGAAAGACTTGAAATGACAAAGATTGAACTCCAAGGCAAGCAAGACAAAGTTGAAAGTGTCCTGAGCAACTTGAACAGTGACAAAGAAAAGATGGAACATTTGATTCTTGAAGTGCAAAAGAAAAACCAAGAACTTACTAAAGACATACAAGGTATGGCACAAAAACAGCAACAACATGAGCTTCTAGAGAGTGACATCAAAATCTTGACACATGACCTCAAAATTGGTCAGGACAATTTCATTACACAAAAAGAAGGGGTTCAACTTCTTAAGAGTGACATTGAGAATAAGAAGGAAGAGCTCAAATTGATCATGGACAGAATCTGTGAACAGACAGCACACCTCGATCAAATGAAGATTGATGTCGATGAAGAGCGAAGAAACATATTGGATGACCGGAAAATACTAGAAAGAGATTTGTCTCAAGTTAAGATGAGAGAAGATGAGGCCATGCAAATGATGATAAGCAACACAAATATTAAACACATGATCAAAAAGTTGAATGTTAAGACACTTGAAGACATTAAAATGAAGATGCAAGTCTTAGAGCAAAATATTCTGGATGTGCAGAAACAGACAAGACATTTGGAAATTCAGCAAAAAGAAATGGACTTGCAGACATTGAAGATTGATGAACACTTCAAACAGATACAAAGACAAAGAGACAATCTGGCGAATATTAGATCTGACATGGTGGTACAAAAACAAGAAATGCAAAATAAATGGAAAGAGGAGCTTGCACTTGAGAAACAAGATCTTCAAATGGTAAAGGAAGCAGTAGACAGTCAAAGCAAATATCTGGACATAGTTAAAGAAGCAATCAACCAAGAAAAACTTGAGTTGGATACAATTAGGTCTAATATCAAGAATGAAACTGAGAAACTGGAAATTGACAAAGAAAGAATCCATAAAGAAAATGAGACACTGGAAAGTGATAAAGAAAGAATCCAGAAAGAAAAAGAGAAACTGGAAAGTGATAAAGAAAGAATCCATAAAGAAGCGGAGACACTGGAAAGTGATAAAGAAAGAATCCAGAAAGGAGCTAAGATACTAGAAAGAGATCAAGCTTCCGTGAAAGCAGAAAAAGAAAGACTTGAAATGACAAAGATTGAACTCCAAGGCAAGCAAGACAAAGTTGATAGTGTCCTGAGCAACTTGAACAGTGACAAAGAAAAGATGGAACATTTGATTCTTGAAGTGCAAACGAAAAAACAAGAACTTACTAAAGACATACAAGGTATGGCACAAAAACAGCAACAACATGAGCTTCTAGAGAGTGACATCAAAATCTTGACACATGACCTCAAAATTGGTCAGGACAATTTCATTACACAAAAAGAAGAGGTTCAACTTCTTAAGAGTGACATTGTGAACAAGAAGGAAGAGCTCAAAATGATCATGGACAGAACTTGTGAACAGACAACACACCTCGATCAAATGAAGATTGATGTCGATGAAGAGCGAAGAAACATATTGGATGACCGGAAAATACTGGAAAGAGATTTGTCTCAAGTTAAGATGAGAGAAGATGAGGCCATGCAAATGATGATAAGCAACACAAATATTAAACACATGATCAAAAAGTTGAATGTTAAGACACTTGAAGACATTAAAATGAAGATGCAAGTCTTAGAGCAAAATATTCTGGATGTGCAGAAACAGACAAGAAATTTGGAAATTCAGCAAAAAGAAATGGACTTGCAGACATTGAAGATTGATGAACACTTCAAACAGATACAAAGACAAAGAGACAATCTGGCGAATATTAGATCTGACATGGTGGTACAAAAACAAGAAATGCAAAATAAATGGAAAGAGGAGCTTGCACTTGAGAAACAAGATATTGAAATGGTAAAGGAAGCAGTAGACAGTCAAAGCAAAGATCTGGACATAATTAAAGAAGCAATCAACCAAGAAAAACTTGAGTTGGATACAATTAGGTCTAATATCAAGAATGAAACTGAGAAACTGGAAATTGACAAAGAAACAATCCAGAAAGAAACGGAGACACTGGAAAGTGATAAAGAAAGAATTCAGAAAGAAATTGAGACATTGGAAAGTGATAAAGAAAGAATCCAGAAAGGAGCTAAGATACTAGAAAGAGATCAAGCTTCCGTGAAAGCAGAAAAAGAAAGACTTGAAATGACAAAGATTGAACTCCAAGGCAAGCAAGACAAAGTTGATAGTGTCCTGAGCAACTTGAACAGTGACAAAGAAAAGATGGAACATTTGATTCTTGAAGTGCAAAAGAAAAAACAAGAACTTAATAAAGACATACAAGGTATGGCACAAAAACAGCAACAACATGAGCTTCTAGAGAGTGACATCAAAATCTTGACACATGACCTCAAAATTGGTCAGGACAATTTCATTACAAATAAAGAAGGGGTTCAACTTCTTAAGAGTGACATTGTGAATAAGAAGGAAGAGCTCAAATTGATCATGGACAGAATCTGTGAACAGACAGCACACCTCGATCAAATGAAGATTGATGTCAATGAAGAGCGAAGAAACATATTGGATGATAGGAAAATACTAGAAAGAGATTTGTCTCAAGTTAAGATGAGAGAAGATGAGGCCATGCAAATGATGATAAGCAACACAAATATTAAACACATGATCAAAAAGTTGAATGTTAAGACACTTGAAGACATTAAAATGAAGATGCAAGTCTTAGAGCAAAATATTCTGGATGTGCAGAAACAGACAAGACATTTGGAAATTCAGCAAAAAGAAATGGACTTGCAGACATTGAAGATTGATGAACACTTCAAACAGATACAAAGACAAAGAGACAGTCTGGCGAATATTAGATCTGACATGGTGGTACAAAAACAAGAAATGCAAAATAAATGGAAAGAGGAGCTTGCACTTGAGAAACAAGATCTTCAAATGGTAAAGGAAGCAGTAGACAGTCAAAGCAAAGATCTGGACATAGTTAAAGAAGCAATCAACCAAGAAAAACTTGAGTTGGATACAATTAGGTCTAATATCAAGAATGAAACTGAGAAACTGGAAATTGACAAAGAAAGAATCCATAAAGAAAATGAGACACTGGAAAGTGATAAAGAAAGAATCCAGAAAGAAAAAGAGAAACTGGAAAGTGATAAAGAAAGAATCCATAAAGAAACGGAGACACTGGAAAGTGATAAAGAAAGAATCCATAAAGAAACTGAGACACTGGAAAGTGATAAAGAAAGAATCCAGAAAGGAGCTAAGATACTAGAAAGAGATCAAGCTTCCGTGAAAGCAGAAAAAGAAAGACTTGAAATGACAAAGATTGAACTCCAAGGCAAGCAAGACAAAGTTGAAAGTGTCCTGAGCAACTTGAACAGTGACAAAGAAAAGATGGAACATTTGATTCTTGAAGTGCAAAAGAAAAACCAAGAACTTACTAAAGACATACAAGGTATGGCACAAAAACAGCAACAACATGAGCTTCTAGAGAGTGACATCAAAATCTTGACACATGACCTCAAAATTGGTCAGGACAATTTCATTACACAAAAAGAAGGGGTTCAACTTCTTAAGAGTGACATTGAGAATAAGAAGGAAGAGCTCAAATTGATCATGGACAGAATCTGTGAACAGACAGCACACCTCGATCAAATGAAGATTGATGTCGATGAAGAGCGAAGAAACATATTGGATGACCGGAAAATACTGGAAAGAGATTTGTCTCAAGTTAAGATGAGAGAAGATGAGGCCATGCAAATGATGATAAGCAACACAAATATTAAACACATGATCAAAAAGTTGAATGTTAAGACACTTGAAGACATTAAAATGAAGATGCAAGTCTTAGAGCAAAATATTCTGGATGTGCAGAAACAGACAAGAAATTTGGAAATTCAGCAAAAAGAAATGGACTTGCAGACATTGAAGATTGATGAACACTTCAAACAGATACAAAGACAAAGAGACAATCTGGCGAATATTAGATCTGACATGGTGGTACAAAAACAAGAAATGCAAAATAAATGGAAAGAGGAGCTTGCACTTGAGAAACAAGATATTGAAATGGTAAAGGAAGCAGTAGACAGTCAAAGCAAAGATCTGGACATAATTAAAGAAGCAATCAACCAAGAAAAACTTGAGTTGGATACAATTAGGTCTAATATCAAGAATGAAACTGAGAAACTGGAAATTGACAAAGAAACAATCCAGAAAGAAACGGAGACACTGGAAAGTGATAAAGAAAGAATTCAGAAAGAAATTGAGACATTGGAAAGTGATAAAGAAAGAATCCAGAAAGGAGCTAAGATACTAGAAAGAGATCAAGCTTCCGTGAAAGCAGAAAAAGAAAGACTTGAAATGACAAAGATTGAACTCCAAGGCAAGCAAGACAAAGTTGATAGTGTCCTGAGCAACTTGAACAGTGACAAAGAAAAGATGGAACATTTGATTCTTGAAGTGCAAAAGAAAAAACAAGAACTTACTAAAGACATACAAGGTATGGCACAAAAACAGCAACAACATGAGCTTCTAGAGAGTGACATCAAAATCTTGACACATGACCTCAAAATTGGTCAGGACAATTTCATTACAAATAAAGAAGGGGTTCAACTTCTTAAGAGTGACATTGTGAATAAGATGGAAGAGCTCAAATTGATCATGGACAGAATCTGTGAACAGACAGCACACCTCGATCAAATGAAGATTGATGTCAATGAAGAGCGAAGAAACATATTGGATGATAGGAAAATACTAGAAAGAGATTTGTCTCAAGTTAAGATGAGAGAAGATGAGGCCATGCAAATGATGATAAGCAACACAAATATTAAACACATGATCAAAAAGTTGAATGTTAAGACACTTGAAGACATTAAAATGAAGATGCAAGTCTTAGAGCAAAAGATTCTGGATGTGCAGAAACAGACAAGACATTTGGAAATTCAGCAAAAAGAAATGGACTTGCAGACATTGAAGATTGATGAACACTTCAAACAGATACAAAGACAAAGAGACAGTCTGGCGAATATTAGATCTGACATGGTGGTACAAAAACAAGAAATGCTAAATAAATGGAAAGAGGAGCTTGCACTTGAGAAACAAGATCTTCAAATGGTAAAGGAAGCAGTAGACAGTCAAAGCAAAGATCTGGACATAGTTAAAGAAGCAATCAACCAAGAAAAACTTGAGTTGGATACAATTAGGTCTAATATCAAGAATGAAACTGAGAAACTGGAAATTGACAAAGAAAGAATCCATAAAGAAAATGAGACACTGGAAAGTGATAAAGAAAGAATCCAGAAAGAAAAAGAGAAACTGGAAAGTGATAAAGAAAGAATCCAGAAAGGAGCTAAGATACTAGAAAGAGATCAAGCTTCCGTGAAAGCAGAAAAAGAAAGACTTGAAATGACAAAGATTGAACTCCAAGGCAAGCAAGACAAAGTTGAAAGTGTCCTGAGCAACTTGAACAGTGACAAAGAAAAGATGGAACATTTGATTCTTGAAGTGCAAAAGAAAAACCAAGAACTTACTAAAGACATACAAGGTATGGCACAAAAACAGCAACAACATGAGCTTCTAGAGAGTGACATCAAAATCTTGACACATGACCTCAAAATTGGTCAGGACAATTTCATTACACAAAAAGAAGGGGTTCAACTTCTTAAGAGTGACATTGAGAATAAGAAGGAAGAGCTCAAATTCATCATGGACAGAATCTGTGAACAGACAGCACACCTCGATCAAATGAAGATTGATGTCGATGAAGAGCGAAGAAACATATTGGATGACCGGAAAATACTGGAAAGAGATTTGTCTCAAGTTAAGATGAGAGAAGATGAGGCCATGCAAATGATGATAAGCAACACAAATATTAAACACATGATCAAAAAGTTGAATGTTAAGACACTTGAAGACATTAAAATGAAGATGCAAGTCTTAGAGCAAAATATTCTGGATGTGCAGAAACAGACAAGACATTTGGAAATTCAGCAAAAAGAAATGGACTTGCAGACATTGAAGATTGATGAACACTTCAAACAGATACAAAGACAAAGAGACAATCTGGCGAATATTAGATCTGACATGGTGGTACAAAAACAAGAAATGCAAAATAAATGGAAAGAGGAGCTTGCACTTGAGAAACAAGATCTTCAAATGGTAAAGGAAGCAGTAGACAGTCAAAGCAAATATCTGGACATAGTTAAAGAAGCAATCAACCAAGAAAAACTTGAGTTGGATACAATTAGGTCTAATATCAAGAATGAAACTGAGAAACTGGAAATTGACAAAGAAAGAATCCATAAAGAAAATGAGACACTGGAAAGTGATAAAGAAAGAATCCAGAAAGAAAAAGAGAAACTGGAAAGTGATAAAGAAAGAATCCATAAAGAATCGGAGACACTGGAAAGTGATAAAGAAAGAATCCATAAAGAAACTGAGACACTGGAAAGTGATAAAGAAAGAATCCAGAAAGGAGCTAAGATACTAGAAAGAGATCAAGCTTCCGTGAAAGCAGAAAAAGAAAGACTTGAAATGACAAAGATTGAACTCCAAGGCAAGCAAGACAAAGTTGAAAGTGTCCTGAGCAACTTGAACAGTGACAAAGAAAAGATGGAACATTTGATTCTTGAAGTGCAAAAGAAAAAACAAGAACTTACTAAAGACATACAAGGTATGGCACAAAAACAGCAACAACATGAGCTTCTAGAGAGTGACATCAAAATCTTGACACATGACCTCAAAATTGGTCAGGACAATTTCATTACACAAAAAGAAGAGGTTCAACTTCTTAAGAGTGACATTGTGAACAAGAAGGAAGAGCTCAAAATGATCATGGACAGAACTTGTGAACAGACAATACACCTCGATCAAATGAAGATTGATGTCAATGAAGAGCGAAGAAACATATTGGATGATAGGAAAATACTAGAAAGAGATTTGTCTCAAGTTAAGATGAGAGAAGATGAGGCCATGCAAATGATGATAAGCAACACAAATATTAAACACATGATCAAAAAGTTGAATGTTAAGACACTTGAAGACATTAAAATTAAGATGCAAGTCTTAGAGCAAAATATTCTGGATGTGCAGAAACAGACAAGACATTTGGAAATTCAGCAAAAAGAAATGGACTTGCAGACATTGAAGATTGATGAACACTTCAAACAGATACAAAGACAAAGAGACAATCTGGCGAATATTAGATCTGACATGGTGGTACAAAAACAAGAAATGCAAAATAAATGGAAAGAGGAGCTTGCACTTGAGAAACAAGATCTTCAAATGGTAAAGGAAGCAGTAGACAGTCAAAGCAAATATCTGGACATAGTTAAAGAAGCAATCAACCAAGAAAAACTTGAGTTGGATACAATTAGGTCAAATATCAAGAATGAAACTGAGAAACTGGAAATTGACAAAGAAAGAATCCATAAAGAAAACGAGACACTGGAAAGTGATAAAGAAAGAATCCATAAAGAAGCGGAGACACTGGAAAGTGATAAAGAAAGAATCCATAAAGAAACTGAGACACTGGAAAGTGATAAAGAAAGAATCCAGAAAGAAACTGACACATTGGAAAGTGATAAAGAAAGAATCCAGAAAGGAGCTAAGATACTAGAAAGAGATCAAGCTTCCGTGAAAGCAGAAAAAGAAAGACTTGAAATGACAAAGATTGAACTCCAAGGCAAGCAAGACAAAGTTGAAAGTGTCCTGAGCAACTTGAACAGTGACAAAGAAAAGATGGAACATTTGATTCTTGAAGTGCAAAAGAAAAACCAAGAACTTACTAAAGACATACAAGGTATGGCACAAAAACAGCAACAACATGAGCTTCTAGAGAGTGACATCAAAATCTTGACACATGACCTCAAAATTGGTCAGGACAATTTCATTACACAAAAAGAAGGGGTTCAACTTCTTAAGAGTGACATTGTGAATAAGAAGGAAGAGCTCAAATTCATCATGGACAGAATCTGTGAACAGACAGCACACCTCGATCAAATGAAGATTGATGTCGATGAAGAGCGAAGAAACATATTGGATGACCGGAAAATACTAGAAAGAGATTTGTCTCAAGTTAAGATGAGAGAAGATGAGGCCATGCAAATGATGATAAGCAACACAAATATTAAACACATGATCAAAAAGTTGAATGTTAAGACACTTGAAGACATTAAAATGAAGATGCAAGTCTTAGAGCAAAAGATTCTGGATGTGCAGAAACAGACAAGACATTTGGAAATTCAGCAAAAAGAAATGGACTTGCAGACATTGAAGATTGATGAACACTTCAAACAGATACAAAGACAAAGAGACAATCTGGCTAATATTAGATCTGACATGGTGGTACAAAAACAAGAAATGCAAAATAAATGGAAAGAGGAGTTTGCACTTGAGAAACAAGATCTTGAAATGGTAAAGGAAGCAGTAGACAGTCAAAGCAAAGATCTGGACATAATTAAAGAAGCAATCAACCAAGAAAAACTTGAGTTGGATACAATTAGGTCTAATATCAAGAATGAAACTGAGAAACTGGAAATTGACAAAGAAAGAATCCATAAAGAAACGGAGACACTGGAAAGTGATAAAGAAAGAATCCAGAAAGAAATTGAGACATTGGAAAGTGATAAAGAAAGAATCCAGAAAGGAGCTAAGATACTAGAAAGAGATCAAGCTTCCGTGAAAGCAGAAAAAGAAAGACTTGAAATGACAAAGATTGAACTCCAAGGCAAGCAAGACAAAGTTGATAGTGTCCTGAGCAACTTGAACATTGACAAAGAAAAGATGGAACATTTGATTCTTGAAGTGCAAAAGAAAAACCAAGAACTTACTAAAGACATACAAGGTATGGCACAAAAACAGCAACAACATGAGCTTCTAGAGAGTGACATCAAAATCTTGACACATGACCTCAAAATTGGTCAGGACAATTTCATTACACAAAAAGAAGAGGTTCAACTTCTTAAGAGTGACATTGTGAACAAGAAGGAAGAGCTCAAAATGATCATGGACAGAACTTGTGAACAGACAATACACCTTGATCAAATGAAGATTGATGTCAATGAAGAGCGAAGAAACATATTGGATGATAGGAAAATACTAGAAAGAGATTTGTCTCAAGTTAAGATGAGAGAAGATGAGGCCATGCAAATGATGATAAGCAACACAAATATTAAACACATGATCAAAAGGTTGAATGTTAAGACACTTGAAGACATTAAAATGAAGATGCAAGTCTTACAGCAAAAGATTCTGGATGTGCAGAAACAGACAACAAATTTGGAAATTCAGCAAAAAGAAATGGACTTGCAGACATTGAAGATTGATGAACACTTCAAACAGATACAAAGACAAAGAGACAATCTGGCGAATATTAGATCTGACATGGTGGTACAAAAACAAGAAATGCAAAATAAATGGAAAGAGGAGCTTGCACTTGAGAAACAAGATCTTGAAATGGTAAAGGAAGCAGTAGACAGTCAAAGCAAAGATCTGGACATACTTAAAGAAGCAATCAACCAAGAAAAACTTGAGTTGGATACAATTAGGTCTAATATCAAGAATGAAACTGAGAAACTGGAAATTGACAAAGAAAGAATCCATAAAGAAAATGAGACACTGGAAAGTGATAAAGAAAGAATCCAGAAAGAAAAAGAGAAACTGGAAAGTGATAAAGAAAGAATCCATAAAGAAGCGGAGACAATGGAAAGTGATAAAGAAAGAATCCATAAAGAAACTGAGACACTGGAAAGTGATAAAGAAAGAATCCAGAAAGAAACTGACACATTGGAAAGTGATAAAGAAAGAATCCAGAAAGGAGCTAAGATACTAGAAAGAGATCAAGCTTCCGTGAAAGCAGAAAAAGAAAGACTTGAAATGACAAAGATTGAACTCCAAGGCAAGCAAGACAAAGTTGAAAGTGTCCTGAGCAACTTAAACAGTGACAAAGAAAAGATGGAACATTTGATTCTTGAAGTGCAAAAGAAAAACCAAGAACTTACTAAAGACATCCAAGGTATGGCACAAAAACAGCAACAACATGAGCTTCTAGAGAGTGACATCAAAATATTGACACATGACCTCAAAATTGGTCAGGACAATTTCATTACACAAAAAGAAGAGGTTCAACTTCTTAAGAGTCACATTGTGAATAAGAAGGAAGAGCTCAAAATGATCATGGACCGAACTTGTGAACAGACAGCACA
Source organism: Muraenolepis orangiensis (assembly GCA_027704905.1). NCBI lineage: Eukaryota > Metazoa > Chordata > Actinopteri > Gadiformes > Muraenolepididae > Muraenolepis > Muraenolepis orangiensis. The sequence goes on along the minus strand of CM051011.1, from coordinate 25,978,257 downwards.
CCTCGATCAAATGAAGATTGATGTCGATGAAGAGCGAAGAAACATATTGGATGATAGGAAAATACTAGAAAGAGATTTGTCTCAAGTTAAGATGAGAGAAGATGAGGCCATGCAAATGATGATAAGCAACACAAAAATTAAACACATGATCAAAAAGTTGAATGTTAAGACACTTGAAAACATTAAAATGAAGATGCAAGTCTTAGAGCAAAAGATTCTGGATGTGCAGAAAAAGACAACAAATTTGGAAGTTCAGCAAAAAGAAATGGACTTGCAGACATTGAAGATTGATGAACACTTCAAACAGATACAAAGACAAAGAGACAATCTGGCGAATATTAGATCTGACATGATGTTACAAAAACAAGAAATGCTAAATAAATGGAAAGAGGAGCTTGCACTTGAGAAACAAGATATTGAAATGGTAAAGGAAGCAGTAGACAGTCAAAGCAAAGATCTGGACATAGTTAAAGAAGCAATCAACCAAGAACAACTTGAGTTTGATACAATTAGGTCTAATATCAAGAAACAAACTGAGAAACTGCAAAGTGATAAAGAAAGAATCCATAAAGAAGCGGAGACACTGGAATGTGATAAAGAAAGAATCCAGAAAGAAACTGACACATTGGAAAGTGATAAAGAAAGTATCCAGAAAGGAGCTAAGATACTAGAAAGAGATCAAGCTTCCGTAAAAGCAGAAAAAGAAAGACTTAAAATGACAACGATTGAACTCCAAGGCAAGCAAGACAAAGTTGATAGTGTCCTGAGCAACTTGAACAGTGACAAAGAAAAGATGGAACATTTGATTCTTGAAGTGCAAAAGAAAAACCAAGAACTTACTAAAGACATACAAGGTATGGCACAAAAACAGCAACAACATGAGCTTCTAGAGATTGACATCAAAATATTGACACATGACCTCAAAATTGGTCAGGACAATTTCATTACACAAAAAGAAGAGGTTCAACTTCTTAAGAGTGACATTGTGAATAAGAAGGAAGAGCTCAAAATTATCATGGACAGAATCTGTGAACAGACAGCACACCTCGATCAAATGAAGATTGATGTCGATGAAGAGCGAAGAAACATATTAGATGACAGGAAAATACTAGAAAGAGATTTGTCTCAAGTTAAGATGAGAGAAGATGAGGCCATGCAAATGATGATAAGCAACACACAAATTAAACACATGACCAAAAAGTTGAATGTTAAGACACTTGAAGACATTCAAATTAAGATGCAAGTCTTGGAGCAAAAAATTCTGGATGTGCAGAAACAGACAACAAATTTGGAAATTCAGCAAAAAGAAATGGACTTGCAGACATTGAAGATTGATGAACACTTCAAACAGATACAAAGACAAAGAGACAATCTGGCAAATATTAGATCTGACATGATGTTACAAAAACAAGAAATGCTAAATAAATGGAAAGAGGAGCTTGCACTGGAGAAACAAGATATTGAAATGGTAAAGGAAGCAGTAGACAGTCAAAGCAAAGATCTGGACATAGTTAAAGAAGCAATCAACCAAGAAAAACTTGAGTTGGATACAATTAGGTCTAATATCAAGAATGAAACTGAGAAACTGGAAATTGACAAAGAAAGAATCCATAAAGAAAATGAGACACTGGAAAGTGATAAAGAAAGAATCCAGAAAGAAAAAGAGAAACTGGAAAGTGATAAAGAAAGAATCCATAAAGAAGCGGAGACACTGGAAAGTGATAAAGAAAGAATCCATAAAGAGACTGAGACACTGGAAAGTGATAAAGAAAGAATCCAGAAAGGAGCTAAGATACTAGAAAGAGATCAAGCTTCTGTGAAAGCAGAAAAAGAAAGACTTGAAATGACAAAGATTGAACTCCAGGGCAAGCAAGACAAAGTTGATAGTGTCCTGAGCAACCTGAACAGTGACAAAGAAAAGATGGAACATTTGATTCTTGAAGTGCAAAAAAGAAACCAAGAACTTACTAAAGACATACAAGGTATGGCACAAAAACAGCAACAACATGAGCTTCTAGAGAGTGACATCAAAATCTTGACACATGAGCTCAAAATTGGTCAGGACAATTTCATTACACACAAAGAAGAGGTTCAACTTCTTAAGAGTGACATTGTGAATAAGAAGGAAGAGCTCAAATTGATCATGGACCGAACTTGTGAACAGACAGCACACCTCAATCAAATGAAGATTGATGTTGATGAAGAGCGAAGAAACATATTAGATGACAGGAAAATACTAGAAAGAGATTTGTCTCAAGTTAAGATGAGAGAAGATGAGGCCATGCAAATGATGATAAGCAACACAAAAATTAAACACATGATCAAAAAGTTGAATGTTAAGACACTTGAAGACATTAAAATTAAGATGCAAGTCTTGGAGCAAAAAATTCTGGATGTGCAGAAACAGACAACAAATTTGGAAATTCAGCAAAAAGAAATGGACTTGCAGACATTGAAGATTGATGAACACTTCAAACAGATACAAAGACAAAGAGACAATCTGGCAAATATTAGATCTGACATGATGTTACAAAAACAAGAAATGCTAAATAAATTGAAAGAGGAGCTTGCACTGGAGAAACAAGATATTGAAATGGTAAAGGAAGCAGTAGACAGTCAAAGCAAAGATCTGGACATAGTTAAAGAAGCAATCAACCAAGAAAAACTTGAGTTGGATACAATTAGGTCTAATATCAAGAATGAAACTGAGAAACTGGAAATTGACAAAGAAAGAATCCATAAAGAAAATGAGACACTGGAAAGTGATAAAGAAAGAATCCAGAAAGAAAAAGAGAAACTGGAAAGTGATAAAGAAAGAATCCATAAAGAAGCGGAGACACTGGAAAGTGATAAAGAAAGAATCCATAAAGAAACTGAGACACTGGAAAGTGATAAAGAAAGAATCCAGAAAGGAGCTAAGATACTAGAAAGAGATCAAGCTTCCGTGAAAGCAGAAAAAGAAAGACTTGAAATGACAAAGATTGAACTCCAAGGCAAGCAAAACAAAGTTGAAAGTGTCCTGAGCAACTTAAACAGTGACAAAGAAAAGATGGAACATTTGATTCTTGAAGTGCAAAAGAAAAACCAAGAACTTACTAAAGACATGCAAGGTATGGCACAAAAACAGCAACAACATGAGCTTCTAGAGAGTGACATCAAAATATTGACACATGACCTCAAAATTGGTCAGGACAATTTCATTACACAAAAAGAAGAGGTTCAACTTCTTAAGATTGACATTGTGAATAAGAAGGAAGAGCTCAAAATGATCATGGACAGAATCTGTGAACAGACAGCACACCTCGATCAAATGAAGATTGATGTCGATGAAGAGCGAAGAAACATATTGGATGATAGGAAAATACTAGAAAGAGATTTGTCTCAAGTTAAGATGAGAGAAGATGAGGCCATGCAAATGATGATAAGCAACACAAAAATTAAACACATGATCAAAAAGTTGAATGTTAAGACACTTGAAAACATTAAAATTAAGATGCAAGTCTTAGAGCAAAAGATTCTGGATGTGCAGAAAAAGACAACAAATTTGGAAATTCAGCAAAAAGAAATGGACTTGCAGACATTGAAGATTGATGAACACTTCAAACAGATACAAAGACAAAGAGACAATCTGGCTAATATTAGATCTGATATGATGGTACAAAAACAAGAAATGCAAAATAAATGGAAAGAGGAGCTTACACTGGAGAAACAAGATATTGAAATGGTAAAGGAAGCAGTAGACAGTCAAAGCAAAGATCTGGACATAGTTAAAGAATCAATCAACCAAGAAAAACTTGAGTTGGATGCAATTAGGTCTAATATCAAGAAAGAAACTGAGAAACTGGAAAGTGATAAAGAAAGAATCCATAAAGAAGCGGAGACACTGGAAAGTGATAAAGAAAGAATCCAGAAAGAAACGGAGACACTTGAAAGTGATAAAGAAAGAATCCAGAAAGAAATTGAGACATTGGAAAGTGATAAAGAAAGAATCCAGAAAGGAGCTAAGATACTAGAAAGAGATCAAGCTTCCGTGAAAGCAGAAAAAGAAAGACTTGAAATGACAAAGATTGAACTCCAAGGCAAGCAAGACAAAGTTGATAGTGTCCTGAGCAACTTGAACAGTGACATTGCAGCAGTCCAACAATGGCAAGATGACCTTAACGTGAAAATTGAGGAAGCAAACCTTCAAAGCAAAGATGTGGAAATGTCACTCGAGGAGATGAACAAGCACAAGGCTCAAACCCTCATCCACAAAGAATTAATAGGCCAAGAAAGACAAAAAACTCAACAGGAAAGACGTGAAATGAAAGAAAAAGTGGAGGAGATGATGAGGTATCTAAAAGGTCTCAGACAAGAAACACTGTCAGCAAGTAACCAGGTTCATCAAATGACTCAAACAGATGAGGCACACAGCACACAATTCCAAAACAGGGATGATGACATGGTCATGCATCCGCTTGAACCCATGATTGCAGTGATTTTGGAGAAGAGACGGGACACTGAGAGGACGCTCTGTGAGCTTAGTGCGCAGAGGAAGGAGATGGAACTCCTCTTGACAGCCATCAAAGAGCAGCAGGAGGAAATTCGACAGAAAACGCAGGAAGCAGAAGTAGACAAGCAAAAGATGCAGTTGTTTGTAAGACATAAATTGGATGTCATGCAGATTGAAGCTCTCCGGATACAAAGAGAAAGGGATCATTTGGAGCAGGTTAAAGCTAATCTAGAAAACCAGTCCATGATCCTAAACGGCCAAATTGAAATGACCAAACTGAATAAGACTAAGGTTATGGAAATGGCAATTCAAACCCAGGCAGAGGAAGAGGAAATCCAGTGTTCAGCAGAATATATTGAGAAAAAGACTGGTGCCATGCAACACAACGTAACCGACATTGGCATGAAGATACAAGAATTCCGAGACATTCGAGAGGGTTTTCTCAAAGAAAAACACACCATTGAACAAATGACAGCCATATTAGAGGGAGAAAGACAAGAAATTAGCATAATTAAAAACAAGATGGAAATTGCTTTAGAGACCCTAAAGGCAATGAAGAGTGATAAAGAAAGAGCGGCAAATGAGCAGATGGTTCCAATGCAACATGAAGAACAACGTTTAACAAAGTCTGTCCATAAGAAAGGAGAGCTTAAACAGATGTTTATTGACACTCGAGGAAATATGGATGAGAAACTGAATAAAGTGTTCATCAAATACAAAGAGCTGAGAGTCGTATTACAACATATGGAAAGAAAACATGAGGAAATAAAAAGGAAGCAACAAGAATGGGTGGATAAATTGGAGACACTGCTGAATTCAAATGGGAATCTGGACAAGATAAGGGCTGATTTGAAAACTCAATGTGATGTTGTTGCACAACTGCTGCGGGATGTAAAGAGACATAAGGTACCCGTTGAGCGGAACGGCGGTCAAATCCAGACAAACATTTCTAACGAGCAGACCAAACCATCAGGGCCTGAGATGCCCCCAAGTGCTGCAGAGGAGAGCCGTACGAGAATAAAAGATGAACTTCCCGTACAGCACGGTGAAGACCACCGAGAGAAGGCCACAACAGCGCACACCGATCGCACAAAGGAACAGCTATCAAACCAAACCGAGTTGCGGAAGATGTGGAAAGAGACAAGAAAGGAGCGGAAGGAGATCGACCAAATGAAGAGCAGAGGCCAAGAGATGAGAAAGAACCTGGAGCAGAAACTAAAGACAATCCGTGGCTTAGTCAGGAGACCTCGCTTGCAAAGAGAGGACAAAGAGCCCTCGCAGACCACGAGCAACGAGTTGGAGGAGGGAGGCCGAAGCCGGCGCCAGGACAGCCAACGACAGCCACTGGCCGACAGATACAGAGAGCTTGAGGTACTTAGATCACAGCTGCTTGGGGAGTTTGAGCAATTGCAAGGAAGCAAGCCTCGAAGATTTAGGACTACCGACACAGCAACGCTGCCAGGGCTAGATCCCCACAGAGAGGTACACTTACAGCGGGGGGCGGTTAAAGAACAAGAGGCCCGGGCTGGAGAGGACTCGCGAGGACTTCTGTGTCAGCTTCAGCATTACTGCAATCGCTGCTGCTGCCGCTGCTGTGAGTGCTGTGGACACTCGTCCCAAGATGAGGCATAGAAGGTCTGCCATCAAATAAGGGGTTTCTGTGCTTAATTATGCTTCACTTTGCAGTTGTGTTAGTCCTGTTTTGTTTAATTATACACAGATGTATTGATTTATTGGTTTATTTACCCCCAATAAAGTGTGTTAGTATAGTTGATACCGTTAAGTTAATCCTACAAATAAATGAATGATATAGGTAATTTATTGAACAACAACATACTATTATATTATAGTATAGTTATATTAACTACTGAGTATGTGTTTGGTCACAAAGTAGCAATAATTAATACGTTGTGATTAAGACTGGTGTGTTAAGGATATTTGTCACATTAATATTTCCCTATTTTGTAACCTAGTAATTCACAATGTTAATATATTTATAATATATGTTAACATTAAAACTAAAAACTAAAACATATATTTTGTTAGCTTTACATAAACAATATTTTAAAGTGAATTAATTGCATTTGTCACATACACAATTATGCTCGACAATGTGTAGCAAAATGCTTGGATTGGCTTTTCCTTTTTGATCATACAATGAAATGTGAATATAATAAAATAATAACCAAATGTACATTTTAGTTAATTTTACCAAATGATGTGTAATTGTTTAAAAAAAAGTTGTTATTAGCATGTTGTAGTAGACACGAGTAAAGACGAGATCAGATGAATTCATTCTAGATTAATTATAGAATAAAACTAATATCAACATGTAAATTGAATATGTACACTTTATTTATCAAATAAAAACTATATAATAATAATAATAATTTGGTTGTTTTTGAGTTGTTTTATCCGTTTTTGAGTTGTTTTATCCGTTTTTGAGTTGTTTTTATTTATTACCCTGACAAACTTTCTGGTTAGAAAATGTCATGGAAAAACAACAAAGCCACTTTGGTATCCAGTCTACTATTAGATTTGAGCCGTGTTCTGTAGTCAGAGTAGCTGGCACAATGGTTAGCGCACAGAGTTCGTAATCCGGGATTGCTTTTGTGCGTTGCGGGTTCACTAAGTCACTAAGTCACTGTTATTTGAGTGTGTTTTGCTGCAGGTAGCTATTTTAAATGAACCAACTTTGAATATGGAAGCCTGTTTCGGTCTAGGTAATGCCACGGCATTAAGTTTGGTTTATCACAAAGCCTCGTTCAACCAAAAACCTTTTCTGCACTGTTTTCACGTGCCACAGTCCCGGGTAAATGGTGGACTCTAGAGGGCGCCCACATGTCGACTAGCCTACTAGATTGAACACTAATGGTATGGTAGGAATTGGTATGGTATGAATTGAACACTAAAGGTATGGTAGGAATTGGTATGGTATGAATTGAACACTAAAGGTATGGTAGGAATTGGTATGGTATGAATTGAACACTAAAGGCGTGTTTATATATGATCTTTCAATAAAGATTAAAGACCTCTGGTTTAGTTTAGTTCCTCAGTCTATCTCTACATATTTGACTTTAATGCAACATGTGAGTGACCAAAAGGATTATTAAATATGTAAATATAAGTATATATGAACAAAACGGACCAGGTCTTAGGCTATGAACTTTGCTACTACCGTTTATTTAACGTGGTAAATAACGTGGGCCGTGCCATCACAAAAAGCACATCGACACACACAATTTCCCAGCACCATGTCACGGAAAGACACGACACCACGTATGATGTCTATTTCCGAGGCGCACCTCTTAGGCCACCACCAAGTGGATCAAATTGTGTTGCAATCTGTTCCATGTCGGTGCTGTCCAACGTGTCCTGGTTAAGAGGTGCAGTGACTCTATCAGGCGAGTCTATCGATGGAGCAGAAGAGGCTTCTGCTATCCCAGCAGCAGGTGGAGGACCAGCACCGCCTCCTCTCGCTAGTGTAGCTTGAGCATCTTCCCCTACTAGATCTAGATTCCTCTTAGCGTGTCCTCTTTACAAGCGTCCTTTAACGAGCTTTACTAGCGTCTTACTAAATCGATTGTTTGCTTGTTAGTAAGATGATGTTCTATTGTCTTGTCAACGTATTGTACTTTTACCCGAGCACTGGTTCAGTTATTGGAGACTTTTAAGGAACAAAATGCACTTATGACTTCTGGTGGCGAGTTGTTCTCGTATCTCCCTTTGTTGAACGCACTTTTGTTAGTCGCTTTAGATAATAGCATCTGCTAAATGACTGTAATGTAATGATTTGAATCAATATAAGCAGTTCAACCACCATCACTCCCCAAAACACTAAAACACTCACACTTTCTTGTCGAACGTCGCAGACACCTTGCAGGACCAAAGCACACTATGCTGTCATTTGCATTTCATAGAATAATCTTTCAAAATGCAATCAAAGACTTGTCCACAATAAGAGTAGTTTTATTGACAAATGAAAAAATAAAACACTTTTCTTGTGGAAAAAAAAAAGAGAATGAGGAGAGATAATGTACATCCAATTACACTGCAATCGCAGACACCAACCTTAATCTAAAATCAATGTTTTACACACTAATGTCTGCTGGTGTTTTAGTGTGCTAACACACAGAACATTACAGATATCTTAAAAACTGAAATGAGTTTGTGACCTTAAAAAAAGGACTTCAGGGAAGTTCGATAGTATTTGATGCAATAGTATTTAATGTTTTAAATGTTTTCTGGAAGAGTAACTCAATTGTGTTAAGCAATTAAAAACAACTAAACCCATTACCACACCGACAAACATTTAACCTGATAATGTGCAGAAGGAATACTACAAGGATCTACAGTATACCCTATACACTGTCTGCACTAGTCTGGATTATGATAGGGATCTACACATTATAAACTGTCTGTACTAGTCTGGAATACAATAGGGATCTCCACCCTATAAACTGTCTGTACTTGTCTGGACTATGATAGGGATCTCCACCCTATAAACTGTCTGTACTTGCCTGGACTATGATAGGGATCTACACCCTATAAACTGTCTGTACTTGTCTGGACTATGATAGGGATCTACACCCTATAAACTGTCGGTACAAGTCTGAAGTCTGACTACTATGCAGATAGTTGATAGGGTACTATGGTTATACTCAAGACTCTGTGATGCCATACATTTATCTTTCATTCAGTGTCAAACACACGTGTCAAAAGCCAGTCAACCACTTTGTGGCTTTCCCTTGCTGATGGCCACTATCAGCATACCACGGTGGAGCTCTCTGGGGACATTGTCCGATGGGTCAGATCCTTGTCTGTGGAGAGGGAGCCAGCTGCTTCCGGAGACAGGGCCAACAGCGGCGAAGGGGGAGCCGCTCCTTCGCCGACGCCTGGCTCACCGTGTTTTTGGTTGTCCTCGATGGCTTCGGCATGGCCGCCAGAGTCTAGGCTGGGGTAGGAGCCCGAGTGGGCCATGGCCTGTAGGAGCCCCCGGAGGCCGCCGGAGCCGTCGTCGGGGACCCGCCGGCCGGCCAGCGCCGCCCGGCACAGCAGCTGGGTGTGCTGCCGCAGCTGGGCGATCTCCCGCTCGGCGGCCTCGCTCTGCTTCAGCAACTCCTTGGTGCGCAGCGTGATGGCCAGCAGCCCGGATTGACTCAGGATTTCCGCCGCGTCGAGGAAACGCCGCTGGCGTACCGACGAGCACACAGGCGGCGAGCCACAGAGGTGGCCGCTAGCTGCCGCCGTCGCCACCGCAGACGTGGCCCTCACCTGCCTCGGGAGGTAGGGGCTGTGGACGGCCAAGGACGATGGCGAGGTGTAGGAGGTGGGGCAGTAGGACGAGGAGGAGGACGACGTAGGGGAGTGTGAGGAGGAGCTTGAGACAGACGACGAGCTCACGCCATCTGAGCAGGAGCTATGGTGGGAGCGGCGGTAAGACTTGCCGTGGCTGGTGGAGGGGGGACATGCGCGGGTCTCAGAGCCACATCGGACCTGGTGCTGCGAGTGACAGAGGTCTTTGTGGTGGCGGTGGAGGCAGCGGTGGTGGTGGTGGTGGTGCGAGGAACGATTTCTGGTGGTGGTGGACTTACTCTTCATTTCCCCCGCCGTGCACACCCTCTTGCTTTGGCTCGGACCCTCGCCACCACCACCGCCCCCGCTCTCCTTGACTCCATCCAGGGCGCCAGATGTCTTCCCCTGGGATTGGCTTTCCTCCCTGGGGCGTGGCGTGATGCGGGGGTACGAGTTGAGAATGGGCAGGTAAGAGTTCTTGGTAGTGCCTTGGTGGTGGTGCTGGTGCTGGTGGTGGCGGTTCTTGTGGCTGGTCCGGCTGTGGCAGCCCTTCCTGCCGGAGGTCACGCTGGTGGGGGTCAGGAAGGAGGAGGAGGAAGGGCCTGCCATGGCTGGCTGTTGGATCAACAGGAGCTGGGTGGGCCCCTTGGAGCCCGAGAGAATATGCCAGCCTCCGGCCCACGTCAGAGGGGGTGGCAGCTGCTGCTGCTCCGGTCTGGACTGTAACACCAGGAGTTTGTCCAGAGGGGATTTGTTTGTTTGTTTATGGTTGTTGTTGTTGTTGTTGTTGAGAGGGAAATGGCACAAAGAGAAAAATGGAACAAAAAAGAGGTTGAGAGACTTTCTATCTTTCTACTGCTATTCATGTATGTATTATGTATGTATTCATGCACCGATGCCCCTCCCCCCCCCCCCCCACCACCCACCCCCCGGGGGAAGATTTCCCTGAATAGAACTAAATTATATTTGAAGGATCTGTTAGAAGAAAAAAAAAAAAGAAATAAGAGTCTCATTGCGACGGCAGCTGATCGCTCCCCAATTGTGGGCCTGCGGGCGAATCCTCCCTGATGCACACGTTCCTAAGCATGGACTCCTGACTCTCCTCGGAACCAATATTCATGAGCTGTTCATTTACAACTCCTACTGAACCCCCGATGGCCTCATTTTCCGCGCTTTTGCCTAAAAGTTTGAACATGTGTCATGTGGAGCTTTGTCCTCATGACTCTAACTGCGTCATGATTGTGGATTCACGATTAACCCTGCCTTGTTGTATTCAAATGTGCTGCTGAACATGCTAAAATTGTGCGTTGTTATTCTGCGACTATTTCTTGTATTATCTTGAGCGTTTAGTACGGAGCCCATAAAGTCCCAAAAAGGTCATACATTTTTATCTTGTGTGCCACAAGATAAATAACTTGTGCGCACAAGATCAAGATAAAGACATGAATTCATACTCCGGGGACATCTCACCGGTTTCACCCCCAGGTTCTTGATGACGTAGACGGGGTTGAGCTCCTGGTAGCAGTTCGGCGCGCCCACGCCAGAGCTCCCGCTGTTGCCGATGGTAACGACACTCCTGCGGTTCTTCCTGTGCGGCTGGCTCACGCTGCTGCGCTGGTCCTCCGGGTCGCTCTGCACCGAATCCGAGCCGACCTCTGAAAATAGGTGGAAGAAGAAGAAGAAGAAGAAGAAGAAGAAGAAGAAGAAGAAGAAGAAGAAGAAGAAGAAGAAGCATGACCTCGTGACTCGTGTGTTTGGCTCCACTCCCAAGGTTTCAAAAGGTTTCTGGTTTCGAACCTGATGACTGCGGTCCATGTAGGCATACATCTAAAGAATCTATAATAAATTCTAAAAATCTCAAAAATGTATCTATAGAACTATAACAGTAAATTGCTCGGAGAAATAAATTTAGTTACAAAGGTGTTGGTGTGTGTGTGTGGTGTGTGTGGTGGTGTGGTGGATGTTTGCAACACAAGCCAAACAAACAAAGAAGAAGAAAAAACCCAATCCCCCGGCTCACCAGAGTATCCAGAGTCTTTCTCCGAGTCGAAGCGCCACAGCCTTTCCCCCATGCCCGCCCAGGGTCCCGAGGCCGGCCAGCCCCCGGTCCCCCGGGGACGCCCACACCGGGGCGCTGATGCTCCTGTGCGTCGCATTGTTCGAGGTCCCTGTTCCTTTGGCATTCCACGAAAGTTAAGTCAGCCACGGGATTAAAGAAATAATTTACCGCTTTTCAACCAGCTTTGTATCATTACAAATTGTGGGTATAGTTTATGCAAATGAACAATGATCAATTCCCCTTTTTAACAGCGTTCAGGTTTGATAATTGGCCTTACTACTGCATAGCCAGACCAGTTTTATGAAAAGCCTTATTTTCCAGCTGAAAAATACTTCTTTAAGCAGAGTAAACCTGGAACTACAGGTTTGAGTTGCCCCCAACCGAGAGCCCCGGAGAGTTGAAGGAGCAGCAAGGTGCGATGTGGGATGAAGGCACCACCACATCCAGGCGACACCGTTAGACGTGTTCGACCCGCAGCTCTCTTATGTAATAGTCTGCTGCTGGTCCTCGGCAATAAGAAGCCCGGAGGATCAGCGTTTATTTAAAGTGTCAATAGCTTATTTATTCAGATGATTCAATAGTGTTGCTGGATTAAGCGTTAAGCGGCAATCAATTCACTACTATGTGAATTGCACTCACATTTGCACTCTGGTTAGATGCTAAATAATTGTTGCTGTGCTGTACAATGGCAATCAATTGGAATCTAATCTAATACAGTCAAGTCTAGTGTAGTCTAGTACAGTCAAATGCTTCGCCGGGCCACACTTGCGTTTTAGGCTACACAATAACCCCAATACAAGAATAGCCTGTACTATACTACCCCAATTTGACAAACAAACAAATGACAAAGTTTGTTCACTTAAAAATATATAAAATAAACATTGCCTACAAACGACACAATGACATATATTTGACCATGACTCTTACCTAGATGTAGTAGTAGTAGGCTACTTTATCTTCGCCTCGAAGCCCATCCGCTCACTTTGGCAGAAATCAATCATAGCTTCTCCGAATCACAGAGGCGACTGCCTGCCGGTGTAACAAGTTTCAGGACAACCCCATAGTGTAAACAATACATATATAAATATATATTTCTACCCAACGTATCTTCACAGAGGCAACCGTAAGAACGGGCTAACTCGGGTAGCGGCACTTGCCGACAGCGCACCTCGTCTAGTACATAGTGCCATCCTGGTGGATAAACCGCATCCCGATGGATGTTCGGCCAGCATCCATTATGTCGATTACGCGCGGCCAGGCCACGCCCCCCTCATCTAAATAACAATGACGTGGCCGGTGTGGCGACGTCGTCCAGGGAAGTGGTGACGTAAGGACCGGTCCACAGCCAGCGCTATACGCACGGTGCCAACACCGTGCTCAGACACGTGTGTGCAGGCGGGGGGATAACGCGGTGCCACACGGTCCACGTGACGCAGGGTTAGTGCTCATGGAGGAGGGAGAGCTAGAAGAGGTGACACGATACGTGGGTAATTAGTGTCAGTGCTGGGGCATCCTTTTTGTTGTCAAATTTGGCGAAGATACTGTAATGCGATTAATCGTATATAACGTATCATTCGTCGTAAGGCCTTATAACGAACACCGCTGAAGATCAAACAACGCTCCAACGGTAGTTGGGTCTTGTAAAGCCGTGCTTCACGTGTTTTTAATGCGCATGTGTTCTGTATGTGCAGTGAGTCATTCTATCTGGATGTCACCCAGTTCAAACTGATGTGTGCGTCAACATGTGAGAACGCAACGGAGGCGTGGTCGGTCCTCGGGAGCACGTGTCCAATGCCCATGAGGTTGTGCGTGTGGATTTGGACACACTTTTTCACCTCATTATGTAATCACAGACTTCTTCAGTCCAGTGTTCCCGACATATGGCACATTTTTTTTAATTGATATACATATACACATATATATACACATATATATACATACACATATATATATATATATACACATACATATATATACATACACATATATATTTATATACATATATATTTTTATTTATATATATATTTATTAAATGTATATATATTATTTTTAATGTATATATATATATATACATACACATATATTTATATACATATATATTTATACATATATATTTATACTGTATATATTTTTTTAATGTATATATATTTTTTTTTAAATGTATATATATTTATTTAAATATACATATATATAATTACATAATAAATATAATTATATAATACTAAATATATAATAATTGATATATTCTATAATATATATTATGTATAATAGTACATATTTAGAAATGATTGCATATGATCTATATATATATATAATAGATGTATTGTATTGATTATATATAATATGCTTTTCCATAGGTATAACAATTAATCATTAGGGGTCAATCCGGTTCAATGCTGCTTGGGTTGATGGCGAATGTGAACTGTGTTGTGCTCATATAAGACTCGAGACGTAAATACAAGGCAAATTAAGAGATAAAAACCATGTATTCAATCATTGTCTTTTTGGAATTACATTCATACACAAATAGAAATGGATTGCTTGAAAATAATAATGCAATTGTGAAAAGTACATTGCTTTTTCCTTAATTTTGAGAGAACGCCTCGAAAGGGATGCTCCAGGGTAAAGGGGATGGTTGGGAGGTGGAGGGGAATAACAGCAAGTTGAAATGTAAAGCACAGGAAAACAAAAACAAACTGAATATATAACGGAAATTATTTCCAAATGTCAGGGCAAAAAGGTTCCTACGAGAAATGAAAAAGTTCCAGAAGGGCATCGTCTGCCCCTTGAACTCTTGCCAATCGCTCAGTAGCAAAAAAGCACCAAGTACATTGGTGGCACAAAATATAATTTCATTCACACACACACGCAGCGGTGAAACCATAACGGTAACCGTGCTACCGTTGAACGACCGGACACTTGTGCGGCTTCTTATTTAATAGTTCGAAAAACAAAAACAAAAAAACAGAAGAAAAAAATAAAATACGGGAAAAATAACCATAAAAACTAAAGGATTTCCGTGGAGGTCAGAATCAATTGCACTGAAACACACACCTTGAAAAAAAAATAATAATAATTAAGAAAAAAAAAAGGAAAGAAAAAAGGAACCAACTGTGTGATGTCACGGAGCACCCAGACCAGCAGCAGCAGGACACGCCATCCAATCAAACGGCTAGGTTCCGAGAGGACACGTGACGACGGATCGCAGCGTCGAATACAACAAATGTGAAACTCCGCGAGACTTCAGCCCCCGAGCGACGGTTCCGAACGTTCGTAATGAAATCACGATCCGTCACGTCCCGTCCCGTCCCCCGAAGACTTATTTTCTTGTCTTTTCTTATTGTAGCCATGTAAAAAAAATGTGGCATCACGTCTGCTGCTAATACTCAAAAAGCGAGTTCTTAAAGTGCTATCCATTTAAGGCGAAATACGCTTTGGGTCGATTTAAATTCATACATGCTTTCCGACACTTGGCATTCGCATAGGAGGGGGGGGGGGGGGGGGGCTACATTTAGTAATAGAGTGCTTACTCCGAACTCTTTAAAACACGGCAGCTGTCATTTTCGCTGATGAAAAAGGGAGGGAGAGAGAAAAATAACCGTGTTAGATTTAAACACCTTGCATTATATAAAATAAAATAAAATACTAAATAAACCAAAAAAAAAACAATAACAAACTGAAACAAACCATGTACATCTTGTGCATTCAGCGGTTCCCCCCCCCCCCCACCCACCCCCACAATTCCCAGCACTCTGTTGCTATGTAGCGTTGGACGTAGACCGATTAGAGAGAGAGATCACATTCGTAGACGAGCGCAAACGAAAAATAACATTTTTAAAGTTGATATTGCATAAGGGTTTAAAAAAAAACGAAAAGAAAGTAAAACAAAAAAGGACACACCCACTTCCTGGCTGGCATGTCTGCACGGATGTTTTTTTTTTCTTTTTTTCAGCCACCCTCTTTCTGTCTGTTTTTCCCAATGTGAGAGCTACAATTCCTCTTGCCGTTTTCCGACGGGACACACACACACACACTTGTTTTTCCCTCTCGAAACGAACAATGACATGTCAGTTTGGATCTCATGCCAGAGCGCTCTCCGAAAAAAGGAAAACAAATAAGGAAAAGCACAATCTCACACCCACAGCGAAAATAAACTGGAACATAATAAAACCAGCCTTTAAATTGCCACTCCTCCTCCTCCTCCCTCCTCCTCCTCATGGACGAACCGCACCATTACCGCCGGATGAAACCGTCAATTCCAGGAAAGAGCACTTGAGTCATCGCGATATCGTTAAGGCCTAGAATAAGACCATGACATTAAGGGGGGGAGGGGGGAGAGAGAGAGAGAGAGAGAGAGAGAGAGAGAGAGAGAGAGAGAGAGAGAGAGAGAGAGAGAGAGAGAGAGAGAGAGAGAGAGAGAGAGAGAGAGAGAGAGAGAGAGAGAGAGAGAGAGATATATAAATGGTAGACAAATTAAACAGGTTGGCGTTACACTGGAGGGGGGTTGGGGGGGGGGGGGGCCAACAAAAACGAAACAAAAAGCAGCAGTTTTTAATAAGAGGCCACCCAAACACAGATATATGGTAGACCTGATTGTATTTCTTTGTCTCCTGTGTGTGTGTGTGTGTGTGTGTGTGTGTGTGTGTGTGTGTGTGTGTGTGTGTGTGTGTGTGGTGTGTGTGTGTGTGTGTGTGTGTGTGTGTGTGTGTGTGTGTGTGGTGTGTGTGTGTGTGTGTGTGTGTGTGTGTGTACATACTTGTGCAGATGAAATGGTGAGGTACTGACGAGTCCAGTTTGATACAGTACAGCCAGCTTGCTAGCAGGCTTTGTCCATAGTGTGGACGACAGGGTGGACGACAGGGTGGACGACGTGTGTGTTTGTTTGTTTGTTTGTATAATTTATTATTTTTATTTTTTTACAGTTTATCAAAACAATATGGCTGCCAGGATTCAGGCACTTTCTTTTGTGTTGTTTTTTCTTACAGATCCTTTGTTTTTTGAGGTGTGTGTGTGTGTGTGTGTGTGTGTGTGTGTGTGTGTGTGTGTGTGTGTGTGTGTGTGTGTGTGTGTGTGTGTGTGTGTGTGTGTGTGGAGATCCTATCACTCTCTTATGCTGGCAGAATAGGAGAACTGTGGGAAATGGGCTTGGTTGGCGTCCTCACTGTCCAGACTGTTATCTGTGGAGAGAGAAACAAACACAGGGAGAAAACCGTCAGCACGTCCGGACAGGGACCGTCGGCTCCCCGGGGGGGGGGGGGGGGGGGGGGACCGTCGGCTCCCCGGGGGGGGGGGGGAGAAGGACCAAGACAGACAGGGAGCCACGGGAAGGTTGGGGCGTTGGGCCAAAAGGAGGAGGAGGAACCACGTACACTTGTCCGGCGGCGTGAGCGTGATGGTCTGTGCGGTGAACTCGTCGTCGAAGTAGCGCGTGTCCGTCTCCGACGTGACCTGGGGCTTGAACAGCGGGGTGAGCTGGCGGGGCGGGAAGCAGAGGACGGCGTTAGAGGTCGGGGAGGGGGTTCAAAGACCGACACACTTAACCACCCCCCCCCCCATTTACCCTCCCAGTCCCCCTTGTTGACATCACAATACAACAGTGCAGTGGTACCCAAGCTAAACTAGGATCATCAATAAACGTTTCTTCAGACACGGACCTTCAGACAGAAACCAGTGGAATAGGTAGTAGGCTAGGACAAATATGTCAAATATGAATATTATATAATTACAGTTCATAATAATAATAATATTAATAATTATGTCGGTCCTATTAAGATATGACCCAAGTATATCATATCTTAATACCCCATTTAGATATGACTTTAATATATCACATCTTAATAGGTCATATTAAGATCTGATAGAGATACTATATGGAGATAATACGCTTCAGAGAATATTTCACAGCATTTTTCCTTACTTTTTTGTCGATCACATCTTGCCAGTTTATGGTCACGAAGAAGGCGTGGCTCATCACTTCGTTGGCATCATTAGCACCGCCCCCCAACCTGTCAATCAGGGGGAAAATGTTTGAATAATTCCACCATCACTAAGTCAATCGGTTTCCAGTCGTAAAGACCTCAGGAGGCCAACTTGCCAAATTGTACCAGCAAATGTGGAGTGTTATTTATATGGTGGGTTTGCTGGGTTACATTTATTTTGTATACTTACACATTTTCTTATCTTTTATTTTTTCCACATCGAACATGTTATTCACAATGAGCACTATTGTGGAAACTGAAAATCGCATTTATTATTCAAAGTACTCTATACATAAGTACACAGTATAGGCAAGTACCCAAAGGTGAGTACTCGGTACTCACTTCTATTCTTTAGATTTAGGGATGCAGAATACATAATGATGAGTACAGAGTACTCATCTATAATCAATCTATATTATACATGTGTATCGAATGGCATCAAACTGAAATGCACAGATTTTCAAATAAAATCTCACTGAATCGTTTCACAATAAATTAAAAAAAAAGTGTTCATTCATTACGTCACACAGACGGACCATTTGTGACTCAGGGCCTCTGGACTAGGGGCCTTGGGACTAGGGACTTTGGACAGCGGCGGCCAGCCTACCTCTGCTTGGGGTCCTTCTTCAGCAGGCCGGCCAGCAGGGCCTTGGCGTCGGGCGCCAGGTTGCGCGGGAAGCGGATCTCCTCCATGAGGATGAGCTCGAAGAGGCGCTCGTGGTCCTGGTTGTAGAAGGGCAGCCGGCCGCACATCATCTCATACATGACCACGCCCAGACCCCACCAGTCCACCGCACGGCCGTAGTCGTTGTCCTCCAGCACCTGACGGGAGATGGGGGGGGGGGGGGAAGGATGGTTTGACGCCACGACAACGCCACCCCCACTACTGACTGTCCAAGGTTGAAACGACTGCAGTGCGCCAACCCTTATCGCCAACAAATAGATAAAAGCTATTGTGTTGCGTGTTGACCTCTGGCTTGTTAAAGGTTATGATTGTCTAAGAGGCCACGTCCGAGCACATGTTTACCGGCGGCAGCCAAGATGACAGTAAGGGATGGCGTCATCAACTATGTCAATAGTTCTGCGCTGGCTGCCAGTGATGCCATTAACAACCGACACCATTAAGGACCGACACTTTCTTTTCATTACTTTCCCCTTACAGTTTGCCGGAACTGCATAAGAGCATTTTAGCAAAAGCACCCGGTAGAACACGGCTCAAGGATTCCAGCAAAACACATGTTTATATATATATATATATCCACTACTAACCCATGCAGTGACATGATGTGTCACTTAACACAACTCAAAATCACAGGACCACGTGACCACTACACTTTCTCCAAGAACAAATAGACTCAACAGCAAATCTCTGGAGTCGTCCGTCTGTCCGTCTGTTTCGGATGTCTATGAAACGCGTCCGCAGTGTTTCTAAACAACATCACATAGGGTCAGCTGTGTGACTGTGGAGTTGCGGGCGCTCGCTCTTGGGCCTCGTCAATACGGTAACACCGCTCACCTCGGGTGCAAGGTACTCTGGGGTTCCGCAGAAGGTCTTCATGGTGGCGTCCGGGGTGATGCCCTCCTTGCACAGGCCGAAATCTGTGATCTTTATGTGGCCGTCCTTGTCCAGCATCAGGTTCTCCAGCTGAGAAGGAATTTCACAACTCATCACGATATGTAAAGTAAAGACGCACAAAATCCTTTGAGGAACGTTAAAAAAAACACCGGAGCACACTCTGACTCGGTGTGCCAAGACCTTAAGCCTTTTTATGGCAAATTAGTATTCAAATAAATTCACAAAAAACTCCCTGAACTGGAGGATTCACATTTTGAACCTTGCCGAGATAAAAAAAATAAAAATGCTGTATAATCATTTTGTTACATAATTGTGTGGCGTTACAAATAAACCATTGCGGGGCTCAACAATTATCGCCCTATTGCCCGGGGAAAGTGAAATGCCACGTCAGGCAAGTAAACCTGACAAAGCGCAGCTTCTCTGGCTTCAGGATAGCACAAACGGTCTAGGAGTTACGGTTACCTGAAAAGGCTTGTAAAATGCTGTCGCCGTTTTAAAAAGGGATTATTATTATTATTACAATTGCCCACAGCCGGGGAAACCGTGGCCTGCGTATCGCTACGAGACGGACCCTGATGGAGGTGCGAGGACAAGACCGGCCTCACCTTCAGGTCTCGGTACACCACGTCACGCGAGTGGAGGTACTTCAGCGCAGACACAATCTCGGCACCGTAGAAGCGCGCCCGGTCTTCTGTGAACACCCGCTCCCGGGACAGGTGGAAGAAGAGCTGCGGGGGGGGGGAAAACAGAGACGAAACAGAGAGATGAGCACTTCTGGTGAGAACGAGGTGCAAACGGGAAAGTGTTGAGACCATAAGGGGAGGGGGTGAGCTGTGTGTGTGTGTGTGTGTGTGTGTGTCTAGTCACCTCTCCTCCATTTGCATACTCCATCACAAAGCACAGTCGATCGTTCGTTTGGAAAGCATATTTCAGTGTCTGGCAAAGGGGGGGGGGGGGAGGGGGAAACATCAGAACTGGAGACAAATTCCCGACATGTGTAAACGCCCTGAACCCAATTCAGATTCCAATTCTGAATAAATATTCAACAAGATTTTGCATATTCAACGGCAATTAAAACAGTGCGGGGAGGGGGGGGGCTGTACTCACCGTGAGGAAAGGGTGTCTCGTGTTCTGCAACACTCTGCTTTCGGTAACAGTGTGCGCCACCTCATCCTACACACACACACACACACACACACACACACACACACACACACACACACACACACACACACACACACACACACACACACACACACACACACACACACACACACACACACACACACACACACACACACACACACACACACACACACACACACACACACACACACACACACACACACACACACACACACTTAAATTCATTTTGAAAACAGTGTGACAGAAGTTGGGAGTTGTATGGTTCAAATCTAAATCTAAAAACCTAAATCTGGAGGATTGAATCCTCTCTATTGGTCACATACACATGTACAAACACACAGTGAAATGTGTTCTCTGCATTTAACCCATCCCAGTACTAGGAGCAGTGGGCAGCTAGTCATACAGCGCCCGGGAAGTGGAGGTTTATTTAAGGAAGTTTACTTCCGACTTTTATTTCCTCCAATATTCAGATTCAGATATTTTAATAATTCAGTATATGTCTGTTTGTTATTGACGTGCCATTGTCTGCTTTCAAAGGAAAAGGAACCACACAAATAAAAGCTTTTATAGTGTAAATACAGGTTTGGTTCGGCTTGTGACTGAGACATAACCTTTTCTGCCGCGTCATCCGCCTCCCTGTGAACAGGTTAGGGGGTCCAAACCCCTAATGTCACAGGTTACACCTGTAGTCAACCCTTAAAGCAAGACTTACATCATCCCTTATCTGATCCTTCAGGACACAAAACCCCATCGAAGTCTCTTGGGATAAAAAAAAGGTCTGCTAGCTAAATAAACCAAACTAGTGAACTAGTATAGAGTATAGGATTTACCTTGGCGATGATGACCTCTTTGCGGAGGATCTTCATGGCGTAGTGGACCCCTGTGGACTTCTCCTTGACTAGAATCACCTTGCCGAAGGTCCCCTTGCCCAGGAGCTTCAGGTACTCAAAGTCACTCATGTTCTGCGAGGGAGTGAGAGGAACCGGATGGAAAAAAATAATAATAATCCGTAGCAGCCATCACCATCATCTTAAGTGCAAATGTTAACACTTTTGGATTGGCTATGTTTTCATCCCGGTTTGTGTGTATGTATGTTTGTCCAATAACAAAGATAATTCAAAAGGTTATGTAAGGAATTGGACTAAACTTGGGGGTGGGATTACTTATCGGCTAAGGAACATTAATTCAACTTTGGGATTGGGGGGGATTGGGATCCAGGGGAGTTTTTGATGTTGCGGAGGTAACATCAAGAGGGGCCTCTAACTTTACTGTCCAATCGCATCCTGTGTGCAATTTTTCACCATACATCTCTTGGGAAAAATGATACATATCTACTATTAAGCTTCTCAATGTGTTGAGTGAATATATACAGTATATACACACATGTATACCATATACAATATTCGGGTGCAATGTGAAAGAAAGATGATGGAACAACAAAACAAATTAAGCCTCGTAAAAAGGTCAGATCAAGGTGAGACCCGAAATAACCACACAACACGACCGTGGCACGTCTCTCTCTCTCTCTTCCCCTCCCCCGCTCTTCCCCTCTCTCTCTCTCACCACTTTGGGGTGGCCCTTGGACATGGCCACCTCCATGTCATCCAGGCTACACTCGCTGGGGGAGCCGAACAAGTCCATGGGCTCCTCGTCCTCCTGCATCTTCAGCCCGTTGGCCACCGCCTGGATGGCCCTCATCCACTCCTCCCTGAGAAGGGGAGCGGGGGGGGGAGGGAGGTTACAGAGTTAATTTGTTCACAATCAAATGAAGTGAAGTCACTGGCGTTACAATAGTGTTTTAAACCTCTTGTTCCCTCCTAAATGTATTTATGTATCCATGTACTAGTAATGTACCAAATGATAGTGTGTGTGTGTGAGAGTGAGTGAGTGAGTGAGTGAGTGAGTGAGTGTGTGTACCTCTCGTCATTGCTGTCCACGTGGAAGGTGCGCTCTATGACAGTGGTCCACTGTAAGCACCGGATAACGAACGTGTTGGGACGGGGTCGTTCAGTCTTCATTAACTGGCATTCTGTTGTGGGGGGAAAAGGGGAACGTGGTCAAGATGTACTCTCACCCAACCTTTGGAATGAATGTATATAGTTTAATAATAACAACTGTCAGTCAGAAACTAAAGAAATAAAAAGTAGAGGATAAATCCCAAGAAGAAGATGAATTTACTATTTTTGTTTTAACAAAATCCAAAGATAAATGGGATAAAAAATACAAAATTAAAATTGATCAGTAGATTGCGGAGACTGGCTATATAGACCAGGGGTTCTCAAACTGTTTGGGGACAGGGTTTTTTTTCCCTCGGAGGACTCCCTCAAAATTGTAACAGAATAGTAAGCAGAAAGTTATATTTGATTCATGTTAATAGCACTTATATACTTTGTATATTTATATATATATGATATACTTATATAACAGTAACACAACGTAGTCCTATGACTATGAACAGTAACAAGATGAACAGTAACAACAGGAACAAGACATAGTCCTATGCCTATGAACAGTAAAAATATGTGGCATAGTCCTGATAAACCCAGACATTTAAAATGACTAGTCTAAGGCTGACTTTTATTAAGTGCTTCAACTTTCAAATAATGAACGTATTGCTCCTTTCAAATCATTGTCAGAAAGCTCTTAACAAATCATAACAGAAGTTAAAACACCGTTACAGGACACATGGTAATTAAGCCCATGCCCATGTTTTTAGGCAAGTGTATTTCCTCGTTCTTTAGACGGAAACATTATTTTGTTTTGTCCTCATATTAAATCTAATTAAATTCCGGGTGCTTTGTAATTAGATGTTGCTTGAGCTTGGCTGGCTTCATGGCTTTGTTCGCACCTGAAGTCACATGACACACTCACGTCAAAGGTGGACGTGCAAAAAATGGACATAATTGTCGTCAAACTTTCTCAATTTAGCTTGTTTGGACTTAGCATGACTGTGGACATGTGGACTGACAAATATTGATCCATATTTTTGGCTAGCGGGATGGCTAATAAGCCATCTTGGTAAACGGTTTGTTGCGAGTGAAGTGAATGAGTCATGATTGAAGTGATGTGTCACAATCACATCAAAGCTAACATGGGTGGGAGTAATGAACACAATATGCTTGATGGATTGGTGCAAATTGTCCACGTCTATAGATATGCTAAATAACACACACACACACAATAATATTATTATTATTATTATTTTGACAAAT
This sequence comes from Muraenolepis orangiensis, assembly GCA_027704905.1. NCBI lineage: Eukaryota > Metazoa > Chordata > Actinopteri > Gadiformes > Muraenolepididae > Muraenolepis > Muraenolepis orangiensis. Next base: position 25,954,499 of record CM051011.1, on the reverse strand, counting down.
TAATAACTCGTGGGGAAATGATAGTCCTCTTTGTCTCTTGGACACAAAAATAATAATCAGCCCTTGGTTTGTCCAAACCATTGATGACAAATCTTTCATAGCGACTATAGGAGCCCAGTATAGTACTGTAGGCTACAGAGATGTCTAACCCAGGAGTCATCTGGTTGATGCAGCTTTGTTGTGTCGTTGCAGAATAACAAATTGATTTATTTCTAAATCTATATTCCAAGTGTCCACATATATATATCCTAAACAGTGTGACAGACAAAACATTACCACCACAGTGGTCAAAAAAACGATTTGCCCTTCCGGGCAACACCTGACGTCAACAGTGACCTTTCTACCTAAATAACGCACAGCGCCACCCAATGTACATACAAAATACCACCATTACATAACATGTCACTAAAGAAGAACATATGGCTGCTACAGCAACACTATTTTGTCCCGAGAAACCACCCGGCACGGCCATCCCTGCTTAGCGCCAAGTTGCTGGAGCAGAGAAACTACAAACTGACCTGCCACTGAGAAGTTGTTGAGGGGTGGTAAGCTCTGGTCAGTCAGATCCGGTTTCTCCTTGTAGCCGATGAAGGAACCGTCACTCTTCAAGATAAAGTACCTGGGCCTCCATGTCTTGATGTACTCACCTGGACGCAAACAAATAAAGTGTTTTGTTATTAAGCACAACACGGTCCAAACTAAAAAATAATGGACCGTCGAAGAACTTATTCCTGCGACGGATCAAGAGACACACTTGGGTCAGGTAGATTATACTTTGTACCTCTTTTCTGAAGCCAGCCCTCTCTGACTATACTGACTTCATTCATGGCGGAAAGAAAAATGCTTTTTTTCAGAGAGGGTCAGCAGAAGGAGACTGGGGAGGGGAGAGCGGGTTGCCTGTTCAGGTTTCAGTCAGTGTCAACAAGTCCAAACACCAACTGCAGAATGACAAAAAAAAGTTTAAAAAAAAAAGTGAATACAAAAAAACAACAACACAAAACAAGCAGATGTGTGCACTGCGTCAATTCACGTTAGCCCTACCACATGATAAGATGGTCACCAAGTCAAACGCATGATACTGGTGCAATTGAGTCCAGACTAAGCATATCCCTTTTGTATTTTGACATATCTCATCCCTGTAAACAAGGCCACGTTTAATGTTCACCAGCGTTGAGTCAGCAGTCTGTGTGGCTCGCAGTTATGTAACCACCGCAGAGAACATGTCTTGGTTACTCACCCGACGTAAAGGGGTTGTATTTATTAGCACATCAACGCGAATTGAACAAAAAAACGAATTGCATCGGCTGTTCGTGGGTTAATCGCAGATGATATGGACATTGCACTGTAAATAACTAAAAAAGGGGAATTGTAGCGTTTGCAAAGCAGCGAACAGGTTAAGGACACGGGTTAACGTGTGCAAGGCCGCTAAACATTACCTTGACTATTAACGCGCGTTACCCAACGTTGACATCAATTAACTCCGATTCCTTTACCGATCATAACAGATTCGTACCGTAGATCGATGGCTTTTAAATGCGACCCGCACCAGTCGTGCCATGCGTCTTAAACAACAGGAGCGTCGGTACACGTTAGCTGGGGTCCATAGTGTCCGTAACGTTACTCGTTATAACGTTATTGTGTATAACGAATAACGCTACGTTATAACGTGTAACGTTACACTCGTTTACACGTTGCGGCAGACTGAATACGTTGGACGTAAATCAACAATAACCACCTCGTTAAACGACTCTTCTGGGTGTAGCGAGGGGGGGGGGGGAGGAAACCTGCCTAAAAAATGCAAACATCGTGGCGTTATCAACACAGCGGTTTGTTAAGTGTGTGTTTATTGAGAGAGAGAGAGCGAGAGAGAGATTATTGGCTTACATTCGCGATCATATGCCTCGCTGTGCTGCTGGTAGCTCGCTAGTAGCGAAACATGCCAATGTCAGTAGACTTATCCGATCCGCTGTCCGTTGAACACACTCACAACCAGGTTTCCCCCCTCCCCTCTCCCCTTGTGACGCTTTTTAACGATAACGGCGGATCAAATTTGTACAAACACGGCACTCCCTCTGTCTCTGTCTTTACCCCACGTTGCTCTCTTAGTCTTGGAGCAGTTTTGACAGGCTAAATCCAGAGCAGGCCATCCACCCGAGAAGGAAAACACCGTGGGACTTCTTCTTCTTCTTCGTCTTCTTCGTCTCCTTCTTCTCCTTGGATTTCATGGGGTTCGCTCGCTCGAGGCACACCGCCCCCTGCCGGTTAAGGTTCTGTCCTGATTCGATTCGACTCAAACCAGGTCGAAATGATTATTATTTTTATTTATTATTATTAAGTATTCGGTCTATTACAAAGTTTGTACCAAGGAATTCCGAAACACATTCAGTACTTAAATAATATAATAATGCCCTGTAAAGTAGTAATTCCAATAGTTCAAGATAGTCAGAATAAATATCAAACATTAAAATAAATATTAGATTCAAATGTATTGTCATTGTACAGCACAAGTACAGTGCATGGTGTGTATAGTGTACATGGTGTAGTGTTGCAGTAAAGTGCATGGTAATATATAATTTACAGTGGTTAAATAAGATAGACAGTCTACTAGGTATAAAAACGGTATAAACGGTATAACGGTATAAAATAAATGATAGAGTATGTATAAGATATGTGCATAATTATATGTATAGGTATTCTCATTTATTCATTTTATTGAAATTTTATTAAATTGTATTACATTTTATTAATACAATTTATTTATTGTAATTGATTAATTTTTTTTGTTTTTGTTTCATCTGATAGTTCCAGGGTCTTCTCTCAATACCTTGAAGGCCCTGACGCTTCACCACTGATATATATATATATCTATATCTATATATATATAGATATAGATATATATACAGGTAAGTAAACAAGTATTCAACATGTAGTGAGCAGGGGTATGAAATGATAAATATGGACAGGATAAATATATATAAATGTATATAAATGTATATAGAGCAGGTAGTGAGCAGGGACATGCAGTTGTATCAACAGTTGAAGATTAATATATATACATGGTAGGTACAGTAAAAATGTAAAAATGTACATGGCTATCATACATATAAAGAACACATTACATGCATCTACATTTTATGTTGTGTTCATGTTATTTTTCTGAATGAAAACGAAACCCCACCCCAGGTTTCAGTAAAAAAGTATTATTGATATTGTTATAGACAACATCATGTTCTCAACCTCTGGTAATGGTAATGATCATGATCTTATAGGCTAAACGCACCCAAACAAGAACACACACATGGCTAACCCAACGCAATTTCCGAGGAAGAACATTATCATGGAGATCCCATACTGAATAACTGGATGTTTTTCTTAAACTCAGATGGTTCCTTCGACCCAAACACTTGGCTGCCCAAAATAATTGGACATTTTTTTATTTTATCAATGAAAGAAATTCTCCAATTTAATTCTCAGATCTCTTTTATTGTCAACATACAGCACTATGCAGCGAGTACTGAATAACAGGGGGGGAAAAAGGATCTTTTGGCATATTCATTTCATCAATCTCTTTCAAACTCTTTGACTTCAGATCCTTGTAAGTGGTCAATCAATGCTGAAAGTCAGGTACAAAACACATTATGAACAAGCATACTTTATATATGTTATACTAAATATCTTAGAATTGGCATTGTATTGGTTTATAGTGTACTGCATATTAAGTGTGCATATTAATAATATTATTAATTCCTTTATACTGACACTGTTGGCCTCACCTGTGATAATCTCCTCTTTCACTTTATGAAGCTCTTTCTTCACCTCCAGAAGGATGTCCTTCACACACGAGTACAGGGAACACAGGTTGTGTCGTTAGAAAAGTAGAAGATACCAACCAGACAAGAGCCCAACATCTACGATATGACACCACGTTCCAGTACAGTAAACCTTTTTCCTAAGAATAATATTATGAGGAAGAGGATTAGACAATCGCCAATAAATTACAAACCAACCTGTTTGAATTGTTTCATATCTGTTTCTTCAGTTGTTGGGTTGTTTATTTTCAGGCTTTTTGCCCTATGCAAAGATAGAAACAATTACAACTTAAGAGAGTCAAGCTCATCAAATATCCTAAACCAGGGAGAGAGAGAGAGAGAGAGAGAGAGAGAGAGAGAGAGAGAGAGAGAGAGAGAGAGAGAGAGAGAGAGAGAGAGAGAGAGAGAGAGAGAGAGAGAGAGAGAGAGAGAGAGAGAGAGAGAGAGAGAAAAACTGTACCTGGCTGAGAGAGTGAAGAGTGAAGAGTGTGTGTGTGTGTGTGTGTGTGTGTGTGTGTGTGTGTGTGTGTGTGTGTGTGTGTGTGTGAGTGAGTGAGTGAGTGAGTGAGTGAGTGAGAGAAACTGTACCTGGCTGAGACAGGGGAGGTTGTGCCGATGCTGGGTTCCTTCTGGTTCATGTTTGAAAGTTTGGGCCTGTTAGGACACAGGCACATCACTCAAGACAAGATGAATGATGATTGCTAATTTTCGACATTTGTTAGTGTACTAATGGTAATGGTTGGACTGATGCTTACCGTGGCAATGTGGAGGACCTTTCTTTGGGCTTTGCAAAGGTTTCTGGGTATTAACAAAAAACAAAAACACAGTAGAACACAGTAATGAGCACCGTGAAATGACAACTAAGGATAGCTGTTTTGTCAAATATAAAATATAATATATACAATATTTTGTCAAATATTCCAGAATGAGGGTTCCAGATTTTCCTTGGTTCTCGATGGCAAGTAAACCTTAGAGAATCAGGTCATGGAATGATTAGCTTGCGTGTGTTAACATAAAGGTACGACGAGGTACACTTCTGTATTTTGAACGTGTTCTGATGTAGTCTTTGAACAGTTTTGAACGGCATCTGAGAAAGGGACTCCACTCACCAGGTTGCCTTGATGGTTTAGATGGCAGTGTATTCGAGTCCTTCTATTGGACAGAACAGTACAGGGCGTCACCTTACCAGTCGGATATGATCGTCTTTCACACATTTAGTTTGAACCTTGATCCCGGGACACCTTCTTCTGACTTACATTTATAGTTTCATCGTTTTTCACGGCAGGAACATCTGAAACCTTCCTCCTATTATAAAAAAAAAAGATCAATAAAAAAAATTATGTTTTTTTTGGAGCACAATTACACCAGATTGATAACATCTAAACACACATACCGGTAACAAAGAGGTTAAAAATGATCCATTGCTCTACAGGCTCTGGCATCTATCACAGCTTTTTGGCAGCTTACCGTCTGGCGAGTATTGCACTCATCTCTCCCATGAGTCCTCCACCTCCTCCACCTCCTCCACCTCCTCCACCTCCCCCTCCTCCACCTTTGGAGGCTGGGGCCTCTTTTGAAGGAGATGAGTCATTTTCGTCTTTCTAGATGTACGGGGAGAACACCACCGTCACCTCAGGGCCTTCGGGTTTGACCGATCTTTGACCTTGATCAGACGTAATCAAACGCTTGATCCTTTAATGTGTTGGAGTGACTTTTTTCGACCTGCTGTGACTTATATATCCGATGTCTTAATAGCTGTTTTACATCTTCACTATTCAATAAGACACGTTCACACTTTGTTCATTTATAACTGGGAAATCGTGTTGGTTTATGTAGACTTAGTGAGTAGATTTAGAAGAAGTAAAAAAGCATGTCAAACTACTACTAAGGCTAGGTCAAATGTTTTTTATCAGAGAGCTTTTCAGTTGACTATATAATTATGAGTTCAGTTATGTAGGGGTTTCATTCCCAGCCCTAACCTAGATTACAAGGCCTAACCTAGATTACAAGGCCTAACCTAGATTACAAGGCCTAACCTAGACACTGACCTTGGGAGTTTTACGCAGTTTGGCCCCTGCCAGAGCCGCTGCTAGACCATCTCCTCCACCCAGCCCCTCCTCCTCCTCCTCCTCCCTCCTCCTCTTGCTTCACTGGCACTATGCCCAGCCGGGGCTGTGCCGAGTGGCGGAGGTGGACCCGGTGGCGGCGGTGGACCCGGTGGTGGCGGTGGACCCGGTGGTGGCGGTGGACCCGGTGGCGGCGGTGGACCCGGTGGAGCACCAGCCGGGGATGAGGGGACTTCTTTGGGATGAGGACCAGGAGGGGCGGGTGGGGTAGGAGGAGCAGCGGGAGAAGCCGGGGGACTGTCACAGGGCCCAGGCCCCTGTGGATCCGGCCTCTGACCTCCCTGAACTGGACAAACATTTTATTTGACTCAATCAACACAAAGTGTGACATCAATTGAAGCAGTGTCCTTTTTAACTTGTGTCTCCTTTACCTGTGTTGTTACCATTCTCCAGAGTCTTCAACGCAAGCTTAATGGAGTTGGCAAAGAGAAGGCTGTCGTCCTTACAGCCAAAGTTTAGTCCCCACAACTGTCGGGAATCCCGCAGTTGGACGAAATTTGCAGAGGCCAGATTGTACTTCGTAGCCTTGGTAATTGGACAGTTGATCACCACCTGGTATAATAACCGTGTGTTGTGTGAGAACATTTTATGTGAATAGAGGTTGAGGTAGTAGGAAGAAAAATAACAGTAACTGTAAGTGTAATCTTTGAAAATAGTGCTCAATGCGATGCAAGGGTATTGCAGTACACAAAATGACCACTAGGTAGAACCAACGTAACTTTCCGCAGAGTGCAGCCTACCTGCATCTGGCGTATGGTTTGTCATGGTTTTGTCATGAACGTGTACTGTAAGTCTGTAGATGTTTACGCGCGTAGTAATGTGTACATAAGAAAAAAAAAACAGCTAGCTGTCAGAAATAGTACTTCTGCTAAACGGCTAAACTTCCTAGAAGTTATTTAGAATGTCCTTGTAAGGACATACTGTAAAATGAGAAACACTGTTATGATGTTAAATCTGTTAAGGATATTAGTGTTCACACATCATTCTCACCATCAGGGGTTCTCATCACATATGTGCATTAGTGTGTGTATTTCTTCATCAATGTGTGTGTGCATGTGTGTGTGTGTATGTGTTTGTGTGTAGCTCTGTATGTGTGTGTATGTGTGTATGTGTACGTGTGTAGCTCTGTATGTGTGTGTATGTGTGTGTGTAAGTGTTTGTGTAGCTCTGTATGTGTGTATGTATGTATGTATGTATGTATGTATGTATGTATGTATGTATGTATGTATGTATGTATGTATGTATGTATGGTATGTATGTGATGTATGTATGTATGTGTGTGTGTGTGTGTGTGTGTGTGTGGTGCATAGTCAGAGCAGCACCTCCTGGTCAGCCTGCAGCTTGCGGCCGACGACCCGGAAGGTGTTAGCCTCTGGGTTGTGGTAGATGTGCACCCGGCTGGTGACCTCAGACCCCACCATCACCCAGCGCTTGCTGGCTTCATCATAGGTCATGACGGTGGCCCGCACCTGGCAAACACTGGTCTCTCTGTTGGGGGGGGGGTAGAGAGAGAGACGATGAGGAACTTCTGCGACAGCCTCTGTGGTTGAGTGTGCACGGTTCTGAAACTCTGTCTCCGCAAAACACACCTGTCGACCCCAAAACCTTTACAGAACAATCCCTTTCTTAATTCCCCCGTACGTTATTAACGCCGCCAACGTACGTTATTGTATAAGATCTCTATTATCCCTATAAACTATAAATATGCAAGCACGGATTTCTAATTTGTTTTACATCCCCTTAGCAAACCAAACAAACGTTTCAACAAATCTAAATATCTGAAAAGCAGCTGATGTTTCTGAAAACGGTGCAGACGTTTTACTTATTTTTTATTCTATTATTTGTATAACTGCTGTCTGTCGTCGGGTATTGCACATAAGATTTTCACCCATTGCTTATACTTGTATAACTTTGATGTGACAATAAACTTGACTTGACTTGACTTGAGACTTCCTTGCATAGCACCTAGCAACTTCAACTTTCAACGTAATGAGCAACCACAAAACTAATCTAACGCTTTTCTTATCATGTTTACGAAGAAATGGCTTTTTCGTGCTCTGCAAACCACCTGGAATATACTACTCTCTATCTGTATGGGGTTCAGTTCTGTTCTGGAGACACAGAACAGAACTGAACATCTTTTTTGAGAAGGGCAAAACTCACCCCATGTCTCCACGGTTAGCCAGTAAGCAGACCCACTCACACCCTCTGTTCACTGCCGGTTGCACAGCAGCCTCCACCGTGCTGACTGCTTTCACCACACTCATCCATCGCCTCCTCCTTCCTTCCTGCGTCAATCACACACACACACACACACACACACACACACACACACACACACACACACACACACACACACACACACACACACACACACACACACACACACACACACACACACACACACACACACACACACACACACACACACACACGCACACACGCACACACACACACACACTTGCTCTCTCCGATTCATCGCTCTACCTCTCTCTCTCTCTCTCTCTCTCTCTCTCTCTTCCTATTTATTAAAACATGAACTGTGTTTGTCGGCGTGTCTCTGTTCTTTTGTCACATGTTTTTGTCTTCTACATATGTTTACATATCTGCCGTATTGCTTATGGTTCACCGTCACTGTGTGTGACTTATTTCCCCTGGTGCATACGTGAGCATTGGTGTTCCAGTGCGTTACGGGTGGCTCTGAGGTCTCTGTGGTCCACACATCTTATGATGTCTGTGTGAGCGTTGTGTCTGAGCCCAGACGGTTGACAGGACAACCAGTGGCACCTGCCTTTTATGACACTTCCTCTTCTCCTTTGCATTGTATCTGTTTGCATGTGTGTGTGTGTGTGTGTGTGTGTGTTTAATGTGTAAACATGTGGAAGTGTGTTTATATGTAACCATGTGTAAGTGTGTTTATGTGTAACCATGTGTGAGTGTGTTTATGTGTACCCATGTGTGAGTGTGTTTATGTGTACCCATGTCTATGTGTGTACTTGTGTTTTCGTAGCTGTGTGTGTATGTGTGTGTTTACTTGTATGTATGTGAGTGAGTGAGTGAGTGAGTGAGTGAGTGAGTGAGTGTGTGGTGTGTGTGTGTGTATGTGTGTGTGTTTTCATACTTGTGTTTGTGTGCGTATGTTTCTCTTTCATACAGCCGTTCACACCTTATTGTTACTACATTTCAGATACAGCCGTTCGTTCATGTGTTGTATCTACTGTAGGTGGCTATAGATGGAAACGGCACACTGCACAGTTCACCACTTGTATAGTCAAGATGTCGGCACGCACAGCAACAGACACAGAAAGAAACACAAACCACAGAGGGGTTCTCACGGTTTAAACTATTTACGTAGGTGTCAAGTCAAGTCAAGTCAAGCTTATTGTCACTTCACAGTTTACACAAGTATAAAGCAGTGAGTGAAAATCTTATGTGCAAAACCCGATGACAGACAGCAGTTATAAAAATAAGATAAAATAAAATAAAAACAGAATAGAATAAAAAGTTTCAAAAAATAAAAACTGTATAAAGTTAAATAAATAAAAATGCAATTTATAGAAGGTATACGCCCTTATTCAGCAGCCTGATGGCCTGACTGTGGAAGCTATCTCTGAGTCTTGTTGTACGGCACTTGATACTGCGGTATCGCCTGCCTGACGGTAAAAGTGAGTACAGTTCATGGCTGGGGTGGGCATTGTCTTTTATGATGTGTTTGGCCTAGGCCACGCACCGCTGGTTGTATATATCCAGGAGGGAGGGGAGCTCACCTCCAACGATATACTGGGCCGTCCGCACCACCCTTTGAAGCGCTCTGCGCTCAAGTGCGGTGCAGTTCCCGTACCAGGCGGTGATACACCCTGTAAGAACACTCTCGATGGTGCCGGTATAGAATGTTCTCAGGATGCGGGGGCCCATGCTTAATTTGGCCCATACTGAGGAAATACAGGTGTTGTTGGGCCCTTTTCACCACGTGTGTGGAGTGCGTGGACCATGTGAGGTCCTCGGAGATGTGCACGCCGAGGAACTTGAAGCTGCTTACCCTCTCTACTGCAACACTGTCGATGGAGATAGGGCCGTGCTCTCCTCTCTGCTTCCTGTAGTCCACGATCAGCTCCTTGGTCTTCTTGACGTTGAGGGCGAGGCTGTTCTCCTGGCACCACTGCTTCAGCGATCCGACCTCCTCCCTGTAGGCTGTCTCGTCGTCGCCGGCGATCAGGCCCATCACTGTCGTGTCGTCAGCAAACTTGATGATGACGTTGGAGCTGTGCATAGCCATGCAGTTGTGGGTGTAGAGGGAGTAGAGGAGAGGACTCAGAACGCATCCTTGGGGGGGCTCCCGTGTTGAGGGTCAGTGGCTCTGAGGTGGTGCTGCCCATCCTCACCACCTGGCGGCGGTCCGACAGGAGGTCCAGTATCCAGCTGCACGTGGATGGGGGCACGCCTAGACCTTTAAGCTTGGTGTCGAGCTTGGCAGGAACTATCGTGTTGAACGCTGAGCTGTAGTCCACAAACAGTATTCGCACATAACAGTTCTTTCCCTCCAGGTGGGAAAGGGCAGTGTGGAGGGCCATGGCAATTGCGTCCAGCGTGGGTCCAGCGTGGCAGGAAACACAAATAAAGTCCTTGACCAACCTCTCGAAGCATTTGCTGTGAGGGTTACAGGTCTATAGTCATTCAGGCATGTTACCTTGGGTTGTTTAGGGACAGGCACGATGGTGGACATCTTGAAGACCGCGGGAACAACAGCCTGGGACAGGGAGAGGTTGAAGATGTCTGCAAAGACTCCTGCCAACGCGGCCCGGGATGTCGTCGGGGCCTGCCGCCTTACGGATGTTCAACCGCTTGAAGGTGCGGCGCACATCCGCCTCCGAGATGTTCAGCAGGCTGGTCTCCTCAGGTGGCGCTGGCTTCTGCGGGCTGCCATTCACGAGCCGAACCGAGCAAAAAAAGTATTTAGCTCTCCTGGGAGGGAGGTACAGGAGTTCTCTACACAACTGGTTCTCCCTCTGAAGTTTGTTATCGTCTGTAGCCCCTGCCACATACCCCTTGCGTCGTGGCTCTTGAATTTGTCCTCCACTCTGTCCTTGTACTCCCACTTGGCAGTGACGATGGTCTTACGGAGGTCGTAACGGGCTCTCGTATATTCCTCCATATTCCCGGAGCCAAAGGCGGCGTTACGCGCGTGTAGGGCAGCGCGAACATCGCCGTTAATCCACCGTTTGTGGTTGGGATATATCCGAACCGACTTGGTCGGAACAACGTCATCTATGCACTTCTTGATGACCGAGGACGCGTACTCGTTGATGTTATTGTCTGAGGCAACGCAGAACATGTCCCAGTCAGCGCGATCAAAACAATCCTGCAGCATAGAGTCTGATTGGTCCGACCAGCATTGGACCTCCCTAACAGCGATCGGTTGCTGCTTCAGTCTCTGCCTATAGGCGGGGAGTAGCTGGATAGAGCGGTGGTCTGATTTGATGAACGGTGGGCGGAAGAGGGCCTTGTAGCCATCACAGAAGGGAGTGTAGCAGTCGACATCTCAGCCTGACTAGCCCGCCGGCTCGCTTCCCTCGCTTCCTCCTGCGACGCTTGCGTGTAATCGTGCCCAAGATGGTCGGAGATAATCCAGCTGTGACTTTGGGCGGGACGTCCTAGTCGAAAGAATGAAAAAACTCTGGTAGGCGGCGAGCGACTGTCAATCTGATCTCCAGAAGTGTGCAAAAGTCATAAATGAACGTGCTGCTAACTTTCTGAACAAAAAAACAAAAAATATATATATTTTAAAACTGCGTCGTCGTGTGGGAGCTCGCGACACGACAGCCATCTCGTAGGGCGCCATACTCATACAGGTGTGACTCAAGACAAGAGGTAAAACCAAAAGGGCTCACTATAACTAACACTAAACCAACACTAAACTAACACTAACACTAAACCAACACTAAACTAACACTAAACCAACACTAACACTAACACTAACAGTCTAACACTTAACTTACACTAAGTGTTGATTAAGTGTAGACTGAACTAACACTGAACCAACACTAGCACTAAACTAACACTTAACCAACACTAAACAAACACTACACTTACACTAAACTAAGACTTAACTAACACTAATACTGAACCAATACTAAACTAACACCAAAAGTATACTAAACTAACACTTAACCAACACTAAACCAACACTAATACTGAACCAATACTAAACTAACACCAAAAGTATACTTAACTAACACTAAACTAGCACTAAACTAACACTTAACCAACACTAAACCAACACTACATTTACACTAAACTAAGACTTAACTAACACTACACTAACACTAAACCAACACTAACACTAACACTAAACTAACACTAAACCAACACTACACTAACACAGAACTAACACTAAACCAACACTAATACTGAACCAATACTAAACTAACACCAAAAGTATACTTAACTAACACTAAACTAGCACTAAACTAACACTTAACCAACACTAAACCAACACTAAACTAACACTAAACTAACACTAAACCAACACTAATACTGAACCAATACTAAACTAACACCAAAAGTATACTTAACTAACACTAAACTAGCACTAAACTAACACTTAACCAACTCTAAACCAACACTACACTTACACTAAACTAAGACTTAACTAACACTACACTAACACTGAACCAACACTAAACTAACACTTAACGAACACTAAACCAACACTACACTAACACGTAACTAACACTAAACCAACACTAACACTGAACCAAAACTAAGCTAACACCAAAAGTATACTTAACTAACACTAAACTAACACTGAACTAACATTAAACTAACATTAAACTAACATTAAACTAACACAAACATCTTCCAGCTGGAGAGAGGAAGGAAGCTAGGTGCAAGGAGAATGTATACAATGTGTGTTAAATAAGCTAACTGCTAAATGACTGTAATGTCATTTGTGATAACATAACCTCTTACAATGAAAGAGGTATAAGACTTCTTTATATTTTTAATATATTAATTTGTATTCCATTTTTAGATGTCATGATAGCCTTGGACTGATGGGAACTTGTCTTTATTGCCACTGCCAATAAACACATTGGCTTCCCTCTAGCTGCCATTTGCCAATGTGGTTTTCGTACTTCTACAGAATAACTGTAAGAAGTACAATAACTTCCCTTTAAGGTTGGCTCCAGCATAATAATGATATGATCATTGTGTCTGTGTGTGGGAAAATGTGTGTGTGTGTGAGAGAGAGAGCTCTACTACCTTTGTTTTCTGCCTTTAAGGTTCCGCATTTAACTTTAACCACAATAGGAAGTCTTGTGGTTATACATATCAAGTATAATCAGTGTTGACATCTTCCCCATTTCAAGAGTTGTGATGGTTCATTTGTCAAATGTACGACTCTATGTATTGAAGTGTCCTCATCACTTGTAAATGAGGAGCCATGGCTACACATCGCCCCCTAGTGTTCATGTACTGTAAATACAGTCACAGTAATTTTTTTTTTTTTAAACTTTTTATTTATCCCGAGGGAAGTTTGTTCTCTGCATCCTAGTGTTAGGAGCAGTGGGCAGCCATTAGTGCAGCACCCGGGAAGCAGCGTAGGGAGTGCCTTGCTCAAGGGCACTTAGGCAGTAACCTGGTGTTTCCGGGTCGTGAACTGGTGACCTTGCGGCTCTCAAGCCAAGTCCTTATCCACTGAGCTACTGCCCCTAATTCCGCTCCGCTAAAGACCACTTGAGTACAGTAGTAGTAGTACAGTAGTACTGTTATTCATATAAAGTCATATACAGAAAAATTATATTGTTAATAAACATAATAAATTCATATTGGTATGATTCACACTGAATCCACTTTATTATACACAGTTCAGAGATCCTGAAAAAAGTACTGATAGTTTTGAAAAGACATGTAATGGAAAGACATGTTTGACATTTTGAAACCAATGTTTTGGTTTTTAATTTTATTTAAAATGTTTTAACACAGATGGTTGAAGAGCATTGGCATAATAAAAGACAAAAAACAAAGACAAATATTGTCACGATAAATATGTTTTACATACAAAAGTTTTACACAAATATGGTTTGCAAATACGCTATTTGAAAGGAACTTGGATTTGTTTTTAACGTAGATTTAAAAGTTCACATTCCCTAAACATGACAAAACAACACCAACAAAAGACGTGGCAATATTTCATTTCATGTGAGATGTATCCTTATGGTAGCTCAGACCGTCCAGCTGACCATCTTGGAGGGTTGCTGGTTCCCTCAAAGCATTTTTTGTCATCCATGGATGACACCACCACCAGTGAATGTGTGTGTATGAGTGCATGGCGGTGGTGAGAAAGGTTTGTGGTGGCTGTCGTGGCAAGGAAATCCCTCTCACATATTCAGCTAATATTGATTCTGATGTGCTGAATTAATTGGATTTTTGTACCCTCATGAAATGGCCACTAAACAAGACATTTTTCAACTTTAAATACTTATCAGTTCTCAGCACAATAGCACCAGACACCATACAATAAAACTACTGCAGACACTTACTGTAGAAAAACAATCATGAATACCAAAGATGGGAGTTGACCTGTTGATCACCTCTTGACCCACGACATGTGTTCCATGACATCACTGGCTGGGGTTGGCCTTGGTACCGTAACACAGAAACAACAACAACATACCGTACTGGTAGTGGGTTAGAGAGGGAGGTGGGACCCCACAACCTATCGTACTGGTAGTGGGTAAGAGAGGGAGGTGGGACCCCACAACCTATCGTACTGGTAGTGGGTAAGAGAGGGAGGTGGGACCCCACAACCTATCGTACTGGTAGTGGGTAAGAGAGGGAGGTGGGACCCCACAACCTATCGTACTGGTAGTGGGTAAGAGAGGGAGGTGGGACCCCACAACCTATCGTACTGGTAGTGGGTAAGAGAGGGAGGTGGGACCCCACAACCTATCGTACTGGTAGTGGGTAAGAGAGGGAGGTGGGACCCCACAACCTATCGTACTGGTAGTGGGTCAGAGAGGGAGGTGGGACCCCACAACCTATCGTACTGGTAGTGGGATAGAGAGGGACGTGGGACCCCACAACCTATCGTACTGGTAGTGGGTCAGAGAGGGACGTGGGACCCTGTTGGGGTAAGCCAGAGCTGTGATACTCAAAGTGCTCCATGGGTGAAGTCTGGGTTTTGCGTCACAAAGGAAAAATAAATAAATACATAACTTGAATGTCGCTGGTGGCAAAAGCTTCTTTCCATCTTGTCAGACATCAACAATATAGTTTACAAAAAAGAAACAATTCTCTCTCTCTCTCTCTCTCTCTCTCTCTCTCTCTCTCTCTCTCTCTGAGTCCATGAAGGGGCAGTGATGTTGTTCCCATCCTCCGCTGGGCTCACCTCCCTCTAGCTTCTGAGGCAGGGCGGGGCGGCCTCGGGGGAGGTGGGAGACGGGGGCGGAGTCAGACGAGAGGAAGACATCGGACTCTGGACCGGACCAATGGAACTCTTTCTAACGGAAGAGCTGCACCAAAATGTACAAACAAAACACATTAGATTCATGGTTTTAAATTACGACATGACTTTATCAACATGCTCCTTACGACATCCATATTTAGAGGCACCTGTTGGCTCTCAAAATGCAATTAGAACCACCAAAAACGAATAGAATCTTATCGCTATAATTTGACTCCTTTTAATCCAGTCGTTTGCTCTTGGTTCGAATCGTCATTTTACAATTCAACAAACATGAACATTAGATTATAATGACGGTGGACAAACACATCCATGACTGTGCTGATCCCCTCCTTGTTTAAATCTCTTACCAAAACTCACCTGTTCAGAATGCTCTTAGTGAGTAAATAGTGTTGTATTTTATGTTTTTAACCTGTGGTTTTCCTCTGAAATGTATTTATGTATCCATGTACCAAATTATTTTAATAATCGAAAGTGTCTTTGAGTTTCTTGTAAAGCGCTCTATAAAATAAATGTATTATCATTATTAATAATATAATTGTTATTGTAATTGTCACGTTAACCCCGAACACACAGAAGTTCCTGGTAGGCGACTCACTCTTGTAGGCGACTCACCCTTCCATCTCCTCCTGCAGCTCCCTAGCCTCCTGCCCTCCGGATGCCCCGTCTCCCCCCTGCTGGTCCTTCTGACCCCCCTCGGCGGAGCGGCTCTCCTCCCCCTCGTCGTCACACTGCTCCGTGGGCTCCAGAACGATAGAAGGCAGCCTCTCCCGGTGGTAGACCATCTCCTCCCCGGAGCACGGGCCGCCCTCCGGGTCCGTCAGTGACGGGGACTCCGGGAAGAGCTGGCCCAGGTCGAGAGGGGGCAGCGAAAATATATATATAAGGATTACTACCTTACTACCTGTGATCCATGAGGATGACGAGGGTGGATGACGGCGCTGATTATCAGTGCGCTCGGCGGTCTGTGATTGGTGATTGACTATCATACCTGGTAGACTCGACTGCCTCTCCTCGGAATCTCCGCCATTTTGGAATCTGGATTCAGGACTGTAATCGCACTGCACACACGCGCGCACACACACACACACACACACGCACACACACACAGGTATGCACACACACACACACAGGTATGCACACGCACACACACACACACACACACGCACACACACATACACATACACATACACGCACACGCACACACACGCACACACACACACACACACACACACACACACACACACACACACACACACACACACACACACACATACATATAGTTAGAAGAGCTGTTGGCTCTCAAAAACCCAATTAGACCCGATCAACAGCTAACAGATGGCACAAAATAGAGCTTGGTGTTCTCGCCACGCGTCAGTGACTCTACCAGAGGAGGCCTGGTGCCCATAACATCCCAACACATCTTTCATCGCACTGCTCGAATATAACGCAGGGCCTCGGTTGGTGTTGTATGTATGTACGTATGTATGTATGTATATCAGCCTGGTTGAAGCTTGCTTGCTTGGAAAAC
>CM051011.1:25885070-25932570 GCA_027704905.1 Muraenolepis orangiensis | reverse complement strand
GCACCACAGGCGAGAGAGAGGGCGAGAGAGAGGGCGAGAGAGAGAGAGAGAGAGAGAGAGAGAGAGAGAGAGAGAGAGAGGAGGGGAGAGAGAGAGAGAGAGAGAGAGAGAGAGAGAGAGAGAGAGAGAGAGAGAGAGAGAGGAGAGAGAGAGAGAGAGAGAGAGAGAGAGAGAGACATAAACAGAGCAGGAGTGGGCACCACAGGCGAGGGAGAGAGAGAGAGAGAGAGAGAGAGAGAGAGAGAGAGAGAGAGAGAGAGAGAGAGAGAGAGAGGAGGGGGAGAGAGAGAGAGAGAGAGAGACATAAACAGAGCAGGAGTGGGCACCACAGGCGAGGGAGAGAGAGAGAGAGAGAGAGAGAGAGAGAGAGAGAGAGAGAGAGAGAGAGAGAGAGAGAGAGAGATGGACAGAGAGAGATGGACAGAGAGAGGGAATGAGCAGTTGAAGAGAGACAAGCGAGTGGAAGAACTGGATGAACTGGTGGACCGGGGCAGAAGAGACGACCACTGCTGTATCCAAAGAGTGAGGGAGGGAGGGAGGGAGGGAGGGAGGGAGGGAGGGAGGGAAGGCAGAGACAAATGCGAATAAATGATTGAGAGAGTGGACAGAGTTCAATTGTGGAATGGGAAGAGATAGACTAGGTTTATTCAAGTAACATGCATACATGTTTCTTGAGTAACATGCATACATTATGTTTTTTTTTGCCATGGACTGGACTGCCATTGACATTTGGATTGCTTTTAACAGAGCGAGAGAGGGAGAGGGAGAGGGAGAGGGAGAGAGAGAGAGAGAGAGAGAGAGAGAGAGAGAGAGAGAGAGAGAGAGAGAGAGAGAGAGAGAGAGAGAGAGAGAGAGAGAGAGAGAGAGAGACAAAGAGAGACAAAGAGACAGACACACACACACACACACACACACACACCAAAAAAGGCGTGGATTCTGCACTGGAAAAATTGCAGACTTGACAGACACTATATGCTGGATAACTATGGAGAAGAGGGAGGGGGGGGGTGGGGGCGGAGGAGGGGGAGGGGGAGGAGGAGGGGTTGAGACACAGAGAGAGAGAGAGAGAGAGAGAGAGAGAGAGAGAGAGAGAGAGAGAGAGAGAGAGAGGGAGAGTGAGAGACACATACACACACACACACACACACAAGAGAGGGTAACGCCGAACAACAAGAGCTAATGTTAACCAAAGGTAGCACCAGCAGCAGGCGTGGCAGTCGGACCATGTGACTCGGAGGCCCCACCCCTCCCCCCTCCCCCCTCTCCTCTCACCCCCCCGCCCCCCCGCCCCACCGCCCCAACACCGAGACCTGTCATGTATCCGGACAGCCGACTCCAGGATCCTCCAGGATGGATGCCCGAAATGTAGTGGGCCACTAAAACTCACCAAGGAGGAAGAGACCAAGAGATAAAGAGACATACCGAGGGAAAGAGAGAGAGAGAGAGAGAGACTCCCCCCCCCCCCCCCTGGGTGTCATGTCGACAGGCCCCGGGCCGGGGCAGGATGCCCTGGTGGCAGTGCCGGGTGCCCCGGGGCCCGTCGGGCTCCAGACCTTACTAGACCTGCTGGTGGGGGTCTACCAGGAGTTCTGCTCCTCGCCCCTCTCCAGGGAGAAGTACGTCTCTGGCTTCCTCCAGTGGGGTGAGTGCCCCTCTCGTGCATGCCTCTGTGTGTGTGTGTGTGCGTGTGCATGTGTGCATGTGCGTGTGCGTGTGTGTTTGTGTGTGTGTGTGTGTGTGTGTGTGTGTGTGTGTGTGTGTGCATGTGCGTGTGTGCGTGTGTGTGTGCGTGTGTGTTTGTGTGAGTGTGTGTGCTTGCAAGCGCAAGTGCAAATTAGCATTTAAAAAATCACCACGGAACATGCAGCGCTCAACACGTTCACAAGTGTGCATACGTCGCCTTGATTGCGTAACGCCAGTTGTACCGTACTGGATTTGATTTGAGAAATGTTTTCTTATACTTAGTTGTCTTGTTGTCTACGCTGGTGATCAAGCTAATATAACTATTGGCATGATGTCTAACAGCGACTTTTAGCTCAAGCTGCTGCCATCACAGGGCTATATATAAAAGAGTGGAACAGTCGGGGGTTGATTCCCCGACATGTTAAATGTCTTTGTGATGGAGACGTCTTCCTAATTGTGACCCAACCTGTCACTCAGAGTCAATAGTGATTCCTATGTGATTCTACAGTATTTGATCAGCAGCTCTATGATGAGTTGTCTGTTGTTACCATGTTCCATACAGGACGTCTCGACTGCCTCATGATTCAGAGCTACTTTGTGACTGAGCCCCCGTGGGACAGACATGTGATCACTGAGACGTTTATAGTCATGGCAGCAGTGGATACCGCCTGGAAAATGTTTGGCGAATAACAAAAATAACAAACAGTTGAAAAACAACTGGTCAGAGACCAGATCAGGTCAGAGAGTTGGTCACGGTCCAAAAATGGTTCAGAAGCCCTGCCACAAACACACTGTCTAACACTGCCATCAGCACATGTTACTTTAATTCTGTGGTTTATTGTTCACGGTCGTTACCGTGGCGACGATCGGGAAGTACAGTAGCCGTGGGTCAACTGCCACACCAACTTCTCTCTCTTCGTCTCGTGTCAGAAGAGAAGTTGCTCTTTTGTCACGCTGCTTCTCCTGTTCAACATCCTCCCACTGAAGAGCCGGTGAGAGGGAGGGACCCTCCACTCGGTGTCAACTGAACCACCACACTCTGTTATTGCAATAAAACTCAGGCCCTTCAACTGCAAGGTGTGCCAAGGCAAAGCCTTGAGTGCTCTTTAATGATGAATGGACTTCTCACATGGATCACACTTTGGATCGGACACACTGGAACAGTATTATAAAGAAACACACTACATTATAAAGAAACACACTACCAAGGATCTCCTACTCATCATCCAATTGATCCCAATTCAAACACTCAGCATTTCCTAATAGATTAAAAAATAGCATTGTTGTCATTGTGAGCATGTTGTCAGGCCTGTTCGGCCTTTTGAAGTAAGACAACATTCAGATCCTTATGGCGGTCAACCCATTTGATGAAATGATCCTTTGTTTTGTTTACAAAATGTAACACAAAAAGGTTAAAAACAACATTTTCATGGGGTTGATGAAACAGACATGTTCACCATTTCCCACGGTGGGTTCAGAACCCCAACAGGTTTCCTGGACTAGACCTGGTCACCACCAGCACCCTGGATGGTGGTGGTGGTGGTGTGGGTGACTTAACGTCAACACCTCCCGGTGAGCGAGTGAGGCAGGCCGCAGGTCCACCTGTGGGTAATCCTACTGGTCTTAGTGATACGACCCAGAATACATTCTCCTCATGTGAAACGAGACACTAAGCCTCCTCCTGCCACGATAAATGTCATCATCACCACAAGTCCACGTTCCAATACCCTAAGCCTGTGACATTTATTCAGACCTATTTATAACAGGGCAACTTACATATATACATATGTATATATGTATACATACGTATATATATATACTACTAATGGTAAACGGACTGCTTTTTATAACGCTTTTATCCAAAGCGCTTTACAAGTCATCCATTCATCACCCATTCATTCACACATTGGTCCAACACCATTGGTCCCAGGGCGGAGTCGGCCATGCAAGGAGACAGCCAGCTCCCCAGGAGCAGTCAGGGTTAGGGCGTCTGCTCAGGGACACCTGGGCAGCCGGGAGCCGGGGGATCGTACCAGCAACCTTCTGGTTGTCAGACGATTGGCCGCTCTACCTCCTGAGCTACTGCCGCCCCTATATACTATAGCTATATACTATAGCTATATACTATAGCCCCTACCCCTGCTCATGTGTTCTACACACAAGATTCTCTCAAAGGTCTCAGATGACTCCAACCACAACAGAGCCAACCACCATAGACAGGCTGACATGTTGCTGATGTGTGTGTGTGTGTGTAGTGAATACACACCCTATAGCTTCCACCACCATTTGAACTATGAACACGTGTGACCGACATGCCACCCTGTCTGGTGAAGGGCCTTGGTCCTCAACCCCATGATGACGATGACGATGACGATGATGATGGTCTTTTCCAAAATTACCCCCGAGCATGTGTCCGGGAGGGTCCAGTGTCACCCGCACAGGACGGGGCGGCTGACTCACGGTGAAGCAGGTTCTTCCCTGCTTTAGTGGCCGGGGGGGGGGTCTGCTCTCAGACCTGCCAGCTGTGTGCTTTCTGACCGTCTGATCGTCTATAAGCGGGATATCGTGGTGATCATAGGACGTGATGGGCAGCCGAACACATGACACCACGACGTGACATAACAATCCTTGTTTCCATGGTAGCTCTGACGGCAGAGCTTCACATGCATATTGCTATTCCAGAGACAAGAAATTGATCACAAATAAAAATCCCCTGCACTAAAATGCCTCGCCGTATGCCTTATGTGATTGAGTAATTGGGCAAATAATCGATCTTATGTGACATTATTCTGTCTAATGTGAAAAAGTGCGTCTTATCGAGCTCACTAACCAAATAACCCGAAACCCCTAACAATTATGTCACTCATCTGCATGTTTGTGCTCCTCTTGGCTACTTCCATTCCCTTTGTCTCTCCATCCACACTCTCTCTCTCTCTCTCTCTCTCTCTCTCTCTCTCTCTCTCTCTCTCTCTCTCTCTCTCTCTCTCTCTCTCTCTCTCTCTCTCTGGTGCTGTGGTCTCTCCCTAAATGGGTCTCCTAGCAGGAGTACTGGTAGACGGGTAGCAAGCCAGAGTCAACACTCACAGGAACGAGCCATGACTACACGTCAATGTTTCCTCTTTCCTCCAGGGTGATACACAACACATTGTTCCAATATCAACCGTGATGACAGGTTGATCTAACCCTATATACGATATCGGGAGTATATAGGATATTGTAGGGGTGAGCATCAGACTGCAACCTAAACGTGTGTAATATGAACTAGGGTTGGGAAAATCAAACATCACAACATGTTTTTTGACCAAATACCTCCATATCAATATTGCAACATTTTATTGTAGGGTTGACTATTGGTCCTTTCAAATTTCCAAAATGATATATATTTTTGATATATCAGTTATGTGGATATTATGTGTGTAGTGGATAAAGGCAAATAATATAACAGTCGGGTAAGTTCAGAAAAGTACATCGATTTGCTGTAATGCAGCCTTTAAAACCAGGAAAAGACCAAGCTTATGCCATATAAGGATATTACTTATGACACATATATACATATATATACGTATATATATCCATTGGGTATTTGTAATATCCATGTGTATATATTTGCTTGACAATTCTACATGTGCTTGACTGAGCTCTGACTAGGGCTGGGCAGAAAACATGCTCTATTTGGATATATATATATATATCGAGAGATATTAAATGACCTATATTAGGATAGAAAATTTAGCTCTGACCCCTCGATTCTACTACAATGTCATAAGTTACTGTACTTGTGCAGTTTGGGTTTGCTTTTTGTTTGGTCATTTTAAATGAATTATATATTATATTCATATTTTGCCGCATTTACGTCACATAAGTGAAGCCTGTCTTGTGACGTGTATCACATTAAGTGGGCGAAAAGCTACTTTCAGAGGGACAGAGGCAGGTAGGAGTTTACCTTATACATGCATACAAGCATGTTGTCCTTCACACACACACACACACACACACACACACACACACACACACACACACACACACACACACACACACACACACACACACACACACACACACACACACACACACACACACACACACACACACGCGCACACACACCCCTTGAGAAGGGGATGCAGCTGCAGGAAGGATACATGACAGCCGGGAACACACCCTTTCCTGATAAATACTGCACATCAGCAACATAACTCAGGAAGGTCAAACATTCAATAACCCTGCAGGGAAAGAGTGACCTTTAGTTTCTATGAAACTTGAACAGTGTGAAAGTTATACTCCCGTTGTAAGGCAACTGGTAAATACATCTGTCTACTAACTAGTAAAACCAACTATAATTAGCAAAATACAAGATGAAACTAACTTTATCAGATCATTTAAAACGAACTTAATAGGGCCTGTTCATATGGAAAACTACAAAGCAACAGTCAGTTCATTATCCGTCTATATCTGTTAACTGTTATTTAGAAATCATAAGACAGCGCCAAAACCGCACGTCACATGGCAGTAACAGGCGGCTCCATAGAAGGAGTTCATAAAGGACTCTATTCACAGGATTCCCCCGATTGTTGCTCTCTCTCTCTCTCTCTCTCATCTCTCCATCTCTCCATCTCTCTCTCTCTCTCTCTCTCTCTCTCTCTCTCTCTCTCTCTCTCTCTCTCTCTCTCTCTCTCTCTCTCTCTCTCTCTCTCTCTCTCTCTCTTTCTCTCTCTCTCCATCTCTCTCCATCTCTCCTCATCTCTTTTCAACTCTCTCCCCCTTCTCTCTCCCTCCTCCTCTCCAATGTAAAAACACGTCCACGCAGACTTCACGCAGTGCACTTGAATTCCTCCCGGCGAGACAAGACAAACACAACTAATAGTAGACTGGAACATTTGTCCCTATTCATAAATAATGGGCTGCTATAATTAGATATCCATGTGCAGTTGATGTAGTATATTTGTCAGATCGTAACTCAAAAAAGCCCATAAATACGTAACGTACAAAGTGAATGTGAACTTGGGGGGGATTGATAGGAGAGTTACGACTGCCATGGTGACAAGTGAAATACACCGTTTAGAAATAAGTGATCACATCGACATCGAGTACTGTGTAGCCGTACAGCTAACATGTAGCCGTAACTTTGTTACGTTACAATGCTTGCTGTGAGAAGAAAAGCAAATCGTGATAAGACACTGTTTTACTGAGTTTAACTCACTCGGTATCTTTCATTGATTCTGCATCTCTCTGTCTCTGTCTCGTCTCCCCGGTGTGTGCAGCGGAGCCCCTGGTGTGGCAGGTGAAGAAGACCCGCATCAAGAGGGATGACTTCCACATCCTGAAGGTGATTGGTCGAGGCACTTTTAGTGAGGTAAGGGGACCAGGTAGAGTCACTCGTCTGGTTGCAGATTGCATTGAAACTGGGTCCAATGATCACATTGTTTTGGGATCCGTGAAATAACGGCCAAATGGTTAGATGCTCAAATCTAATCTAATCTAAAGATGAGAGACTGTGTGCCTAAATCCACCCTTTGACTTGCAAATTCTATAATACATAATATAATTATATCCACAATGATATCTAACATATCAATCATTTAATGTCAGAAATGTATGATATATCATGAAAACCAGAACTGCTATGGACCTTGTGATCATAGAGACATACTGTGGCATATGTGCCAGTGTGGTGACCCAGCACTCCCACACCATCATGTATGCATTGCATGTATGCATTGCATGCATTTACTATGTGCTGCACGGTGTGTCATCATGTCTTTGGGCTCTGCCCTGTCGACCAGGTGGCCGTGGCCCGAATGCGCAGCACGCAACAGGTGTACGCTCTGAAGATCATGAACAAGTGGGACATGCTAAGGAGAGGAGCTGTAAGCTGTCAACACAACATACACAGACTCATCCCCCCCCAAATAAAACACACACACACACACACACACACACACACACACACACACACACACACACACACACACACACACACACACACACACACACACACACACATACACACATACACACACGTGTACACTGTTGACATTCCTGCCACAGAGTTTCAACTTGTTAGCATGTGTGTGTGTGTGTGTGTGTGTGTGTGTGTGTGTGTGTGTGTGTGTGTGTGTGTGTGTCGCTATTTCTGTGCTCTTGGTTGTCTCCCCCCCCCCCCCCCCCCCGCTGTTCCTTGGCATGCAGACAGCGTGCTACCAGGAGGAGCGAGAGGTCTTGTTGAAAGGCGACCGCCGTTGGATCACCGAGTTGCACTACGCCTTTC
The DNA here is from genome assembly GCA_027704905.1 of Muraenolepis orangiensis. Lineage (NCBI taxonomy): Eukaryota > Metazoa > Chordata > Actinopteri > Gadiformes > Muraenolepididae > Muraenolepis > Muraenolepis orangiensis. The sequence continues at coordinate 25,924,622 of CM051011.1, read as the reverse complement.
AGGATGATGACTATCTGGTATGTAGAAGCAGCCCAGCAGTATTATATTATACTAAGGGTATTAAAAGACACTACAATATATATATATATTTATATTTGGGTATATATTTATATATATATTTGGGTAGGGCAGTAGCTCAGTGGATAAGGACTTGGATTGGGAGCCGCAAGGTCACCGGTTCAAGACCCGGAAATACCAGGTTACTGCCTAAGTGCCCTTGAGCAAGGCACTCCCTACACTGCTCCCCGGGCGCTGTACTAAATGGCTGCCCACTGCTCCTAACACTAGGATGGGTCAAATGCAGAGAACTAATTTCCCTCGGGATAAAATAAGTAGTTACAATACAATACAATTACAATATATATATCACTCAGTACTTAGTCATGGACTACTATGTGGGCGGGGACCTGCTGAGCCTGCTGAGCAAGTTTGGCGATCGCATCCCAGAGGAGATGGCCCAGTTCTATCTGGCCGAGATGATCCTGGCCATCGACTCCATCCACAGGCTGGGTTACGTGCACAGGTGAGACACGTGTGTCCCTGTGGTGTGAGCATACAGTATGTGACCACACAGCTGTGTGTCGCTTTCCAGACGAATTCTGGTTTACAATAAAAAAAAAAAACATGATATAGTTTGATTATGTAAAATGCATATACACTGAACTTGTGCTGCTACTACAGCTGACACCCAGCAAACCGCTTATAAACAACAAGTCATATCGTTGATATGACTTGTTAGTTTCATTCACTTTCAATTATTTTAGAGGGGGCAGAGGGTTTGGCCGTGTTTAGCTCCACTAAACAGTACATGTGTTTCCCACCGCATATGAATGCACCTGAAATGAATACTGTCCGTGTCGCGTGCCCGACAGAGACATCAAACCCGACAACATTCTGCTGACGGCAGACGGACACATCCGACTGGGGGACTTTGGCTCCTGTCTGAGGGTCCTGACGAACGGCATGGTGAGGCCCCGGCGATGTCATAGATATGTACACCCGTAGCATGTACTGCTGACCTCGCCGTGTTTCATGGTGTTTGGTGATCCCATTGAGATGATGATGCTGCTGCTTGCTCCTTAAGGTTCAGTCGTCCCTGGCGGTGGGGACCCCCGACTACCTCTCTCCTGAGATCCTGCGGGCGGTGGACAAAGGAGGCGGGTACGGCCCTGAGTGTGATTGGTGGGCCCTGGGGATCTGCGCCTACGAGATGCTTCTGGGCACCACGCCGTTTTACGCAGAGTCCGTCTCCGAGACGTACGCCAAGATCATCCGCTTTCAGGTGCGTGGTCGCCCACATCAAAAACTCAACTGAAGGTCAAATAGGGCTTATTGGTGTGTGGGTGTCGTGCCCATGTATGGCTGTGGAGCGGACCCATGTGGCCCGTATGACCTCCGGGAAATCGTAGACATTAGAACGGATGTCGGCAATGTCCTGGTTTCCGTCCGGGAACGGTTGCACAACAGATACAAGACACGACTGTGAAAACTCCATTCGTTTTCCCCATAGAAAATTCACCATGGAAACCAAGGCTGAGTGGAGGCAGGGTCATGTGACGACACACCATCCTTGAACCATCTATTCAAACACTCCATTCACACATTACTTCACCGATAGAGGCATGTTTTCGCCATCAAAAAGCTCTAATTCATTGGTAAAGGGTCATTCATGAATAGGTAGGGATTAGGCTTCTCGCACAGTTTGGCCGGCAGACATCCAGGGTTATAGTCAGAGTATATTTGGTCGCATCTCAGGTTGATACTCGCTGTTACTGGAGTGCTGCAAGTAGTTGTGCTTTTTGTTGGGACTGAATTGCACTTTTGACTTCTGGTAACAAGTTGTTCTCTTAACGCACAATTGTAAGTCACTTTTGACAAAAGCGTCTGCCAATGACTGTAATGTAATGTAATCATTGGTCTATTGTTAGATGATTGTTTGCCAACTTATTGTACTTTTACCTAAGCACTGGTTTTGCTCTTGGAGGCTTGTTAGGGAGGAAATTACTTCTGGTGAGTACATTACATTACATTACAGTCATAGGTTGACAAACAATAGAACAATATTTAACTAAGTAGTTAAATTAACGCTAGTAAAAAGTGAGGATGCGCTAGGAGGAAGGATCCGGGTAGTGTTTCCTGAAGAGGTGAGTTTTCAGCCTGTGGCGGAAGATAGGCACATTACATTACATTACATTACATTACAATACATTATAGTCATTTTTCATTATAGTCAGCTTTCTGAATGAGCTCCAGGGGCCTGACGGCAGATTCCAGGGACCCAACAAGGAGGGAGTTGCAGTAGTCCAGATGACAAGAGCCTGGATGAGCACCTCGCAGCCTTTGCAGTGAGAAAAGGCCGAATCCAGGGGGGAAATCAGAGGGGGGGGAACAACAAGACAGTTGGGTGTCATCAGCATAGCAGTGCTAGGATAAGTCATGGGAGTAGATAACAGAACCAAGGGATGTTGTGTAGAGGGAGAAGAGAAGAGGACCCAGGACCGATCCTTGTGGAACCCTAGTCAGTCTGCGTGGTTCTGACACAGACCCTCTCATTGCCACCTTGTAGGAGCGACCCGTCAGGTAAGATGCAAACAAGGAGAGAGCAGAGCCCGAGACACCCATCCCCTCAAGGGTGGAGAGGAGAATCTGGTGGTTCACAGTGTCGAATGCTGCAGACAGGTCCAGGAGTATCAGGACAGAGGAGAGAGAATTTGCTCTAGCAACATGGAGCGACTGTCACTGCCAGAAGGGCAGTTTCTGTCGAGTGACCTGCCTTGAAACCAGATTGGTTGGGGTCCAAGAGGCGGTTCTGGTGGAGGTACAAGGACAGGTGGTTAAAGACAGCAAGTTCAATCATTTTGGATAAGAAGGGCAAAAAGGAAGCAGTGGGAAAGCATCCAGACGTCAGAGATGCGTTGATGACGTGTTTCAGAAAAGGGCAGGAGTTCAGGCACAGTAGACTTAGGCAGAGGGGAGTGGACCGGATCCAGAGAGCATGTGGTAGGGCAGCTGGATGTGACAAGGTGAAGAACATATTTTGTGGAGAGGGGAGAAAAACGGAAAGGGAGGGATGTGGGAGGGTGGGGGGAACACATGGGTGGTTGGTGCGAAGAGCATCGGCCGGGGGTCAGGGAAGGATGATCGGATATCATTGACCTTCTTGTCAAAGAAGTTGGCGAAATCGTCCGGGAGCAGGGAGGAGGTGGGGGGAGGGGGTGAGGGGTGGAGGAGGGAGGAAAATGTTTCACACAGTTTTTGGGGGTTTTTTAGGGGGCGCTTTGAATTTTGGACCAGTAAAAGACAGCCTTGGCAGCTGAAAGAGATGAGTAGAAGTTAGACAGGATCGCTTGAAGATGAAGAAGGTCCTCTGGGGTTTTGCCTTTCTATCACCTGCGCTCCGCCTCTCTGAGGCTCCATCTCTCCGAGAGTCCGACAACCAGGGGGCAGGTGGAGTTGGACGTGCAGACCTGGAGTTCTCTTACCTACCTTTGTTGAATGCACTTTTGTCACGCACTTAGTCGCTTCGGACAAAAGCGTCTGTTAAATGACTAATGTAATGTAATGAAATGTGTTGTGTGTCACTTTCCTGCAGGATTACTTCGAGCTCCCTCCGCCGGGCCCCGAGGTGTCGGCGGCGGCTCGCTCCTTCATCGCGGGGCTGGTCTGCGAGAGGGACGAGCGCCTGGGCTCCGGCGGCCTCGGCGACTTCAGGGGCCATCCGTTCTTCCGCGACCTGGACTGGAGCTCCCTGCACAAACTCCCAGCGCCCTACCTGCCCGAGGTCAGCGACGCCACCGACACCTCTAACTTCGACGTGCTGGACGACTGCCTGAGCGAGATGGTAACGTCCCAGTGTCTCTTATGCCGCTCGGTATATAAACGGTGTATCGCTAAACGCGAGTATGGAGATGACGGGCGGCAGTAACTCAGTCGGTTGGGACTTGGCTTGGGAACCGGAAGGTCGCCGGTTCAAGTCCACGAAACACCTGGGCACTGCCGAGGTTCCCTTGAGCAAGGCACCAGACCCCCTACACTGCTCCCCGGGAGCTCCATACAAAATAGCTGCCCACTGCAGTGTATGTGACCAATGAAGAGGATTCAATCCTCCAGATTTAGATTTAGATTTAGATTCTGAAGAAATGCGTATGTTGGACATCCACTCTTGTTCTGTGTTGTACGGCCCGTAGGAGACGCTCTCGGATGTCATGGACAGAGCCCCTATAGGCGTGCACCTTGCTTTTGTGGGGTACTCATACACTGCTACCAGGTAAACCTAAAGCCCACGCCAGACCCATGAGGTTCGACATGCGTGCCCTCATCGTCAGTAACACAGAGAGTCATTTGTTTTTTGTTTTTCTTGACGTAGCCAGACCGGCGCTGTAGACCGCAGCCGAGATATCATGATGGAGATCGACCCCAGCCGGCTCAGGGAATACGAAAGGATGAGTTCTGCAGAAAAGCTGGTGAGAACGCTCCATGCAGTGCTGTGAATACACAATACTGCAAAAGCAATCTTGTCATTTCATAGCAGATGTTCCGATGATGTCATCACTCAATGAATAAATAAGACTCACAACAACACAACTAGCTAAACCTTGGACCATTCCAAGGTTTTACATTCATGCACTGAGCCAGCTTACGAGAATCATCCGGTGTGCCTTTGTGTGTTGTGCAGAGGGCTGTATCTATTGAGTGAATGGGGGAGTAAGCGTTCCATTGTACGTGTTTCACATGGCAAATAAATACAAAACATGGACTTACTTTTACTAAGCTTGACGTGCTATTGAGATCTATGCGTCTGTTCATGCTATGCTGCGTCTATGCTGTGGTTTCAGCATCAGGTTTGGCAGGTCAGAGACTCCATGTCAGAGGACCTCAGTGCTCTCTTAGCGCTCCCTCTAGCGGTGGACCAGGGCACGGCAACATCCTCCCAACATACCACCATAGAAGAAGAAGAGGAAGAAGAGGAAGAAGAAGAAGAAGAAGAAGAAGAAGAAGAAGAAGAAGAAGAAGAAGAAGAAGAAGAAGAGGAAGAAGAAGAAGAAGAAGAGGAAGAAGAGGAAGAAAGGGAAGAGGAAGAAGAGAAAGAGGAAGAAGAAGAGGAAGAAGAAGGAAATGAGGACCGGATTCCAGGCCTTGATGAAGACTTGCAAAGGTAATAAGGCTCAAATACGAAGGGGAAACATTTAGTTTCACTAGGTAGACAAAGTACTTTGAATTTCAAGAGTTGCATGGTCATGTTTTTCCTTTGATCAGACAAACACAAGCCTCAATAAGTCTAAATGTATTGCTCTGACTCAAAAGAGTCAGGAATTTTGGTTGCAAATACAAAACAGGGATCAACCCTTTAAAGCGTAACCTCACCGTACATTCTGCTTGTCTCACCAGACGGTTACAGGACGCAGAAAGGAGATACTGTGAGTTGGAGAAGGAGATGGAGACGCTAAGGGGTGAGATGCAGGACTGGAGGACCAACAAGACGACAGGCAAGGGATCAACAGCTGTGACGCTTTTAAATGACGATCAACAGCATGGCTTTTATTCACCCGCCTCCGCTCCATCTGTTCTATAAAAGGCAGCATGGACACCTTTGCAATCACTCGGAATTCCTGCTGTATCCACCCAGTCATAATACATATAATTTTTGTATACATCCTCAAAAAAAAGTCAGGTCTTGGTGTCGTTCTCCCTCTCCATCGTCCACAAGGACTCTTCCCAGACCCTGGAGGGTTGCAGCTGTCTGGCGTTCTGGCGCTGGCGGCCTGAAGGCGGGGATTGAATGGGCTCGAAACACTATGAGCCGTGCAGAATAAACAGGAGGCGGTGCAACCGCTGCTTATGTTGGAGGAGCTCCGTCAGGACACAGGGATAAATATCCACCGCTAAGAATAGCCTAGGTATGCAGTGGAGGCTTGGATGCCCACGACCATGAATCCTTCACTGGGTCGAGGAGGGGTCATTTCAGAGGCCAGGGGCCGGTGCGTCGAGCACCTGGTAACGAAAATCATCTTGCTCATTGGCTCACTTTCCATCCGCAATCGCCACTTATTGTTCCATGCGTTCCATCGTGCTGCGCCAACATGCATGTCCTGCAAACCATATGTTTCTTCCTGTACGTTGGATGCTGTTCGGTGCTGATGCTTTTGATTTCCTCCCGTATTATTTAAAGGGCCCCTGTCATACCACCAGCTTTGATTAGCCGTTACAGGCGGTTTTTTCACACCGGCACACACCGGATGTATGATGACTAGATCGGTCTACCGGCCTACCCGGTGGACTGTACCAACCAAGTAGGCTTATCTATCCATCATACATCTGGATGGGACACTCCCACTGTGGGACGTCACTCTGTCAATCACAATTTAAGTCACGTGACTTGATTTAGAACCGGCCTGTGATGGCTAATCACGCTCATATCCAGTTGTGTAAAAGGCCAAACAAGCAGTGCTGCACAAACCGCCTGCTTCTTGCAATGACGTACCTCTTGTGTCTCTCCTCTCACTCACAGACGTGACTCTGTGCCCGTCCACTTTCCCTCTGACTGCCCACTGTGTGGACGCGCCAGGGGACGTAAGCCCCACTCTACTATTCACACACATTTTCTGCATCTGGCTGTGATCCTGTTATATTATGAAGCCTGTTCACACATGCTTGTTGCATTGCATTTTTGCAAGGACATCACAAGGACAATTGGTTGACACACACACACACACACACACAGTTGGTTGTTATGTAATTGTTGTTATAGATAATTGTAGTGTTTTTTGTCCTTCTCATAAGGCACACTGTCTAAGACCCGGTCTAAGACTTGTTTTGCCGGTGAATATGTGTCAGCCTTACAAAACTAAAGGGTGGACTGAGTAACTTACTTAGTATACGTCTGAGCCTTGTTCTATTACAGTGAAGGGACGGGTATTGAATCTGCGTGTTCCGCCCTATAAACAACCAGGACACAGCACTCCTTTAAAACAAGCCACACGCCGCCGCTGCTGCTGTGTCTCATTTGCACGACATCTGTTGTTGTGGTAGTGTCTAATCTCAGGCTCAGGGGGAAACAGGGAAGTAAGTCCTTGATTTAGACACCGTTGAGATCTTCTAAAGGTTTTTTGTTTTTGTTAATTGTACATATCACCTTTTTGATGGAGGAAGAGGAAGGTTGTGGTGTCATTTTATAACCCCCAACTGTGTGCAGCCTCTGATGACAGACTGGGTTGTTGTGCAGGAGGGGAGGACGCTGCCCGTCTGCCACTACCCTCTGGTGATCCACCTCCACCGCTACATGCTCCTCTTCCACAGGGTACGGCTGTTATCGCAACGAATAGATTTTCTCTTTTTTTTTTTTTCAGCATGTGTTGAACGTCTGAAAGCTGCTCTAGACATTATATGGAGCAAGTGCAACGTAGGATCTCCGTCTCCTGTTAGGACACGTGGTGGTGTATGGTGTAACAAAAAAAATAAATAAATAAAAGTGAGACGTTTGAAAAGTTAGAAAAGTTAGCCAAAAACCATAGATGACCCGACAACACACAGGGTGCAGGGGATTCGGTTTTAATGGAAAGATCCTGAAGATTCAAGATGTTTTATTGTCCATGTGAAACAAGTTCACTGGAACGCCTACTCCCCATTCACTCCCGCATTCTGAATTTAAACAACAATACTATACTATGCTATACTAAACTATGCAATACCATACTATAAAAAACACTATATACTACCTACAATATACGATACTATATACAACGCTATATTATAACAATACTATTTACAATAAAAAGAACAATAAATTGTCTGATGGATGATATATCCATAAGTATATACAATGGCGAAAGCATTTTTAAGTGACAGTAGTGCAGCAGCTTCGTGAATACAGTGCCGTTACTGTAATGAGTCTACAGTAAAGTATGACAGTGTTATGTAATATTGGTGACAATGTTATGGTAAGGGCAGCACTCCTAACATTTCAGTAGACGCACTGCCTGTGGATAAAAACAGTCCTTGAACAATGCTGCAGTCCATGTTGTACATGTTTGTTATCGCAGTGAGTCTGTTCGAATATTTAGATCTGGAGGAATGGAGGTTTGCTCATACCAAAAGTTCACCCTGAATAGCCCTGATTGGGTGTGTGTCTCTCTGTCTAACCCCAACCCCCAGGTGCGTCTGCCCCAGGTGACATGTGAGCTGTATCTGCTGGCGTGTGCCAAGGGGGCTGAGGAGGAGATCCTGGCTCCTTGGGGGAGACGCTTCACCACTGAGCTTTCCTAACCCAAGACCACTCCCCACCCACCCACCCCCCCCCCCTCCCCACACACACACACACACACACACACACACACACACACACACACACACACACACACACACACACACACACACACACACACACACACACACACACACAGACAACCCTGGCCACGACCACCCACCACAACCTCTTCATATCATATACCGGCTCTGTCTCCCTTGACATTGGCTCCCCCTGCTGTACTCTCTCCTTCTCAGAGCAGAAGGAAGAGAGCAGAGGTTCTTAAGAACATCTTGGAAAACAACCCTCAGAGGTGTGGAGACCACAGGGTTATGAGACCAGAGAGAGAGAGAGAGAGAGAGGGAGAGAGTGGGAGAGAGAGGGAGAAAGAGGGAGAGTGTACCTTGGGAGTGGGACGACGATGTTGGAACAGAGTACGACGGAGACCACCAATTAGAGAACCGGAGGGGAAGCGGAAGTGGGAGGTTGCCGAACGCAAAACGATAGTCGAAGGACACTTTGGAGATAGATGTCCTAGGGGCAAAGGATCCGGTTTAGCGCGAGGCCTTCACCACAGAGCGGCACCAGCACGAGCGCTACGAGAGAGTTGACCTAAAGTGCTTCATGGTTGTTGTTGTTTTTTGTTCCTGGAAGAATCGGGACACACATCTGTGACACACAGAGAGAGAGAACCCATTATCTCCCACCCGTCTCCGACCATTACACTGAATACAACTCGCTATGTGTGTCTATGTTGTATCCTGCAGGCGCATCATGGGGTGGTTTGGGCTTGTTGTGTTGCACTGCTTAAAGGCATACGTTGCTGTGCCCTGTTCTTGTTTTAGTTCAAGAGGTTTCTCTTCCACTCGGGATAGTGTAATATATATATATAATGCATGTTTACTAAGGCAGCACCCGCCAAGGGTTACTTCAGGGGGGCAAAGCGCTGTTATGCGGGGTTTAAAAAAGGACAAGTGTGGCGTGAAAAACACTTGTCAAATGATTTAGAATGTAAAATACCATTAAGAATTTTTTTTATTAATAAAGTGCTTTAATAATTATAGATTGCTCCTCCAATGGACAGAAAAATAGGGAGGGGGAAAAAAATTTGACAAGCACATCACAAGCACAAATATCTGGTGACACGCTGTGTGTGTGTGTGTGTGTGTGTGTGTGTGTGTGTGTGTGTGTGTGTGTGTGTGTGTGTGTGTGTGTGTGTGTGTGTGTGTGTGTGTGTGTGTGTGTGTGTGTGTGTGTGTGTGTGTGTGTGTGTGTGTGTGTGTGTGGATGTGGATGTGTGGGTGTCTATTGGGCAAGTGAGTCCGAGAGAAGAGTGTGTGTGTCTGTCAGTGTTTATCTGTCTGCATATGACTAGTGCACTTCGTCTTAGTCAAAGGGAGATTTAAAGAAACAAGAATTATTGAAACCAAGAAATAGTAGAAAACAAAAATACTTTGCAATTAAAAGGCAGATATCCGTTAAAACAAACAAACAAACATCTCCACCAGACTGGATCTGTGGTAAAGCATTGAGTAAATATTTGTGGTATTATCTAGAAGTGGCCATTTATAATAATTATAAATTCAAACCATTTCTGAATTATATACATTTTTAAATACAATGAAAGATCACTACGTTATGCGTCACATCCCATTGGGGTAATTTCATATAGTTCTCCTTTAGCTGTGAATATCACTTTATGGTATTAGCTCAAATATAGAAGGCTAATAGCACCTTTATAACCGGTAGGGTTTCCTGCCAATTCTTTAAGTGTGATAGCAGTAACATGGTGCTAAAGATAGTTTGCTACACCACTGTGAGAACCCTACTGAGTTCATCCTTCATGGGTGTCAATACATGTCGGATTCGACCAAAACTATATTTAGATCCGAATAAAGGCTCGGTTTTGAATGTGTGTGTGTGTGTGTGTGTGTTTTTTATTCACTTCACTGACTTCTACTTCACACCAAAGGGATTCAGTTCAACGTATTAGTTTTCATTGTTTACTTTGTGTGTGTAACTTTATAGTGTCTTGTTGCCATGCAAGATTATTAGAACTAATAGTATCTAAATGTCATCTAGGAATTTCTTAATTTGAACAGATAACAAACTAACCCAAAACAACATTGCATCTGTCAATCAATCAATCTCATATCCTTTTTTTTTTTGTTTAAAATATCTTTTAATAATTTAGACAAAAAGACACTTACGTACTTAAGTACATACAAAAAAAACACAATATAATCAAAATACAGGTTGATTAAAAACAACGATATGTCCAATTACAATGATTCAATCCGGATATAAACTATCGGACTAATATAGGCCCCCCGTCAAGTCGCCAAAGTCCATTTTCTTCCCTTCAAAGCGTCTATTCTAATATATAACATATATTACATGTTTACATCACCACACACAACAACACAAATGTTTTTTTCCTGGTCCACGGTCCCTTCTGGTCTCAGATGAAGTAGCCAGAGTTTGAGTACATGAGATAGGGGTTCAGCTTACACTCACCCCCGGCGAAGTTAGCGTTCTCGTGGGCCTGCCGCCGGTAGTACCGGCGCAGGGCGGGGCTGCCCGGGTGGCACTGCCGCACGTGGACGAAGTACTCGTCGGGCCGGTTGGAGGTGAAGCCGCAGTCCTCACACACGAAGATCTTGGAGCGCCGCTGGCGGTAGGCGTACTGCTGGTGGACGCCGTGGATCTTCCTCTTGTGGGACTCCAGGGAGCAGCGCTGTGTGAAAGCCTTTTCACAGAGCTCACACCGGTACGGTCGGATACCTGCACCCAGAGAGAGAGAGAGAGGGAGGGAGAGAGAGTGAGCTCTCTCTCTCGTAGCCACCACCACGGTATACACGGTACAGTGAAGTGCTGAGAGACGGGAGTCGGAGGTGGTGTATCGAATGTCAACGCTAGACGTTTAATTGACATTAACTTAGCAACACTTGACACCCCTGAAAGCGTGCAGCAACTGGAAAAGACTAAAAAGGTCGGAACCAGGCAAGGTGCTGCACTCTTAACTGTTTGTGCGGTACCATTCCCCCAACCCATAGTTCCGCGGGTGAATTATGTTAATCCACCACAGTACTACATATATATCATAGTCCATAGACGTAGTACTATAGACTGCATACAATAGGGTAGTATTAACCTCTGTAGAGACAAAGTTAAAGATACTAAAATATATTTCCTTAAAACAGCAATGAAATCAAATCAATACTCTAAATTGAACAGATATGCAAAACAGGATTAGTTTCTTTAAAGACCAGACTCAATATCCATTTTTAATGTCATTGAGTCCACACACACACTCAGGTTCAGATGGTTTATTTAAATGTAGAATGTGTGTGTGTGTGTGTGTGTGTGTGTGTGTGTGTGCATGAACGTACACGCATGTGCGCTGGTGTGCGCATTTGTGTGGGCTCCAAATGCGGTTCCACGTCCTCACCTGTGTGTGTGCGCATGTGCCTCTTGAGGTCGAAGGTGTCGTTGAAGCCCTTGCCGCAGTACCGGCACGGGTGCCTCTTCACCACGCTGTGGCACTTCATGTGGCGTGTTAGCATGCGCTGCAGCGGGAACACCTTGTGGCACACCGAGCACAGGAAGTCCCCCGAGCCAGGTGCCACGCGGGGGCGGGGCTAAACACCAGGGGATGTAAAGATGACAAGAGTGGACAAGAGCGCCGTGTCGACAAGTGTGTGTCTCTTCTGTACTTTCGGGGGTAACTCTTTTTGTCTTGAAGTCAAATTTACATTTAGTTTTTACCGTTTCATTGTACATTTCCCGTATATTTTCTGATATAGAAAAGTGGCATGAAATATATTTTGTGGTCAATTCTTTTTAACATAAATGATTACAACAAGGCAGGAAACAAACCACCAAAATGGCTCCATGTAGTCAAAACAAAACCAAAATTAATAAATAAAATTGATCAAATTGATCAAATTGATCAAATTGATCAAATAAAATAAATCTAAGTATCAATTTTGATATATATTTTTTAATGTTTAATACATTTTACGGATGAGGTGTTTAAAGTACCTTGGCGCGGCTGGCCAGTGCCAGCGTGTTAGGGTGATAGAGCTGGCCCGGGGGCAGCAAGGCAGGCCAGTCTTGGCTCGTCTCTGGGTCTGGTTGTCTGGTTCCCAGCACAGGAGTTACCGGTGGTAACGTCGCTCCTGGTACTTCTTCTGAGCCGAGGGCGGACGTCTGCGGGGGAGCGGCTAGCTCGGAGACATCTGGTGCGCTCGGCGTCTCTTCCGGAGCGCTGTCGCTAACTGAGGGGAGAAGAGGAAACCACCTGAGTTTTCCAACCATGTTTATACAGCGCTGAAGTCAATACTACTACCCCTGATTCAACTGGAACCTTGTCAGTTGGTCCTGTCATACTCTTAAGACCCACTTAAAACCTCAGCAGTGGTGTTAAACCTAACAGGAGGCTGTTTCCAAACAATCATTCATCAGTTTTCTAAAAGAGGTCAAGAAACATTAAGAACATTAAGGAAAACAGTCAACAGAAAAGCCTTACCCTCTGAGGGATCTTCTTTCCATTCCAACTGCTCCTCTTCTCTCCATCTCCAACCCCCGCAAGCCGCCTGCTTCTTCTTGACCAGGAAAGCTCTCGGCATTCTCCTCTCCTGCCCCACGGGCGTCTTCCTCCGATCAACACTATATTGTATATCTCAAGACTAACCCTGTAACCCTGCTTTAGATAGGACTACCACGTATTGCTCGGCGCACCCGGATCCCGACACTACACACCGGTACCTGGTGATCACCCAGGGGAGGGGGGGGGGTCCGCAGGTCAGCTCCAACACACTCAACGCAATGCCCACCGCCTTGAGCCGAACTAATTCACTGCTCTCATTTCCATAGCGCCCTCTGCATAGGCTGCTAAGATTTGGTCCTGAGGTGAGAAGGGGGTGGGACAGCGGGGGGGAGGGGGGAGTGTTTTGACGGATGCGCACCTGTGCTGCATGTGCGCGTGCGCCTCTTTTAACTGGTCCCCCGCCGGTTTTGCATGCCGGGCAGTGGGAATCCGGGGGCCAATGCATTCAAGTGTCCCTTGGCATGCAAATGTGGGTCCCGAGACCAAGCCCTGGGCCCAGACAAAGGACACGGTCAGAGTAACAGGAGCATGCACAGAGCAGCCACAATCTTAACTGATAGGTAAATCAGGCCTTTTTCTTGTTTTCTTCTCTCTCTCTCTCTCTCTCTCTCTCTCTCTCTCTCTCTCTCTCTCTCTCTCTCTCTCTCTCTCTCTCTCTCTCTCTCTCTCTCTCTCTCTCTCTCTCTCTCTCTCTCTCTCTCTCTCTCTCTCTCTCTCTCCCCCAAACCCACCCATCCTCAGTGTAGGATTGTTGGGTGAGGATTAGGGACAGACAAAAGGCCATTTATGTGGACTCAAGAGATCACCATGTGTGCACGGTTTGCAGTCCGTTGGCTGTGTGGTCCCACAGAACAACAGCACCGTCGCACCTCCTTTGTTCTCCCCCCCCCCCATCTGTGCACTTGAGTCTCTTTCATTTACACAAGGCTGGAAAGATGGACCAATAGAAAGAGCAGCAAGAGTATACAAGCAACTGTGTTGTCACAACGCAACTATGGATGTCAATGGTATAACTTTTAAAAATACAACCGTAGAGGAATAAATCTCAAGCATAAACCAGTGGCTCGTAAATATAAACAAATGTTTCCAAAACAAATCTGTGCCCAATCTCTAAATATATCTAAATTGTCCAAAAGCACTCCGCCCCGTCCTACCTATTTTACATAGAGTCTCTGCGTAGAGGACATTAAAGAGTCTGCATGGCAAATGCAGCTGCAGCCAGAACCTTGACATGCAAATACAGGTAGAGGTCACTCCAAGAACGACTCAACGGATCAGGAGTTCAACCGGCAGGCCTAGCCGGCACCGCCTGTGTCTGTCTGTCTGTCTATTTATCAATCTATCCATCTATCCATCTGTATTAAATAAACATATAATATGATACAGGATTTTTTTAAATTTGTGGCCATTTGCAACAAGTACAATGGAATGCTTACTCCCAATTCCCTCCCGCAGTATGCACTTCTAAAACAATACTTAAACAATTCAGTACACAATAAAAATAACTGTAAACATAAAAAGAACAATAACGTGAATGACGGATGATATGTACGATATGTATGACATGTGTTGAATTGTGCAAAAATATTTTTATAATATTTTATTTTTATATATTTAACGTTTTTACAATCAATTTGAACTGATTAATCTCTGTCTGTCTGTGTGTGTATCTGTCCATCTATCTATCAATGTATTAATCAATCCACCTATCTAAAGATCAATCTATTTAAAAAGCTATTTTTGATTATGAATCTATCTACCTATTTTTTTTAAAAAGACGAATCCATCGCTACAGCAGTATCTATCCATCGAATACATGACGTTATACGTTATGGTACACAGTTCTCACCGGAGCCGTGTCAGTCTTTCTGCAGGTTCATGGGACTGTTGCGTTTACTGTGTCCTGCTGGCCTCCGGAGCTGCGCTCTAACTGTATGCAAAGCGCCGGGCCGTGCGCTGCAGCAGCATGGAAATGTATTGGTATAGGGAAAGAAAACAGGCCCACTACTTTGCACGCACAGACATTATTATAGAGTGGAGAGCGGACATTGTCTTTCATCTTCAGAAATACTAGAGAGAGAGAGAGAGAGAGAGAGAGATAGATAAGAGATCAAATAACAAACTAGTCGGAAATAGCCATTGCAAGCGTGCTCCTGCATTTACATGTTAGCATTTGGAACCTCTTTAAGTCCTTTCCTGTGATTTAAACAGCGAAGGAGAATTTGAAACGTTTTCAAGGGAAAGAGATATATTACACTACATTGCCATAGAAGTGCGAATGCCTTATATATATATATTTTTGCCCGCCGGTGTAAATTACATTTCTATACATAAGTCGTTGAACACGGTTGAATATGACAGGTGCTTGCATGGCGCAATGGGGTCGTTAAAACTGCACTTGTTATAGGCTGCACATCCCTAATGGCCTGCAATCCGGCAGTCAGTCACACGCATTTCTCCGTGTATTTGAACTGAAAGCGCGCACATTTCCCACACGACACCAGCCTGTTCAAATAACAACAGAGGGGTCCTTTCAATACAAAAACTCCCCTTGTATAAACACTGGCGAGTTTACGAAAGAAATCAACGTGCGGGTTATTTTTGAACACGCATATCTGTCTAAATGCCCCGGGACAATAAAACATGAGGAGAGCGGCTGCGTATTAATGAATGCGCTGGCGGGCAATTAACTGAAAGGTCGTGTTTACCCGCAGGCCGCTGGCTTGTCTGGTCATGTTCCGACGGTTGAGAGAGGTAATGGAGTGTGCCACGCCCGGGTCACGCTCTCCCAGTGGAGAGGTTGTGGAGGATTTGCATCTCAGGGCCCATTGTATTTGACGTGTACTGTTTTCTGACGTTGGGGCTGAAAACATGTTTTTCCATATATATATATATTGTGGTGGAACGTTATGGGAACATAATTCACTGTTTGTGTTTAGTGTGTGTTGCACCACGGACCGGTTAGGGTGCGTACCGTGTTGTTGTTGTTGTTGTGGTGTGCTAGTTGAAGTAGCAAGTAGCAGATGCGTTTCCCCTGCTGTTAAACTTAAATGGAAAATAAAGTGTGGAGTTCCATATTAAACACGCCGCCTCCGACTCCCTTTCATCGGCTCTACACTGGTGACCCCGACGTTTTCGAGATAGATTCCGAAGACATAGTGAACATGGCTGATCGCGATGTTTATGTTAAACTGCCGGAGTTTTGGGAACATGCCGCTACAGCGTGGTTCGCACACGTGGAGGCACACTTTGCCTGCCGCCAGGTCCGTGACGAGGACCTGAAGTATTTTCACGTGGTGGCAGCGCTGGGGAGCTCCACGTCGTCCAGGTTGGTCGGTTTTGTCGCGGATCCTCCACGCCACGGCAAATATGAGGCGATTAAAGCCCTTCTCCTTAAGACATTTAGCTTATCTGCTAAGGAGAGGGCACGCCAGATTCTGGATATTCAGAGTTTGGGGGACAGCAAGCCGTCCCAGCTCATGGAGAAGATGCTGAATCTGCTGGGGGGGGAGGATCCCCGGATTTTGTTCGTGGAGACGTTCCTGCGCCACTTGCCGCCCCGGGTTCAGACGGCGCTGGCCAACACGGCCATTACTGAACCCCGCGCCCTGGCTGAGGAGGCTGACCGTTTTTTCCTGGCGACCCGGCAGCCCGGTGCAGATGTGCTAGCTGCAACGCTCAGTGCTCCCTCGCCGGTTAGGAGGGCTTGGGAGGAGCAGGCCGCGGCGGTTCCAGGCCGGCGTGGGGACGCGGGGGAATGTTTTTACCACGCGCGGTTCGGGGCCAAGGCGAAGAAGTGCATCGCTCCCTGCAGCTACAAGCCCCCGGGAAACGAGAGGGCCGGCGCTCGGTAGTGGCCCTGAGCGTTGGCGGCACGAGCAGGCTGCTCTTCGTTAGCGACAGTGTCTCGGGAAGCCGGTTTCTCTGTGACACGGGCGCTCAGCGGAGCGTGTTTCCTGCGTCGAGGGAGGACGTTGCTCGAGGGGGGCATGGACCGCAGTTGACGACAGCTAATGGCAGCCCCATCCGCACTTATGGCGTGAGGCCGATGTGTTTATGTGTTGGGGGGCAGCGGTTCAACTGGGATTTTGTCATAGCAGACATTTCTTTTCCCCTCCTCGGGGCAGATTTTTTATGTGCTCACGGGCTCCTGGTGGACGTGGGAAACAAACGCTTGGTTGATGCCTTGACGTTTTCCTCCCTTGTGTGTACGCTTGGCAAAGCGGCGTACAACGGGCTGTCAGGTTCGCTGTCTGGTATGGACAAGTACCTCAGGTTGTTGGCCGAGTTCCCGGACCTGACGGAGCCCACTTTCTCTGCGCCCACCACCAAGCATGGGGTGGAGCACCACGTCACCACTGAGGGACCCCCGGTCTACGCCAGGGCCCGGCGGTTGAACCCTTCTAAACTCGCAGTAGCGAAGGCGGAGTTCTCAACTATGGAACGCCTGGGTATCATCCGCCGGTCTGACAGTCCTTGGGCGTCTCCTCTGCACATCGTCCCCAAGCCTAATGGCGGTTGGCGCCCGTGTGGGGACTACCGCCGCCTCAACGACGCTACGACACCGGACCGCTACCCGGTGCCGCACATTCAGGACTTTTCGGCGCACCTGGCGGGTAGGCGGGTGTTTTCTAAGGTGGACCTAGTGCGTGGATACCACCAGGTGCCCATGCATCCCCTGGACATTCCCAAAACGGCGGTGATAACGCCTTTTGGGTTGTTTGAGTTCCTGCGGATGCCTTTTGGGCTCAAGAACGCCGCGCAAACGTTCCAGCGCCTGATGGATTCGGTGCTGCGGGACTTACCGTTTGTGTTTGTCTACCTTGACGACATACTCGTCGCCAGCACTTCTGAGGAGGAACACCTGTCTCACCTCCGGGCCCTTTTTACGAGGCTCAGCCAACACGGGTTGATAATCAACCCTGCAAAGTGTCTGTTCGGGGTGTTTGGCATTGACTTCCTTGGGCACCGCGTCACCAAAGGCGGAGCATCACCCCTGCCGGCGAAGGTTGAGGCTGTCGCGGCGTTTCCCCGCCCGCACACGGCCCGGTCACTCCGTGGGTTCCTAGGGATGGTTACCTTCTACCACCGTTTCATCGCCCGGGCCGCCCACATTATGCGGCCGCTGTATGAGGCGTTGAAAGGTAAGGCCCCCATCCAGGAGATCGAATGGACGACGGAGGCTGAGGTTGCCTTTGTGGAGGTCAAGACCGCGCTGGCTCAGGCGGCCTTGCTGGCGCATCCGTCGCCCACGGCCCCCATCTCCATTACCACCGATGCATCGGACTACGCAGTCGGTGCGGTGCATGAGCAGTGGGTGGACGGCGCCTGGCAACCACTTGCCTTTTTCAGCCGCCAGCTAACGCCCAGGGAACGCAGGTACAGCGCTTTTGACCGGGAGCTCCTTGGACTCTGGCTGGCCGTGCGGCACTTCCGATTTTTGCTGGAAGGCCGTGAATTTACGGCGTTCGTTGACCACAAGCCGCTCACGTTCGCCATGTCCAAGGTGGCGGAGCCTTGGTCTGCTCGCCAGCAACGACAGCTTTCCTACATCTCGGAGTTCACCACGGACATCCAGCATGTGGCTGGTAAGTCAAACCTGGTCGCAGATTGCCTCTCCAGGGTCGTCATCGGAGCCGTCCAGTTGGGCCTCGACTATACCCGCATGGCAATGGACCAGGTCACGGACCCCAGCGTCCAGGCCCTGAAGGGGGCTGATGTGGGGCTGCGCCTGGAGGATGTGGTTTTCGGCGACGCAGGCGTTGCTCTCCTGTGTGACGTCTCCACGGGCCAGCCGCGCCCAGTCGTTCCCACCAGCTGGAGGCGTTCCGTGTTCGAGGCGGTGCACAACCTGTCGCACCCCGGCGGGAAGCCTTCGGTGCGGATGGTGGCCGCGAAATTCGTCTGGCGGGGGCTCAAAAAGGACGTGAGGGCTTGGGCCGGCACATGTGTGGCTTGCCAGCGTGCTAAGGTGCACCGCCACACGAAGGCCCCCCTGGAGAAATTCCTGGTGCCTGAGAGGAGGTTTGACCACGTCAACATCGATCTGGTTGGTCCATTACCCTCCTCCCAGGGTTTTTCCTACCTCCTAACTATGGTGGACAGGACAACCCGTTGGCCGGAGGCGGTCCCACTCGCGTCGACAGCGGCGGCTGACATAGCCCGGGCCTTCATTGCGACATGGGTGTGTCGTTTCGGCACCCCTTCGGACATTTCCTCAGACCGCGGTTCCCAGTTCACATCCGAGCTCTGGAACGCTGTGGCCGGGGGTTTGGGGGTTAAGCTCCACCGGACAACCGCTTATCACCCTCAGGCCAACGGTCTCTGCGAGCGTTTCCATCGCTCCATGAAGGCGGCCCTCAGAGCCGGGCTGACGGACGGTAATTGGGTCGACAAGCTGCCTTGGGTTATGCTGGGCCTGCGGACCGCGCCTAAGGAGGATCTGCGGTGTTCCACGGCTGAGATGGTCTACGGTCAGCCGCTGAGGGTTCCAGGGGATTTCCTTCCCAACGCATCGGCCCCCTGGTCGGCGACGGCCCAGCGAGTTTTCCTGCAGGACGCCGCTAAGGCCTTTGCTCCGATCCCCACTGCTCAGCACGGCACTCAGGTGTCCCGGGTTCCCGTGGGGCTTCGCTCAGCGGAGCACGTGTTCATCCGGCACGACGCTCACAGAGGCCCCCTGCAGCCTCCTTACGACGGGCCTTTCCGGGTTTTGGAACACGGGGGCAAGCACTTGGTGGTCGACCTGGGTGGCAAAGCCGAGCACGTCTCGGTGGACCGGGTGAAGGCTGCTCACCTGGACTTGGACCAGCCGGTGGTGCTGGCACGGCCTCCGCGACGGGGTCGCCCCCCGGCCTTGACCCCTGTCACCAAATTGGGGCCTGCGGTTCCGGTCCCACATCTTCCAGCGGCCGCCCCTGTAGAGGTCGCCTCCCCGGCTCCCGTTCTCCGGAGTCGTGGTGGTCGGCCTGTCGTTCCTCCCCACCGCACGGACTTTGTGTATGAGTGAATTCTGGGGGGGCTTGTGTGGTGGAACGTTATGGGAACATAATTCACTGTTTGTGTTTAGTGTGTGTTGCACCACGGACCGGTTAGGGTGCGTGCCGTGTTGTTGTTGTTGTTGTGGTGTGCTAGTTGAAGTAGCAAGTAGCAGATGCGTTTCCCCTGCTGTTAAACTTAAATGGAAAATAAAGTGTGGAGTTCCATATTAAACACGCCGCCTCCGACTCCCTTTCATCGGCTCTACAATATACTGTATATATATATGTATACCGAGGTCAAATGATGAACCCTCGAAAGTAGGATGACGATGGATAAAGTGCCCACAGGGCGCATAATAAACGGGGTCTGTGCGTGTGTGGTGTTCTCTGTGTGTCTCGTTGCATTTGGTTATTTAATCGAGATTTATTTTATAATGCCAACATTTATTTAATAATCCCTGTTTTTGGCTCCATCTTAAAAGCAAAGATATCTTAAGACGACACGGAAGATAGAGATAACAATGTCATCAGAAATTTGACCAAATAAAAAAGCTTTTGTTTGTTTTTGGTTTACACAATAAAGAAGCACATCTCACATCGTTATACTTACCTGATGAAGGTACACAATATAAGACATGCGTGTGTGTGTGTGCATCTGTGTGTTGGTCCCCTTTAAAAATGACTCCTATACCTGTTGACACTAAATGTTCAAAGTTTCCACTGACCTATTTACCATTAAGATTTTCCAAAAATCACTACAGATTGGGAAACATATGTCTGGAAATCAGCAAACATCACGCCAATATTAAAAAAAGGTTGTAAGGAACTGCCTAATAACTATCGTCCTGTAAGCCTCGTATCCTTTTTAAACTCCTAGACTCCTTGATTAGAGAAGACATTGTTTCCTATATGAAACTCCACCATATTTTTAGCAAAAGACAATTTGGCTTCATCAATGGAAGGTCTACAACCCTGTAACTCCTTTATCTAATGGGTGAATGGACGAAGATCGATTCCGGTCTAAGTATAGATTTATGCTACCTAGACTTTATGAAAGCATTCAACAAAGTATAGTCGTCTAGTATCAAAGCTGCAACATTATGGAATAGGGGGGGAACTCCTAACCTGGTTAACAGACTTCCTTTACCAAAGAAGGCAGAGAGTTGTCATCAATGGTCAAGCATCTTCATGGCGTAATGTAACTAGTGGTATCCCACAGGGCTCAGTCCTCGGACCATTGCTATTTGTGTTATACATAAACAATCTACCTGATAGGATACTGTCCCCATCATTTCTGCTTGCTGATGACACAAAGGTGTATAGTGCGATCTCATCAGAACAAGATCGATGTATATTCCAAAAGGACATCAGTGGTCCAAAACCTGGCTGTGTGAGATTTCACCCAGAAAAATGTAAGGTCATGACAATTGGAAAGAACAAACCAGGAACTACCTACACCATGATCAGTGTTAATGTGGAAAAGGACATTGGAGTCATATTTGATGAGAAACTGAACTTCAAGGATGAGATGTCTACACACATCAATAAAGCCAACTGCATCATGGGTGTCATAAGGTGCACATACTCATATCTGGATGCAGAATCGTTCAAGCTCCAAGCTCTAGTTAGACCACACCTCGAGTATGGAGTGCCTGTATGGTACCCAAGATTGAAGATGGACATAGAGGCCTTGGAGAGAGTGCAGAGAAGAGCAACAAAAGCCACTAGCAAGCCTCCAAAGTCTTCCATACCATGAAAGACTGCAGATTCTGGACCTGCCGACATTGATCTTCCGGAGACTACGAGGGGAATGTGATTGAGGCGTACTAATTAATCCATAGTATTTATGACAACTTGTTGCCAAAGTTACCGAATCCTGTGAATGACTCGATCACCAGAGGACACACACTGAAGTTACCCAAGTCAAGGTCAACTACCTCAGCCAGAAATCATGCTTTCACCAACAGAGTTGTAAATAACTGGAATGCGCTGCCCGAGCAAGTGGTCACTGCACCATCCTTAGACTCATTCAAGGCTCGACTGGACAAGCACTGGAAGAGGCACCCGCTGAAATATACATGGGATGAAGAAATTGGGATTGAACCCCTATCAGCCTCTAGCCTCTAGCCTACCAACCGCAGAGTAGTGACATTTTAATGACAATTCTGAACTTTTACTGAAGAGGATCTGGTCATAGGGGCCACAGTGCCCGCGACCAGAAAATTCTTAAGTATCCTAAGTACGTATTCATTTCATTTGCATTAATAAGGTCATTCCTTAGCTTAGCACACATGTTCCAAACGTGAGGTATTTGGTAATTCATGCTGGCTGTATCATGTATTCCACTGATCAATAACTCAGACATAGACTTGCAATTGGATATTGTATTCTAGTGTCGTTACAGCCATATATGTTCAAATAACAAAAGTTTTATTCATATGTCATTTCATTTTTCCAGCTTAGCTTTTTCCATCACTTGGCCCGCCCAGTTCTTTTGGCCCTTTTTGAGGGAAAAAAGGGTAACATGTCTGACAAGTAGGGCACATCACTTCTATTCAATCTTCTCTGAACAATCATCCTTTTTGTGTCCGTCCAGCCTACGCCTCTCCGCCCAGCGTGTGTACTTGGCGCGACTCTTTTTCACCGCAAACCTGCCGATGTCCACCATGAAGAGCCAGGCCAACGCATACATGAGCACCCCGCCCACCTTGGTGACCAGCGACGGCCTGGGCGACACCATCTCGTTGTAGAACAGCACCGAGCCCACGCCCACTCGCACGCTGGCGAACAGCGCGATGAAGAGCACGTCCACCGCGTCCCCCAGCAGGCTGTCGTAGCGGCCCGACCGGCGCAGGAACCAGCGGCTCTGCAGCAGCGGATTGGTCAACTCGCTGCCGAAGATGACGGCGCACGTCTCGCAGCCGGACCGGCCCGTGACCAGCGGCAGCAGGGTCCCGGCGATGCTGGCGGCGTGGTGGGCCAGCATGACGGGGCCCTCGGAGCCGTAGCGCAGACACCAGCCCATGTCGAAGAGGAAGTAGCCCAGACAAATGGCCAGCGACAGCGTCTGGAGGACAGTGTTGTCTGTGCCTGGGGGGGGGGGGGGGGCACGGACAAAAGGGAAGGGTTAAGGGGACATGACACTCAAGCGCTGGGAGTAAAACATGTATGGTAGCGACAGTGAAACCCTTTATACAAACATGTCCACTCTGTGTCTCAGCATGACGATTCTCTTGCAAATTTGGATTGATCCATTCAACACATCTTTTCCTTATACCACATGTCTAACCATCATTAGAAGGGGTATAGAAGCAAATTTGCCACTGTGGAGCGTGTGTGGTCGGTGGCTGGCTTTTGTCAGAATGATGAGAGTCTGGAGCTGATGGGTGAGGCTGCACACCTGTGGGTCCTTGGTAATCAAGGCCCCCAGGTTAAACCAGCCATCACACACACACACACACACACACACACACACACACACACACACTCAGAGAGGTGAGCTAGCATGTACCATCTGCTCTGCTTGTGCAACAATTCTCAACCCTTACAATAAACCGGCCTACTTATGGTCTACCCATGTCCTTGTCCCTATCCCTACCCATGTTGCCAGGACGTGCCCAAGAAGCAACTTTAGTCATGTGGCAGGGGAGACATGCCGCATCTCGCACCTGAACAGGGACCTTGTTGACCCGGATAAGGATACAGTCACCTCCCAACAGGCTGTTGCTAGCAACTCCTGGATCCGGCCCTGAACAGCCCAGGTCCTGAGACACCACCAGCAGCCAGCACAGCAGCCCAAGGGCCCATGCCCCAGGGTGGAGGTGGGAGAGGGACTTGTTGCCCTGGTGGAGGGTATCCTGACCCGGCCTGTTATCCCCTACCTGTGTCCTTGTTGTCTGGAGGTGCCCAAGGAGGCACTTGACTGTGACTTCTTACTGTGTCTCCCCGAGTGACATCAGCTGGTAGTGGTGCCCATTTAGTGCTCTTTTAGACCCAATAAGCTCTAAATCAAAATCGAAATAATCTAAATCTGGAGGATTGAATCCTCTTTATTGGTCACATACATGTACACACACAGTGAACTTTGTTTCTCTGCATTTAACCCATCCTGGTAGCAGTGTAGGGGTCTGGTGCCTTGCTCAAGGGCACTTCTGCAGTGCCCAGGTGTTTCGGGTACTTGAACCGGCGACCTTCCGCTTTCCTAGCCAAGTCCCAACTTGGAGAAGACTGAGCTACTGCCGCCCCTAAAAGCTAAACTAAAGCCCTTTGCTGGTGTATCGCAAGCATATTTGACATTTTAACACTCATAGCACTCATTAGCATTCATTTCAAAACAAGGCTCTCAGGTCTGTGACCGACCCGCATGTGTGAAGGGCCAGGGTCCGTCTACGAAGACCACGTAGGCGGTGAGGAGCACGATGAAGACGCCGTGGGACAGAGTCACCAGACGGCAGTTCCACTCGGGCCCCCGTTGGCTGAGGGAGAACCCCAGGTAGAGGGCCAGCCAGCCAATCAGGCTGCAGAACACTTGGAGAGGCAGGAGGAGCAGCATGTCGGCCCTGTGTGGGATGGGGCAAACGGTTCAATAGCTCCTATGTAACAACGTTCAAATTCTCGCCATAATGACACCATTATTTCATGATTAATTACTAAACAATGACCAAAAAGCTTACTTACTACCAACACACTAACTAACATTCCAATGCTTTGGGCCTCAGATAGTAGAATTAAAGCCTCTTTTTCAAAATATGTATTTCATCATAATGTAATATTAGTGTGACACTTACAGAAACCGTATGAATATGTGTCACCTGCTTTATTTTGAATATTATTAACTGTACGGTAACAGCACAATTCATCAAGGAACACAGGACCTGCTGTATGCTAAAGCAGCACACAACCAACCTGAGCTGTGACGTACCTTACAGGTTCCCTTCAGTTGTCCTCCTCATGCTGGACTCTGCTGCTTCGGTGACCACACCAGCAGACCTTCTTCAATGCCATTTTCACCCTATGCCAATTCCGCACAAATGCCTCAGCTTCTTCAGACACACCCGCTCGCTCCGAGAGAAAATCCGCCATGTGAACTCATTAGGGGCTCCCCTCCTATTGATGTTAGACCCGATCCTCTTAAGAGATTACAGCCACAGCGCCTCTCCAGATACCCGGTAGCCAGACATACCCAAGACCACTATAGGAGTCATCGAGAACATGTTTTTGTACCTTTCTGTTAGTACTGTAAGTACTGTGTTTGGAGCCAGCATTTTTGGATAAAGAAAAGAGCTATTTTAGTACAAATGATTTGATGATAAAATGTACTATGTACTATATAACTCCTAAATTGCTGTCTAGAATCATACATCTATATATCCATCCAGGAATGTTAACATCGAAATTACAATCTTTACCGAAATCATAATGTTAATTCGTTTATTTAGCTTATTAGGACAACCAGGGTCAAGTTCAAGAGTTTCACGGTATCACTAGTACTGCATCCCCGCAGCAGCAGGTGGCGACACTGAGCCATATAACATGATTACACGCGAGTGGACGAAATGAAGAACAAGAAAGAGACGCGTCGCCCCGGTACTCTATCCATGCTGTCTAGTGGCTGTCATTGACATTGAAATACACCACATTAGTGTAATCTAATAAACTACTCAAAATGTTTAACATACGTGTACTCCGCTAAAACACCTCCGCAGAACGTCACTGAGAAACAAAAGGTATGTGCTGCATGTTTGCAGTGTTTTGTTTCGATGTGAGGCATGTGATAAACAGCGATGTCAACATATTGGTGTTAAGCTAGAAAAAGATTACATTCTGCAGTGTTTTTGTAGATGGCATACATTGCCAAAGTGTGACAGCCTTACCCTTTAAAAGTGCATAGTATGTATTATGTGGATGGTGCTTATAAGGCACTATGGGTAGTTATAAGCGCCCCTGTAGTGGCTCCATATATTCTGTATTTTGATTGAACAAGACCAAGCCTATGTATTGGTATTGTTGAATAAATAACGTATCATTAATATATGGTAATCTAAACATACTCTACCACTGTAAACTGACTTGTCACCCCCCCCCCTATCTCCCTAGTCCCTACAGCATGGCTCTGCAATGTTTAAGACGGTGTTCTCCACACAGCACCAGGCTGGGACTAGAGGTCCGATGCTATGCGTCGCAGGGCAAAGCTCCCAGACAGCAGGAGAGGCGGGACAACCAGGCCCTGAACACTCCGGTCTTCCAGTACGTCGGGAAGAACCGGAAGCTCAACCACAAGGTGTTTGTGTGGGGGTTCAGCTTCACGGGGGCCCTGGGTCTCCCCAGCCTGGTGCAGCCCAACTGTGGCAGAAAGAAGCCCCGGAAGTACCAGCTCACGCCCTACCGGCTTGAGACCGAGGACCAGGTGTGTTAAAATGACCTGTTACCTGGTGTGTTAAAATGACCTGTTACCTGGTGTGTTGGTGATGCTAATGCATCATCTCCACCATAAAGCACCCTGGTAACCGCAGCATCAGAATCAGGAAGAGCAGGTTCCAGGGCAGGTTTTACCACCAGGCAGTGCGCCAACTTAACTGTAAGGAGTGCTGCAACTACCATCCCATTGTCACTAATATTACACTGTCATACTACTGTACTGGACTTATTACCATTATTGCAGTGTACTTTACTGCTCTGTACTTTGATTATTTACGATGCTGCTACCACTCACTACGGTGCTGCAGTATCGTCACTTAAAATACTTTTTGCACCATCCGCAATATGTAAATATCATCATCGTTCTATTTTATTGTGTATAGTATTGGTATGGTATAGTATAGTATCGCATAGTAAAGTATCCTATAGTATTGCTGTTGAAGTTCATACTGCGGGAGGGAATGGGGAGTTCCATTGTACTTGTTACACTGGACACACATGTTACACGAATAAAAACATCTTGAATCTTGACTCTTGTTTTGACAGTGGTATAATAATCGTTGTGCTGTGTTGCTCAGATCTCGTCTGCGGCGTGTGGCTATGGGTTCACCCTGCTGTCGTCCCGGACCAAAGACGTGACCAAGCTGTGGGGCATGGGCCTCAACAAGGACTCCCAGCTGGGCTTCCAGCGCACGCAGAAGAGCAACCGTAAGACACTCCCAACATCTATGTACCGTTACTTTAAATAAATAGTAATATATATATAATATAATGATAAATAAAAAGACTTGAGATTTTAAATGCTTTTTGTTTGTAAATAAAACGTTACGTCAAATGCAAATGTATGGGCCCATGCTTTTGAACAATGTTCAATGTATTGTTATGTTTTAGATGATGTATTTCAGGGAATCTATTGGCTAATGCTGTAGAATACAAATAATTGTATTTGCATTTCGTATTTGTCCACCGCTTGACCTGACCCTGTCTTACCGGTTTGTATTGTAGAATAGTAATAATTGTTTTTGTATTTTGTATTTGTCCACCGCCATGACCTGAGCCGCCTCTTACGTGTATGTGTGTGCGTGTGCGTGCGTGCGTGTGCGTGTGGTACAGTCCAGAGCTACGACTACGTGCTGGAGCCCTCTCCCGTGGCGCTGCCCCTGTCTCAGCCCCAGGCCACCAGGGTGGTGCAGGTGGCCTGCGGTCGCGCCCACTCCTTGGTGCTGACGGATAAGGAGGGAGGTGAGATGGATGGAGGGGGGGGGGGGTGGTGGTGGTGGAGGAGATGAAATCTCCTCCTGACAGTGGGGTCAGGGATCTGTGATGCACCGGTAATCATATCAGATCAACTCCGCCGAGTCTTGGTCCTACTGGTATATCATTATTTTTCAGGATACTACAGTATATGTGTATGGATGCACTCTTACGGAAAATAAAATAAGTCCTATTCAATCCAACTTTACCAAATGATTGACCATTGTGTTGCACAGTAGCGGTAACTTTAAATATTCAAGATTAAATGCACGTGTCAGTTACAGTGTTCCAAATTGGATGTTGAGGGTATCATATAGTCCAGCTATTACAGTGATGAAAACCTGATTTATAACCTGCGTATACTCTCTTTCTCTGTCTGTGCATCTTTTAAGTTTTCAGTATGGGAAACAATGCCTATGGCCAGTGCGGCAGATCGATAGTGGAAGACGAGGTCTACAGGTATGTCCCCAAGAACCCATCACACTTTGCTAATACTGTAGACAACTAGTGCTCACTCGGCGTCTTTATCCCACATGGCACCATTTGTGCTTTGGAATTCAGTTGACCCTGAGATGGGTCCGTGTTGAAATAACGTCAGGTCTTTACTTCAGTTCTGAATAAGTTACGGTCTGATATAGTTATGGTGGACTTGAAACTGCCCGAAATTGGGGTCAGTTTGTCTGCCCTCGTGAAACTCCTTGAGGCGAGCAGTTTTGTTGGTTGCATTTAATCTACTCAACAAAAATCGAAGTGAGAGAGGTGCCTTTTGCATTCTCTATGTCCCCGTGTTTTATGAGGTTGTTCTCTCTCTCTCACTCTCTCACTCTCTCACTCTCTCACTCTCTCTCCCTCTCTCCCTCTCTCTCTCTGGGCTGCTCCCACAGTGGCAGTCACATCATTCACAAGATAGAGGGCTTCGACAGTAAGGTGATCCAGGTGAGGACGGCGCTATTGGCACACATCCACATTCAATTCCTGAAGGGATTTGACCTCAAACGGGCAAAGGAAGAACAAACCTAAAGAGGAAGGGAGAAAGGGATACAGAGTAATACAGGATTGATGGATGTCTGCTTGGTCAAAGTAACCTACACTCCAAAGTAAGCAGAATCAACCATGAAAGTCTCTCACAAAGTCACGACGGGCCGACGTCACCATGTGCCGTTTCAGCCTACGAAGGGACAGTATCAAATATGTTGCGGTATATATTTAACCATCTGACACATCTGTTTGTTATTTTGGTCCTCCTCTGAAATGTGGTACACTGCAGCACGGTTCACAAAGTGCCCTACCTGTCATTGCCCCCCACAATGTTTTTTGCCTTCTGGGTTTCCAGGTAACGTGTGGTCAGGACCACAGTCTGTTCCTCACGGAGACGGGGAAGGTGTACTCGTGCGGGTGGGGCGCCGACGGACAGACGGGTGGGTGTCCTCCGCAATGACAGTGAACAAAACACCCCACCCCACCCAACAATCACTGAGACCGAGACAAATTGAGACAAATGGTCACTGTTCTGGAGTTCATCGTTCATGGGAAAACCTGAATCAATTAACTTAATGACGGTTATCTGCGGTGAAACATGGCAGGATGTTTACTTCTAATTATGTCATTTCTTAATTGTCATAACGCTATAAAGTGTGTATGTATGTATATATATATACGTATATATACATATATACACATATACGTATATATATATATGATTTTAAGTGAATGCAAAGTAAACCACTTTAAACAAGCATTAAACAGGTTGTCATGTGGATAATAGAAGTCGTCATAATACCTCACGAGGCTGTGTTGTTGTTGTTGTTGTTGTTCTAGGTCTGGGTCACCAGCGCATCAGTGCCGTGCCGGCAGAGGTGTCGGGCGAGCTGTCTGGCGTGGAGGTCAAGCAGATCAGCACGTACGGAGACTGCAGCCTGGCCGTCTCCAGTGACGGCCGGCTGTACGGCTGGGGGAACTCGGAGTACCGACAGCTGGCCCTGGTCACCGAGTCCACACAGGTGACCGGGCTGCAAGCAAACGATGCCTAGCCAAAAACCTAACTCGCTTTCCATTATTGTACCACTAAAATGGTGCGTTAACTAACCTGATGATCGCATATCATCGACGTGTGAAGTTAAGTTCCCTCTGGGCCTTTGAATGCATTTGCTGACTCTTGATTCGTATCAGTTAGTTCCGAGACACTCACACCATTCTTGTCGTATTTAAAGCATTATCTCGTATCCGAAATCCCATACTAGGAATGCACCACGTGTCCAATGTGTGTACTACTGTGTACCGGGGACCTACTTCTGAGTGAATAAACAGTATATTCACACTAGTCGGTGATTATCACTCAGTTATTATCATGTCACTGTGCCCTACACGTACTATTGGATTCATACCATGGCTTCAGACGTACTTCAAAAATCACGTACTGTTTTCGCGTACTAAATGGCGTGTTTGTATGCGACTTACGACGTCTGAATAGGTTTCTGTTGGTCTCCATTCTAGATGAACACTCCTCGACTCCTCCCCCTGGAGGGCTGTGGCAGAGTGCTCCAAGCTGCCTGCGGAGGAACACAGGTGGCCGTTCTGAACGGTGAGTTAATGAGGAACACAGAGACAAAACAGGGAGGGGGGGGGGGGGGGGGGAAGGTTTTAGCGTAGCGGCTACTAGGGGAAGGGCACTGGGTCCGACCCGCACGATGTCTGAAGACTATGACTCCCCAAGCTTCTCCTGTACCGACCTGTATCTGATCACGTCTGCTAAATGACTAAATTGTAGAATAGAACAAACACGTATCGTATATATATATCTCTGAGAAACAGGATCATGCACTCGGTTGAATATGACAAGCGTCATTTGAACTTGTATGTGACCAATAAAGAGGATTTGAATCCTCCAGATTTAGATTTCGATTTAATAAGAGAATCAGTCGTCTGTTGTAGGTAAAAATAGGTTCTTAAATTCTACTGCTGAGGTTGAGGTTGAAAAACACCTATCTTGATCTGAGAAGTCAAAACTAGCTTTTCTGGGGAAGCCTAAGGCAACCGTATTGGGAGATGTACTTGAAAGGAGGCACAATCGGTTATGATTTGCTTTTCGTATTGCAATCAGAATTGGACGTGCGTTTGTGCCAAATGACGCATATATATTTAGCTCAGGTGGTCTACACTTTATGTGGTGCTGTTCAAAGTCAGTCAGTCTGTGTCTGTCCAGAAACTAAGCGACAAGTGTTAACTACATAAAAACCAAACTAAGCTCACTGTATGTAATCATATCGTATCATTGTATCAAGAGGTGTATCACTTCAGAAATGCAGATTCACTGGAGCAGTTCTGAGGTTGGCCACTGGGTGGCATCACAGGTTCAAGCTTTGGTCGTTGTTTTTTTTTCACTCATGACGTCGGGTGTTCTACGAAAATAATTGTCCCTAATTCAGCCGCTAAAAATAGTTGTTTTCAAATGTCTTTTTTTTTTAATGGCTACCTTTCAAACCACTGTGAACAACATGGACACAACAAAAATACAAATTAAGAGTACAAAAACAATAATTCATCCACTTTGGAGCGGTTGGAACCTCGGTCCACAAATCTATCCACATTATCCGCCTATCCGTCTGTCTTTCATTTAAAGGTTCATAAAATAACATACGGTGACTCTCTATTTCCAGAGGACGGCAGCGTGTTCGTGTGGGGCTACGGCATTCTGGGAAAAGGCCCGGAGTTATCGGAGTCCCGCACCCCCGAGATGATCCCCCCGGCGCTGTTCGGCCGCTCCGAGTTCAGCCCCTCGGTGGCCGTGAAGACGGTGCGCTGTGGCCTCAGCCACTTCGCCGCCATCAACGGTGAGGAAATAAAAAAACAGCTGCTCTTGACCCGGGGTGGGGGTGGGTGGGTGTGATTTATGGATGCCATTTTTAAGAGGGTGGCGGGGAAGGGTCAAGGATGTTCTTCTCAATCAATCCACAGATTGACTTGTACACGTGTTCTTTTTATTCAGGGCAGATAAATCATTTGTACGAATAAATTGTAATATAAATTTTGGTTTCGGTTTTTTTTGCTCCATTTAGTTTTACACTCACTCACTCACTAACTCGGGGTGGGGGGGGGGGGGGGGGGGAACACATCTAATATTGGTTTCTTCCAAGTGAAACAATATTTGTTTTGTGTTCCAACATGAGATGACGCACTGTGCTTTTGTTGTAGCTCATTGTGGTGTGTTCCCTTATTGTGCGTACGAACACAGTCGTTCGAGGCGAAAGCTCTCCGCGTTCTCCAACCTCGTACCCCCGGATGACCCCGTTGCTGAACCCCCCCGTGTGTGTGTGTGTGTGTGTGTGTGTGTGTGTGTGTGTGTGTGTGTGTGTGTGTGTGTGTGTGTGTGTGTGTGTGTGTGTGTGTGTGTGTGTGTGTGTGTGTGTGTGTGTGTGTGTGTGTGTGTGTGTGTGTGTCCACCCATAACACTGCATGTGTCTTCCCAGATCAAGGGGAGCTCTTCGTGTGGGGAAAGAACGTGAGAGGCTGCTTGGGCATCGGCAAGAAAGATGACCAGTACTTCCCCTGGAGGGTGAGCCCACACTGACTTGATGTTATTATTTTTGTGAAGAATAAATAACTACCAGGTGTGTGTGTGTGTGTGTGTGTGTGTGTGTGTGTGTGTGTGTGTGTGTGTGTGTGTGTGTGTGTGTGTGTGTGTGTGTGTGTGTGTGTGTGTGTGTGTGTGTGTGTGTGTGTGTGTGTGTGTTCGTGTTCGTGGGGGGGAGAGAGAGAGAGAGAGAGAGAAATGTTTTTAATTCCACACCAATTCCTAAACTTTATTTTGTGTTCCATTTATTTTGACAGGTCACAGTACCGGGTCACGTAGTGGACGTGGTGTGTGGTGTTGACCACATGGTGGCGCTGGTGAGGTCACTCCTCTGAGTGGGACCAGAGCCCGCCCCCCATCTCTCCTGCAACCGCAGGAGGTGGACCTAGTTTCCAAATCCGATGTGAACCAGATTGTGCTGCCTGCAGGAGACTGACTGACCCCCCCCCCAGGTCCCTGTGTCATGCTGTGATGTCACCGCATGATGTAACCGCATGCGCACTAGAGGGCGATGGAGCGCTGCAAACCACCTCGACTTTAAAAGAGTACACCAAACAACAGTGGCTTCTGAGAGGTTTTCATTACGCAGAGATCGTGAAGATCAGTAGACCAAACATACGGTTGAAACTAAATGGAGATAAAAAAAACTAAATGGAAAGACTGCACACGTTTGTAAAGAAAATGTTATCTTCCCTTGTTTTCCATGTGCTTGAGTTGTGAACAGGAGAGCGTGAAATAAAGAACGTTTATAAAGTGTTGCAGTGTTGTTGTTTCAGTGTGAACCGTGGCCTCCCCCAGCTTAATACATTGGCAGCCCAAGGGGGGAATTTCATCACTTAAATAAGTTTTCGTCGACCATGCCAGATAAAGGCATGCTCCAAAAACATTGTGTTTCTTGTATTTTAAAGTACTAGTCGCAATTGAACTTACCCTCCACCCGCATCAAGGTGTGTGTGTGTGTGTGTGTGTGTGTGTGTGTGTGTGTGTGTGTGTGTGTGTGTGTGTGTGTGTGTGTGTGTGTGTGTGTGTGTGTGTGTGTGTGTGTGTGTGTGTGTGTGTGTGTGTGTGTGTGTGTGTGTGTGTGTGTGTGTGTGTGAGAGAGTGTGAGAGAGACAGCTGGTAGCCCTTTTATTGCTCAGCTGTTATTGTTCGGCTGTATTTCCGGCAGGTGTATAGCCCCCAGGTATTTCTAAGTATCAAAATATTATTTGGAAGCCTTTAAGTGTGGTGCAATGAACAAGGTTGTGCAGATTAGATATCTTTTAAACAAACACTAGAATGTTTGCGTTTACTCTAATCAATCCATGCAAAGCTAATTCAGTTTTTCAATGTATCCTTCCCATGAACAGATTTCTTACTTTCACTTATTTTCTTTCCAATTCCATAAACCTCATCCATAAACAGTGTTTATGGAGGTTGTTTATAGGCCAACACAGCCTATGCCAGCGCTCCTTCTACCACCAGCCTTCAAAGAGAAACTCAACACAGGAATCTTGCTATTTCCCCAGGTCTTGGTCGTCTAGGCCGATTGGTTTAGCTAATCGGAGACGTTTAAACATATGTAAAATAAGCTCAGCAATTAATAATTGTAATAATTGTCAGCATTACATTTAACTAACATTTTTTTGGAATATCCCATTTATCCACAAGATACATATCGCTTTTTGAATGATCGGCTTATAGTTTGAAACACTTAGTTGTTGAAACACTATTGTAAGTCGCTTTGGATAAAAGTGTCTGCTAATTGACTGTAATGTAATGGTTAAGAAATAACTGGTTTGATAGTTTCTGTTCAAAGCTAATTGATTAATATGAATTGTTCTTGATAATTTATTATATATTAATAATGGCAATACAGTTTGCTTCACATAGACGGAACACAGTCTGGGCTAAAATGTTATGGTTGCCAGTTTATTGAGTAAAACTTTAACACAAAGGAGCAAATAACAGCACAAAGACAATCTTCTCGTTCCGTCAGTCGAGACAGACAAGAGGAGCTCAGTATGCGTTCTCCTTAACACACACACACTCACAGTCACACGCACACAGACTGACACACGCGCACACAGACTGTGACATACACACACACAGACTGTCACACACAGTCACACGCGCACACAGACTGTGACACACACACACACACAAAGTAGCTTTCTTCCAAAGAGCGGTCACCTTCGACATGTTTATAACACTGATAAATACTTGGGTTTTCTGCAAATAAAATCTCAAACTGAATGTTGTTGTTGTTGTTGTTGTTGTTAGGTGCAACTTGTGGTAAAGCAACAAAACAAAAAAAAGCAAAGAGCAAAAAAACAAAGAGAAAAAAAAAAGAAGCATAGTCACCTAAACGCTTAAGACCAATACATGTCTATGTGCTGCTCTACCGGGTCCTTCAGAGCTAAACGGCCCGCCCCACATTTCACGTCAGTACTGCAGGTCTGCAGTGAGCGGGACCTGCTTTAAAGTGCAGCTGGTTGGGGCCGGGGAGGAGTGAGGGGGTTTGGGGGGGGGGGGCTTTTAAAGTGAAAGAGTTCCCCGCATGGACCTATTAGCTTATGTGTACGTCACCGTGGTTATTAAAGTAATTAATCAAAAGTGGCTCAGTTAATTATTACTCGGTACAAAACGGATACATTGTCGGCATGTCTTCTCAGATAGTAAAAAAAATGAAAATGAAAAAAAAAAAGAAGTATATATATATATATATATATATATATATATATATATAAATACAACCGTTATCTACGTGTCGACCTTGGGAGTATCACGTCATCTTGCGTTCTGGTTGTTTATTTAAATTTTTTTAATTTTACTTTTAATTTACAAGGTCGGACAGGTTTCTGATGAATACGATGGTTATGGTCTTGTGTTGCCATTAAATAAAATAAAAAAATGTATTCGTAATAAAACGGTACCAGGACTCGGGTGGTTTTAACGAAAGCCGGACTGTCCTGTCCATCACCGCCTGTACGCCTTGCACTGCTCTCGACTCACGCCTCTCTTCCACTAGCACGCAGTCTTATTGTATTTTTTTCATATTTTTTCTGTTATTATTATTATTTTTGGACAAGGCATCAGTTTAGGCATTCCAACATCTTGGCACTGAAGAAGTCCAGTCTGTCTATGGGAGAGAGAGGAGGGAGGGAGAGGGAGAGGGGGGAGGGAGAGGGAGAGGGGGGAGGATCGCTCACTCCATAGATTCTGGATAACGGATATTCTTCTCTTCAAAGGTTTGTATACAGTACATTCTCTCCTCCCAACGGGGAAGGAGGGGGAGCTTAAAAAATAGAAGAGAAATGGCGAAAGAAAACACTGAGATATGATTCTTGTCTTATACACTAAAGCAGCAACTATCAGAGAGAGGGAGCGAGAGCTAGAGAGAGCTAGAGAGAGAGAGAGAGAGAGAAATGGAGAGAAATAGGGATAGAGAGGGAGGGACAGATAGGGAGAGAGGGAGGGAGAGAGAGAGAGAGAGAGAGAGAGAGGGAGAGAGAGAGAGAGAGAGAGAGGGGGAGGGAGAGAGAGAGAGAAAGGGAGGGAGAGAGAGAGAGAGAGAAAGGGAGAGAGAGAGAGAGAGAGAGAGTGCTGGATCAAGGGAGGGTAGAGTGTATAGGGCTTGAGGTGGCTGGGTGAAGGTCAGGGTCAGAGATGAAATGAATCATTGACTGAAAATATCATCCTCAGAACACAGGCATCTGTTGTCCACATCCAAACACCCTCCCTCCCTACCCCTATCCATCCACCTGCTACCCCCCCCTCCTCCTCCTCCTCCTCCTCCTCCCCTAACACACCACCACACGTTCCACTCGCCATTAAAAGCCCTTGGCACTTTTTTCAGTTTTTCTGTTTTGTTTTTCTTTTGGACAATGATAAAAGCTTCAAAGTGTGAACGATAACTCTGCAGGGGCGAGTGGAGATTGAGAGGCGGGTGGTGGTGGTGGTGGTGGTGGTGGTGGATGATGGGTGGGGGTGGTGGTGGTGGTGGGGGTGGATGATGGGTGGGGGTGCTTTAACACGGAGTCGACCTCGAGGTCCACCGTCACTGTCCCGCGCTCCCATTGGTCCTGAGAGCTCCAATCACACTCTGGATGTTCTCCTCGGGCACCTGGAAGGAAAGGCACAGGTGCCGAGGCGGCTTGTTAACCTGAGCACAGAGCTGCTGTTTGGGAGCCACACGGACGCTACCCCGTGAGCCATTTCATTCTGACTCACTTTGAGTCTGTTTATTCACGCCGAAGAGACAAAATGGCACTGAATAAAATGTCATTGTAAGAAAAATGTTTGCAAAGCAGCAAAATGGTCGCATTGCATTCACACATATTACACACAGTTATACTTAACACTTTGGCAAATTGTTGTAGGCGTTTCATAAATGCAAGTATGATTACAAAAAAAACAAAATGATGGCCACACTAGTATAGACAGATCTGTATTTAATATTGCACTACTTCCTTGTCCGTGTCTGTCGGCATTTGTGCGAAGACGAAGAAATGCAGAAGCTGCGACACAAAAGGACAACCGGACGGGAGCGTTCTCCTCGGTTGTTCTGCTCCCCGTGTTTTTTCCATTTGATCACACTATACTTTATCTCACGGATTGTCCAGGCGGACTCACCAGGGCGTGGTCGAACTTGAAGGTGCTGATGTAATAGGCCGGAATGTCAGCGGTGGCCAGCGGCTCGGCGATCTGGGCCACGATGCCGCACTCATCTGGGGGGCGGGGGGGGGGGGAAATAAGAGGACCGTGAGTCACGTCGTCACCGTAGTGAAACACCTGGAGTCGAACGAGCAGCAAACACGTTCCTTTCCCACCGCTTTCACTACTCTTGTGAAAAAGCTTCACCTTGATACACTCAAAGCTGAATTGAGTTCAGTTACTTTTCACCCAAAGAGAAGTGTATCACAGTGTATTACAACAACACCATTGTGTCCAGATAGCGCTTCTCTTCAGTCGTGTGAAACAATAAGATATAGCGTGACGGCCTTGCACGTTGCAAGTTTTGTTTCCCCCCCCCCCCCCCCCCCCCCACATACGACTCCCACGATTTCTATTCTCGTGCTCCGGGAACAATAGATCCCCGAGCAGCCGGCTTCTCATGAAAAACATACGAAACCCACAGTACTTCTTCTTCACATGCTGTTTTCAGGGTCTGTTTGCATGTTTCTAAGCACAGTTGAGGTCAAGCCAAGCTTTAATGCCCGGCCCTGAATCACGAAACCCACTCACCGAACCCCAGAGGCTGTCCCCCGATGCGGACCATCTTCCAGAGCTCCCCCGAGGCGCTGGTGAAGAGCACGTTGTTGGGGAACCTGGAGAAGATACATCACGGTGTTTTTTTTCCTCACAGTCACTCCAAAACACTACTTCTTTACACGGAGGAGCCAGCGTAGGGAAAGGGGTGACCCATCGCTGTAGGGAGAGACCACAGAGTGGGCTCCAACCAATATATAGATATATCTATCTATATACATATATATATAGATAGATATGTATATATAGATATATCTATATAGATATATAGATATGTATATATACATATACACATATACGTATATATATACGTATATATATATATACGTATATATATATATATATACGTATATATATATATATATACGTATATATATATATACGTATATATATATACGTATATATATATATATATACATATAGATATATATACACGTATATATAGATATATATATCTATATATATCTATATAGATATCTATATATATCTATATAGATATATATATATCTATATAGATATATATATATCTATATAGATATATATATATCTATATATATCTATATAGATATCTACACATATATATACATATATATACATATATATATATACATACATATATACGTATATATATATATATACATACATACATACATATATACATATAGATATCTATATAGATATAGATATACAATCATAGATCTATAAAATTATAGAACCTAATACAAGCTGTAGGAGCCAAATGTCTCCTTATAGTTATATATGTAAATAATAATGAATATTTAGCCATATTTAGTAATTCTCTCATTCTGTATTAATGCTTATGTACAGATGTTTAGACTTTATGTGTGTTGTGTATGCCTAATCGGGTGCCTGTCCCTTTAAGAACAGGAGAACAGTTTCATATAGCTTAACAACACACTGTTTTGTGTAACAAAACGTTAACGTGTTATTCAAGCTACTATAGGAAACTATATTTGGCTTTTAAGGTTTAATACAAGAAACGTATTCATGCTTGGAACACGAGTCAGCCACGATGCTCTTCTCTAAGATCAAGAATTAGGAAAACCTTACCACAAGATAAGAGTCAACATCGCTTCTCAAAGACCATTTGGAAGCTCCACAAACACACTATCTATTGTTTCTCACTGTATGTATCTAGTCTAGACGTCAACACAACATTCTGGTATTAATTCACTGATTGTGAACAGAGTCAAGGTGTAGTAAGGTAGTTTGGCAAAGATAGGGGTAATGGCGACCCGTCGTACATTGTGCCACATAAGTGTTTATCACTGATACCTCGGGGACCAGCAACAATGAGATGTTTACGATAAGGCTTTAAGTGCTTTAAGTTGTAAAATCACAAGTTGGCCGCATTATCATGGGCTACTTTTAGATTACTTATCGATTCATATGCATTTGTTTAGAAATGTCAGGAAAATACCATTATAAATTGTTACATTTCTTGTGAAAGGCAATACATTGGGACAATACTCATATATTTCCCTAGATGCCTAATGGAAAATGGAAAAGTTGATTAGAAAAGTGATCGATAAAATAATTCACAATGTTCTCGATACTACATTTTTACAATTCATATTTGGACCGATTAGAAAAACGCTGACTGCTCCTCGATTGAAAGCATCCCCAGAGCCGTCGCTGGATCGCCTTCACTTCAGAAATTAATTGGATTTAAAACGTGTACGTTAATGACACACTCTACAAAACATATATGAAATTGGATTTTCGATGAATTAATGAATTGTTTCACGAATTAATAGTTTCATTTCACCACCGTTTGCTCTATTGCACCAGGCCTGTGTTGGTTGCCGTTTTAGAAAATCGGTCAATTCGCAAAATGTTGCGATTACGCAGTGAGAACATATTAGGCGAGCGTAGCTGCGATTAAACTCAGAATCCACATTACATATTTCCCACGGCGTATTCCTTATAAGGGTTGCCCCTGGTGCCGGTTACAGCCATCATAACCCTCAAAGAACGACATGAATTGGGCCCCAGTGAAAACTCACCAACAACATGTGTTACCGCAAATAACATCTTCCATTAGAAAATCAAAATATACAAACACGACTTCTGAGCCAAAACTCTCAAAAGTAAAAATTCCTGTGTTTCAAAAAACAAAACAAACAAATTCTGCGTGTCCAGAACCGATTATCCCCAACTTGAACCTTATCCACCCCGGCTACTAACAGAAGAAGCCTGGCTGTGT
>CM051011.1:25852570-25877570 GCA_027704905.1 Muraenolepis orangiensis | reverse complement strand
ACATTACATAACCCCATCTTGGCTTTTTTTCCCCTCCCCTAAGTTGCCTGATGTGATGTGAGGGGGGGGGGGGGTTGCCGTGGCAACCTGTCTGCCTCCTTTGGAGAAGCCCACCTCGGAATCCTTCCTCATCGACGATGATGGTGTAGTCCTCGGGGGTCTCGGTGATGCTGAAAAACTTACACCTGTTCATCCAGAGAGAAGAACAGAAACGGACCCGGTTCAGTGTTAAGAGGAGCTCACCTGGGTTGTTCAAACACAATAAAAAAAAAAAAAATTGTTTTAAACACAAACAAATAAAATTGACTTGACTTGACAATCGTACAGTGTATGAAACGCACAAGACCATAGATGAAACACTCGCTGCGTAGACAGATAAGACAGCTTGACCTTCACATAGCGTGTGTTTCTATGGTCCGATTTTGCGACACACAAACGAATTATCCCAGAAGAGAACTTCAGAAGAGGTCCTGCCTTTTGTGCGTATGGATATTCGACAGCCGACGCAATTCATCATCTCTGTGGTATAATCTATACTGATATCCATAGAGCCGAG
The DNA here is from genome assembly GCA_027704905.1 of Muraenolepis orangiensis. Classification (NCBI taxonomy): domain Eukaryota; kingdom Metazoa; phylum Chordata; class Actinopteri; order Gadiformes; family Muraenolepididae; genus Muraenolepis; species Muraenolepis orangiensis. The sequence continues at coordinate 25,877,014 of CM051011.1, read as the reverse complement.
GTAATAGTCAGCCGATTACCCAGCGAAGGCCTCAGAGCTGTCAATCGTTTTGAGTTTGCAAAAGTGAATAATCTATAAGCAAAATGCACCAGTCCAAGAATGCAGATTTCACTTTGTCTTAGAAGTACAGTGTGTAGTGTGTGTAGTAGTGTCTGTATTAGTGTGTGTGTGTGTGTGCGTGCGTGTGCGTGTGTGTTGTACAGCCTGGATCTAAAGCAGGGATCATCAACTGACCACATCAGGCCTTCCAAGGCTTCCCATGGGGCCCACGGAATACTTAGGAATTCCGAAAATATTGAGATAAAAATAATTGTATTATAGGAATGATCTACCGAACGCCTAAAGAAGTTACACATCCATCTGTCAGCATATAATTAGCAAGTTACCTCAACCAGCATTTCTCTCTTTACCTTTGAAACCCGTTAAAAATATGCAAAAAAAATAAAGTCACCCCAGTCTAAAATGTATTAAAACAAACAAACACTCTTCAACATCCTTCTGCCGGCCAACACAGGCACACAAGTGGTTGTTATGAGTTCTGTGCACCATCATGCATCTGCAATCAATTCCGCATATGCAGAATTCTCTCCAATCAGGAACATTTAGAGTTCTTCTCGCAACTCCTACAGTCGGGCACGAAACCTTCCCCCGGTGTAACGTAGAATTTAAAAAAATGATATATATATATATATATCTAATATGTTTATTTGGTAAAAGCAAAAGCTTGGAGGAAGGTTTGCACCATTTACGAGTCTGCGATACGAGTCGGCCAGATAGGGCTGGTGCTAAGGTGTTAACAGGCTAAGGCACTGTTCCACCTATAATCACCCTTTTTCAGGGAATCCCAACCGGCCAATCCATATTCGCACGCACGCACGCACGCACGCACGCACGCACGCACGCACGCACGCACGCACGCACGCACGCACGCACGCACGCACGCACGCACGCACGCACGCACGCACGCTGTTGAGAGCGATAAGGAGGATCACTAAGGTTACCACCAAGGAATCGTGATCTTTCGGTCAATGTGAGCATTTCCACTGAGACAGCTCGCACACCGCACGCCACACACACACACACACACACACACACACACACACACACACACACACACACACACACACACACACACACACACACACACACACACACACACACACACACACACACACACACACACACACACACACACACACACACACACACACACACACACACACACACACACACACACACACACACACACACACACACACACACAAATAAATAAATAAGACATGGCACTGCTCAGCTCGCTAAACTAATCTTTCTGGCAAGATAGTTGGTGTCCACTGCTGTGAGAGGAATTTCTGAAAGGCCACTAATATGTTTCACCCCGTGGTTTATGGGAAACATAATCCTTTCGTCTGCTTTTCTACTTTTTCGATAAGCTTGGGGAAACATACATCTTTGATCTATGTTTAGGCGTATCCTTGGTTTTTTTTCGGCCATCCTTACAATTACAGAATAAACAGTTGAGAACATGTTTTAAAAGTTAGGATTGCCGTTCACAGTTTGTTCAAAGGTTTTCAAAGCGTCATGGTTCAAAGGGTTCACAGCTTTCCCCCACGGCACCACTCTTACATAGAGGACTACCTTATACTCAAACCTGGGAATAAAACAGGCTTGGTTCAGTTCACCAGGAATGACAAACACTACATCAGACGTGTTGGGTAAACCTTCCGTCATGAAAACCATATGTTTGAGCAGGTGCATTGAAATCACGGCAGTGATGTAAGAACGGATTTGCATGATGACGTGTGTGTGTGTGTGTGTGTGTGTGTGTGTGTGTGTGTGTGTGTGTGTGTGGTGTGTGTGTGTGTGTGTGTGTGTGTGTGTGTGTGTGTGTGTGTGTGTGTGTGTGTGTGTGTGTGTGTGTGTGTGTGTGTGTGTGTGGTGTGTGTGTGTGTGTGTGAAAAGTGGATTCCAAGTGGCCACTGGGGTCGTCTGTTGCGTTCTGTGTAACTGGCAGGCGTGATTGCCAATGTGCCCTAGACACAATCAGGGTCTAGTGACACAGATGCTTTGCACGTTAAACAGCTTAACTGTGCAGCCACACACAGCAGATTCCTGACAGGCTGATGGCTGCTTGTTGAATGCACACCGTTTGCTTTTGGCTTAAAGGTGCGAAAGGGTTTGATTGGACGCAACATTCATCGACTCGTTGCGCCTCATTCAAAATCAGCTGCCAAGTTCCTGGGCATGACTCATCTGACTCGACCTTAATGGATGTTCACAAGCAACGTTAAAAAAAACCTTTTTGCTTCATTACGACGATCGCGTCGCTACTGTTACGCATATAAACAATTTGTTGTCGTTAAAGAAAACATTTTGTGACATTGCTAATGTGGGTTGATCAGCTTTTAGCGTCAACTCAAAAAGCAGAGAGATGTGACTCCCTATACGTCCCCGAGGTCGGTTGAGTCAGTCAAATCAAACAACTATCAGCCAGCGCCACACGCATTCTAAAGCTCAATCAAGGAACTTGATGAGGATTCTCCAAATGAGTACGCACCACCGTACTGCTCTGTAGGGCAAACATGACAGCACAGCAGCACATTGGTTGGATTGGTAAAGCTGGACTGGTAAAGCTGGACTATCTGCACAACACTTTATATTATATTTATACTGTACCATTTATCGTGTCAGATTCACAGATTCATATATTCTGCAATTATGTCAATTTGTACATTTGTGTATTCCTTTGTATTTTTGTAAATTTTTTTGGTAATTTTTCAAATGTGTAATTATTATAATTCTGTTACTATCTTCAGAGCTGGTGATAACATTTCACTGTACATTGTACAGTGTACCTTATAAATGTGACAAATCAACCACATCTGAATCTGAAAGGCCTGCACAGCTACAGGGAGACTGCTGCCTCACACAGACCCAACTCGAATAGATATGGTCTGATTAAGACCATGCAAAGAAACAGACAAAGCTAGACAGAGCCCTTGAAAGTGCAAACAAAGAGATTGAATCCCTGGAAACAGACTCAGAAGTAGGCTCTCACACATTCACAGCAGGGCCACACCTGCATTGTCGTCAAACGCGCAGAATTAGGATTCCAGGAATGAAAAAGGTTAAGTAGCTGTGAATGTTCAAGGCAAGAAAAGTCTCGATTTACAAAAGAATCCTGAATCATAATACAAAAGGAGACAAAAGGAGTAGCGAAATAACACATGTCCATGTTTTATTGTAGAAGACATTTGTGGCCTAAGCAATGTCTCCTGGGAGATGGGAAGTTGGGCATTGTTGAAGGTTACTTTTGTAATGTGCTTGGTGCAGTGTGTGAACTTTCATGGTATGAAAATTGGGTGTTGACACCGTCCCTGTCCAGTCTATGAAAAGCCTGTTGCGCAACCTGAAGATAGGCTATATGGTGCAATGTTCTTCGGGTAAAAATGTCTCAAATTTCCCTCCTCGTCGACAACACAGTTATTCAAAATGTAATCTATAAGAGCAGTCTAATATTATTTGGGAAAGGATATCCTGCTCTTTATATAAAGCCAATATTGTAACACATGTGCAACGATTAAAACATTATCATAGGTGGGTCTGTGTGTGTGTGTGTGTGTGTCATCTGGTTTTTGACTAAATGGATCAGTTATACAGTCATTTTTGGTCTAATAGGTCATAGATATTCTCAATATTGGCAGTAGTACTCAAACATGGTATTGCCGGTGTTTTGGGTGAAACCGAAATTAGAATGAACAAAATGAACCACAACGACAAACCACTGAAACAAAGCCCATACCAGCCAGGATAGGACTGGTGAAATGTAACGATGACTCAACTGTGCTACGAATGACTATTGACATTGAGCCCCGGTGAAGGGAGGGACGTAAAAGATTTGCGATGATCCAACCACCTGCTGTGAAAACCCATTAGGGGTATAGGGCCGAGGGATGACACCAGGTGTCAAGAAGGCCAGAGGTTAGCATATATAAATGACTTACTAGGGATTCTACATTCTACAAAAATTATTACAGCTTCCCGAGACAACAAGAAACAGATGTTTTATCATTATTACAACTACTGTAACGCTGACAAACAGAACAGGAGGACATTGTTTCATAAACAGGGTATAGGGCTGTGTGCATGCATTTTTCTTCTACCGCAGAATAATTGAGGAGAGACTCTTCTGGATTGTGTGGGCCTCTCAGTCCAGGCCAGAAAAGAACCTGAGGACAACCACAGAGTACTACTGGCCACGTTAACAAAAGATGAGGTCAGCTGGACGCCGTGAGAGCAGAGTACTTGTCTTTTCGATGGTTATTGTACTGTGCTCAGCTGCACTGAAGCCAACCAGTAAATGTAGGAGTTGCTTGGGGATTTACCTGGCTAATCTGATCAAAATGTTGAAGTATGTACTGGTTGAGAAAACTGCAGGCATGATTAGTATTAGGCCTAGTAGTGATACTGAATACTGATGATACTGAATGAAGAAGTATATATATATACTGTAGCCATCTTAAAAAAAAAGTCTGGCATTGTCTAACCACAGGCATTTTTAATAAACCAATCATAAGCCTATGTTGTGACCAAGGCTTATGACTGGTTTACTAATATGTCATTGATCTAATTACCTTGGGTTAATAGTGCCACAAGCAACCACCATGCAGCACTAAGGCCTGACACAATTCACATCATAATATGTACAAAAGGGTACAAATTGGGCCAGTATAAGGGTGTCTGCTCACAGCACCATTTGCGTCAGCTATATTCAAATATACTGTGCATTCACTCACAACAATTTGATGTGAATGAAAACAAATGGTTTTGGACGATGTACTCGGTTTGTCTGTTGCCGCCGTTATAAAATGTATAATTAGGCATATGTTGTGACTGTAATCAACAATAAAAAAAAATGTTGAATTATTTAGCCATGGTGAAAGGCAACCCATGCATCTGAGAGACAGATAGTGTGCAAGACCCAAGTAGATCATACAGATAAGCCCCATATAGCATTGCAATAGGTAAATTGCGTTGGGATAATATACATAAAGTAACGCAAAACTCATGTTTGAACACACACACACACACACACACACACACACACACACACACACACACACACACACACACACACACACACACACACACACAACACACACACACACACACACACACACACACACACACACACACACACACACACACACACACACACACACACACACACACACACACACACACACACACACACACACACACACACACACACCTCTTCATGTCGACCCGGCAGCTTCAGTCCACAGATGACACAAAGCTACCAAATGACACTACAAAACAAGGAAAGGCCTTGCAGCCGGTGCAACACACTTGGTACGGTGGCCTATCAACTACATTTGACATATTACTATATCAGACTTGAAAAGGGCCGGGAACCGGGCTATTTTGACATCATGTGAAGCATGTTGATGCAGCAGCAGCAGCCTTGCCACTAGTTTGCTGTAGTGCTACGGGACTCCTTTTGGTAGATATCTATACGACTGCAGCACAAGGGGGAAGGTAACACACACATATATATGCATTGTTATAAAGTGAATCGGGTGTGTATGAAAACACTTACCTGGTTTTAGACGCCAAGAAGGCGAGTTTTATTAATCCATGAGTGCAGATCTGGATGCCCTCCTTCTCTATACTCGCCACTTTCAAGCTGTGCTCTAGTATATGTAGCTCCATCTTTTACGTCTTCTCATTGGATGCACGACTAAAATGAAAACCTATACACTTTTAAATAAGCATAAATAAATAAATAAATAAATACACACATATATGGCTAAAGCTTATTGAAAGAAAGGGAGAAGAGAAGGGGGGGGGGATAAAGAAAGCAATGAGGTAAACCGACCGAAGTGTCAAGCCACCCGAGTCCAGCCTACACAGCAGTTGTTTACCTTTCCGGTTTGGTTCTTTCAAAGTACATGTCACATGGTTTGGACGCTGTGTCGTGAGCATATTCCATGAGGATATATTGAATAGATTTGGTCTCCTATCTTCAAACAAATATTTAGCCTCCCTCTTAATATTGACTATTAAGGCGTTCGGTGTTTTATTCGCAAACAATAAACGGCATTATCGAGTTGTTTCGCGTTCATTTAATCGTGAGCGTGCACGCTTTTATTTTGAAGACAACATTGTTCATCCAGGAACAGGTTCACTGTGAGTTCCCAAAGACTTGACGCAGTTGGTACAACAGAGCATAGAGCTACTGGACCACCCGATGTTTGCTCCCCGATTGGAACAGCGAGCAGCTGGTGAGAGTGAAACAAACAACTTGCAATTGGAAATAAAGGGGAGGATCTGCAGACTACTGGTGCATGTTGGGTGTTGTGGTCTCACAGTTGTCAACACAGATTCATGAGTGGAAAAGTCCAAAACATAAACGTATCATAATCTGAATAAGAACGTATTTTTTGTTGGCAAATGTAGAAAGGGTCTAGCAATTCTCATGGTCACTCTAATATAAACACGTTAAAAAAAACTGCCATTACTGTATAACGGTGTATATATATAATGTATATGTACAGGACTGCAGTTGGTAAAGTACAATTTAATTCCATAAAGTATCATATCATGAAATGTATAGGCCGAGGCTTATTATCACTTAATATTACATCATACCATATGCGAGAGCATAAAATATTGCATTAAAATATTGCAATATTGCACATTATATTTCAGTCAAATATTTAAATATTCGTTTTCTGTAGAGATTCCTTATTGGCATTTTTTGATTGATGAATGTGTCGTCATGATTTTATTGTTTTAGTTATTGGCCACTAGCCAAAGCCTCTCAATGGAGCATGCAGCCGGCCCATGAGCAACTGTTGGTCCCAGTGTTTTCACTCACAGTGTTCACACTCACATGCTACATGTTAGATTAGATTAGATTCTAATTTATTGTCATTGCACAGCACAAGTACAGTACAGCGAAAATAATTTAGCATCTAACCAGAGTGCAAATGTTGCAGTGAAGTGCATGGTAATATCATTGACAGTTTAAATTTACACTCCATTTCCTCAAGTAATCAAAGTAACAGACATATCTTGATCTTATACACACTTACTCTCAAAGACAATTTGTTTTGAGATTCGAGAGTCTATAGCAAGATATCTTCATTTCATTAAGATGAAGAACGGAGCTCATCGTGGACTTCAGGAGCCACCGGGGCACCCACTCCACCATCAGCCTGGACGGGACACCGGAGGAAATCGTCAGCTGCTTCTGTTTCTTGCGACCTGGCGTGGACCCGCAACACGGAGGTCATGCTAAAGAAGGCACACCAGTGTCTCTATGCCCTGCGGTGCCTGAGGAGAAGCGGCATAGGCAAACAGTGGCTGGTGAACCTTTACCGTGGCACCGCAGAGAGCGTCCTGGTGAGTGGCGTCACTGTGTGGTACGCCCACACCACTGCACAGGACAAGAAAGCCATCCAGAGGGTCGTAAGGACGGCAGAAAAGATCATCGGGTGTGCACTTCCATGCATTGAGGAGATATTTAGGACCAGATGTAGGAAGAAGGCCATCTCCATCATAAAGGACACCCTGGGCACCATCTCTTCTCACCCTACAGTCTGGTCGCCGGGTTTCGCAGCTTCTGTACAAGAAATAGCAGGTTGAAGGACTGTTTTTTCACAGGCAGTGCGCCAAATGAACTGCTAGGATAGTGAAGTGCTGCCACTATCCTATCATTGACATCCATATTACATTACACTATCATACTTTTGCTGAACTTTCTGGACTCATTACAGTTACTGCACCATTATGCACTGTTCTGCACTGTATTCATGATGCTGCTGCACTATTGTACTAATGCTTTTAAATGCCTTTTGCACAATTCAACACATTTACTGTATATATCATCCATCAGTCACTCTATTGTTCTTTTTATTGTTCTTTTTATTGTGTACAGTATGGTTATAGTATGGTGTTGTATAGTATATAGTACATAGTATAGCATGTTAAATTGTAGGGAATTGGGAATGGGGAGTAAGCATTCCATTGTACTGTATATGGCAAATTCAAATCTTGAATCTTGGAATCTTGAATAAGAGGCCCTAGAGAATAACATTAGCCCACTGACTCATTACATTACATTACATTACAGTCATTTAGCAGACACTTTTATCCAAAGTTACCATAGTGTGTTTCAACAAAGAAAGATAAAAGAACAACTCGTCACCAGAAGTCAAAAGTGCATTTAATTTCTAACAAGTCTCCAAGAACTGAACCAGTGCTCAGGTAAAAATAGTTCAGGTAAAAGTACAATAAGGTCAAAGTAAAAATAGAAAAAACAATATCTACCAAACAATCTACTTAGATCATCTACTTAGTAAGTCCCTCCTCTTCCTCCTCCAGGGTTGTGCCTCCCTCCTCTTCCTCCTCCATAATCACAGTATCGAACCCAGAACCGCTTGCCTGGGAGTCAAAAATCATAATCGCCTGAGTCTAGACTTTTCTCTCCCCAATGCTATAGAATGTTAGATTAATGCTCCTATTGGCTTCATTTCTAAAAGTCGACTTAGGTGAAGGATTGGGGTTTACTCTCCTGTGACCCTCTGCTGACCAAGCAGACACATAAATGCACACACACACACACACACACACACACACACACACACACACACACACACACACACACACACACACACACAAACGCACACACACGTACACACACACACACATGCACACACACGCACACACACATTCACACACACTGACCACCCTGCCTGCAGCCGAGTGATAGCAGCAAACTTTAAAACCATAACATGTCCGTTATCTTGGACATTTGGAGCGGAGGATTCTTCGTTCCAAATGCCTCGTTTATGGCAAAAAGCAGCAGGACTTCCAGTGGACCCCAGTAGAGCGAATCCAGCATGACAGCACAAGAGATGCTCCAGGGAGTTTGGATTCTGCCAGTTCACTGTAGTCTTCTTATCACTTTAGGAGGGGAATGGGAGTTGATGTTGGCTCACTTATTTCAACGAGTAATCATTCCTTCACACATATTATGTTTAGAGCATAACCACCAGCATAATCCTCCTTAGCAAACATTGGACAACTTGGTAACACTTTTCTGTAAAAGTCAAAGCCATCACTTTTTAAAGTTTTTACTAATTTATTCATGCATATATGAAACCTTGATTACTTAGAATTGGAATTACAAGGCCTGCCTGCATGTATCTATCGTTATTCAAATGCTACAAGAGCTGTTCACATGTTAATGTCCATGTACATGTAACAGTGAGTAACCTGTATCAATGTAACCCACACTGGGCTCAAACTCATGACCCCCGGCATGAGCTGCAGAAGCTGTAACAGGGGAAGCTAAAACCCGTCACAAGAACGTCTTTTAGGTGTCGTGTGCACAGCACTACCGGCTGGCTTCCCTTACATACACACTTTATTTATTAGCCAGAAATCTAAAACCTACTCTAACTCTAACCCTATTTATAGGGTTAGAGTTTGGGTTAGGGTTATGGTTAGGGGTTATATGTAGCGGTGATTCCTCATCTCTTCCTTGCATCCGTGTATTAGTAATCTACTTCATTTAGCGTGATTTCATTTCAAGCTGCAGCTGCAACTGAGTTCAGAAAGTCAAGCAAAAGTATGAAAGTGTATCATAGTGTAATGTAATATGGATGACAATGTTAGGATAGGATAGGGGCAGCACTTGCACTAGCAGTTGAAATATTTATCTTTTTCATTGTGGTGCACCTTGATTAAAACCTTGCTTATAATGTAGCAGATTCGAATGATGAGTGGAGGCTGGCAGATGGCCATCACGCAAAAGCTTTATGCTATAGCCTGGCTGTAGCCAGCTCGTCATGATCAACCGCATTAAATGATTGGCCCACATAAGATAGAAACCAGTCAATAATACATGATAATAACAATTAAGTGAACTCTCTGCTCTGTCTGTATCTGCTCTGTCTGGGTGGTTTCAGGGGGTGGTTTTGTCAGAGCTGTGTTGTGCGTCTCTGCAGCACAGGTGGATTCAGGTGAGAGCCCTCTGGGTCTGCCTTAAAGGTCTTGTCTATCCAGTAGGATTACACGCTCACTAGCCAACGGTGTGTTTTCAGGGAATAATATATTATAATCAGCTCATTAGAGCAAAAGTTTGGATGTGTGCCAAGCTTTGGTTCCATGGCAATAATAATGTTACAATCTGGTTTGGGAATAGCTAGTAGGCCTAGACCCTGGGCAAATGAATGATTTTGTCAACGCACAGAAGTCAATTTAGCACAGAGAGACTATTGCTTTGATCGTTTTCTGGTCTAAGACATGAGAAATCTCCCCTTTGGGGAGATTGCTTCTAGTGCATTCTACCAGCAACAACCAATGGCTGGTGGAGGGGGAACAAAAGCAGTGCGCAATCGCGCACGCCGGGGATAAGCAGTAATCTCTTCCCCGTGACCAGTATAACATCCACAGATCAGGGCCAATGATGACGCGGTTCAGCCGTCGTCTTCCAACGGCCTCCTGGCGCCAGAGCTCGCACGGCGCTCGGTTCCTCGTCAACGGGACCAATTAATGGTCTTTCGTACAGCATCGGGGACAAAAGACGACGCACGCCTGCATACTTGGTGGAGGCGAGAGGGAAATCATCGCCATTTGTATTCAATGAAGATGTGTTATACGATGTGCAATCAACACTTTGATTGATCAAGCGCCTCTCAGCGCTATACACTCTGGCTGTGACGCGCAAGTTGTATTGTATGTAGTCGATTCATCCACTTCAGCATTGATTGATTCATCCCCGCCATCACCACGGCGTGACACCGTAAGGTCATCCTTTGTTGATCCACGGGGGGGGGGGGGAGTAAGAATTTGACTAAACTGCGGCCCATAGTTGATTGGGGTGTATTTTTAGTGTTTTGTTGACGTGAAAATGTACACTTACATTCGCTTGGTCTCCTTGTGTGATACTCCTAATGGCAGAACGTGTGGGGACCTTGCCGAAGGCCCTTCCTGCTGCTAGTCATTCTCTCTAGCAAACAAACAAACAAACCTCATCCAAATGAGTGAGTCAGGCTGAGTCACCGGACTAGTGGAGAGGAGAGAGCTTTCTGATTAAACTATATCAAGTATTGAGCGAGCGCAGGAGAATGGCGTTATTGTTTTTATCACTTTGCCGTTGGTGTTGTTCCACGGAAGGCCAATTCCGGGTCAATTGGGTTGAAATGAGAATGACCTTTCTGGTGGGGGAATTGTGTGTGTTTTTCTTGGTGCTCTTCTATACAGTGCAATAGTCTAGATGGTAATAACCTTACTTGTCATTTTGTTTCCGCTGCCAACCCGGAAACATTTAGATTTTTCTCTTCCGATGTGTTGTTTACACAAGTATGACGCAGCAGTTTTAAGTCAGCGGTACGGAGCCAGAGTACTGGCTTTGTCTCACTGACTAAAGAAGTCAGATGTTCGGTCAAATGTTCAGAGCTGGATTTCTTAACACTCACACACCCTCATGTATAACATGAGGGTAGGAGAGAGAATATATTTAGACATTAAAATAGATTGACGCTCTGTTGTTGACAAACAATGAGTGTATTTTTAATAGAGCGGTGATTCCTCATCTGTTCCCTGCATCTACTTCATGCTTCATTAAGCGGGATTTCAGCTTGAGGAGACCTATAGAAAGGGTGTTATATTATAAGCACAACTGATTTATATATATATATTTTTTTTTTTTACTGCCTGGGTCTCTGATGTGTTTAGTGTGATTATATAATTGTTACAAATTGGTATTTACTGGAGAAAAAGAAAGTGTCTTGTGAAACTTGTGAGACTGTTTAAATGACCATGAATTAACTCTGTGTATCCTATACCTGGTTAAGTCATTCTTTAAGTTTAGAATGTTTACATGCTTGATGACATCTAGTGGTAAGGGATTACCAAACTAGAGAAAGCATTCATGGCCAACCGAGAAAAAGAGAAGAAATACTGTATATTAGTGCCAGTTATTCAAAATGTAATTCTATAATTGTCCGTGTACAGCGATGTTGACACAAACCCACACTTTATAACTTGGAATATCGCAGACTTCAATGTATGCTTATACTAAAACAACTATAACAATATAATTCAGGTTACGTGTACAAAATCATTGAATTCACGGTTGATTCAAGAAGGGTGACCATACCCTGACAATTTGGTTTAATATGCATTTTCAGTTGTGTGTATATATTGTTTTACAATCAATCACCAATATAACACAATGGCCTGAGAGTAATAAAAAAAAAAAAAGAAACTTAAAGGGATAATTTAATTCACAATAGTCACACATCCAGATAGTCAGTACATCAGCCAAAACAGGCAACGCGATAGTGTTCAAAGATACAAAATGCAGTCCAGAAGAATGACTCATTTGTAGCGTCGTCTTTTTGCAACCATGGATTTGTTTTTAGTTTGAGTTTGAGTGTTGTTGTTGTTTTTTTGTTTGTTTTTTTATACAGAAAACGGTATCAAACATTAGCCAAAATCATCTCAGGACAAACCCATGAACAAACACATGCCGTTTTTCTAAGTTGCTGTTGCTAATATTAAGCTTGCGTACAAAGGCAGACGGATTACAAAATATCACAGGGTTATATCACAATATCACAGTGTTAATTGAATATTCATTTGAGACGGAGGAGAGGGGGGGGGGGGTGGGGTGGCACTGCCATCTTAAAGGAGAGTAATAATAAGAACTGCCGACAACATATTGACTGTTCATGCCATCACGTTTCAATGTCCATAAAGACACCAAAAAGCAGCACGACCACAGGCGGTTGTTTTTCCCACTGGAGTTGAAACTGGGTAGAGGACACATCCGCCATTTTGAACACCGTTGCCACAATTCCAAAAATATGTTCAGCAGCATTGCGTCACTTTAAATGGGTTAGAAAGAAACCAAACACAAAACAAAAAACTAAATAAACACTATACGTGTGTAATACTATTATTTAGTGGTTGTCGAAAGGAAATAACTACCCCGATAGTCCCTAGACTAAACTCTAGCTACAGCTCATATCAACTTATACAACGAGAGAAAGAAAAAAGGTCAACATTTCAACGTGCTTCAAAACGACACTGTGTCACTTTTGCAGCTTCTACACGCATATTTCCATCCATTATTCCAACCAGGGGATCTATTCAAATGACCTATAGAATTAGAATCCCTGTGCTCCCCGTGTAACGTACATCCACTACACATGTGTGTCCATCATAAAGATGAGGAGGAGGAGGAGGAGGAGGAGGAGGAGGAGGAGGAGGAGGAGGAGGAGGAGACTGAGTGGGTGAGCTGTAGCAGCACCCTTCACTACATGGCATGCAACCCCCCACAGTGCAGAATCCAGTCCAACGCAGAACCATAGCCGTGGCCGTGGTCTCACTTCATACATTCATTGCAACGAGGGGGGTGTGCTACAGTTAGCATGGAGGAGAGTAGTAGTGCCCATACTAAAACCCTTAATATAATTAAACAACCACCACCACAACAACGACAGCAACAACAACGACACCCACAACAACAACAACAACAACAACAACAACAACAACCACAGCAGCAGCAGTATCAACAATTACACATCAATTATTATCCGGGGAGGGGAAAGCAGTGGTTGTCAGCCCTGTGTACAGCCCTAAGCCGTGGGGTTGAACCATCACACTCTTCCCAGGTATGTGTGGTAGGACATCTTGAGATTTCTACAGATATCTATATCTATATCTATATCTATATCTATATAGATATAGAAAGTAAACAATACGTGTTAAAGGACAGGAGCACGGGTCAGAGCACACAGGTGCACATGCTCCACGGGAGCTTGCGTGTGAAACACAAGGGGCTTCGTCCACAAACATTCTGTATCGACAACATTATCTGATTAAATATGTAATATATACATATATATATATATGGATATTTTTGTATTTGTATATATACTACATATTTAAAAATCCTACATTCTTGTTGCATCCCGCTGTATGTTTTTTTTGTTTAGCTCGTTCCATTTCATCAGCGACCCAAACGTTCACACTGGGAGGCCCGGTTTGCCAACAGGGAGCAGAGGATGTAAACATCTCATGTTATGGACCGACACCACACCGCTTTGGACAATACAATACAATCCACTCTCTCTCTCTCTCTCTCTCTCTCTCTCTCTCTCTCTCTCTCTCTCTCTCTCTCTCTCTCTCTCTCTCTCTCTCTCTCTCTCTCTCTCTCTCTCTCTCTCTCTCTCTCTCTCTCTCTCTCTCTCTCTCTCTCTCTCTCTCTCTCTCTCTCTCTCTCTCTCTCTCTCTCTCTCTCTCTCTCTCTCTCTCTCTCTCTCTCTCTCATTTGACCTTTGACCAACCAGGCCGTAGGGAGCAGACAGCCACACGTCACATGTGTGTCGCTCGGTGTTTGCGTTGCGCAATGAAGCTAAATTAGTCCCCTATAGCTGAGGTTTCCAAACGTTTTCTGCTGGGCCCCCCCTTTTGTAGATAAAAAGAGATCAGGCCCCCCCCCACACACGTACATGCACCCACATGAAGACACATCCTTTGTGTGCACACTCCTATATAATTGATTTAAAACAATGTCTGTAATTAATACAGAACTGCAACGGCAAATCGAAATAGGAACAAGTCACCTATAATCCTAATCGTGACTTGTTCCTATTTCGATTAGCCATATCGCATAATTTATATTTGTCCTAACTCCGCCCCCCCCCCTCCCCCCCACCTAGGGGGCGCGCCCCCCAGTTTGGGAACCACTGGCCTAGCGTTCCAGTTGTACCTAGTTCTCTTTTAAACTACCTCAAGAATCTTAAGATACCTCCGCTCGTCGCTTATGTCACAGGTGCCTCTTCCGCCGATTTGCACGTTAATCTTTCGATCTTTTGATCAGCTTTCATTCCGTCAACCCACAAACGCACTGGACTCGAGGGAACGTTAATTATATCCGGCTACTAAAATAATATGAATGTGCTCCAATAGCATTTAAGAAGATAATCTCCGCTCTGAATCTGCGTGTGACAAAGACAAAACTGACAGAGCAGCAAAAAAATGTGCCATTACTTGGTTGAGTCCGCTGTGACAGGGCTTGAACAAAAGCACCATTGTGCCAGTTTCTTCTTTCTGCTGACAGTGGTCTGACGTGACAGAATCGTACTCGCAACCATTGTAAACAATTGTACTTTTTTTTGGGGGGAGGGGGGGAAGGGGGGGGGGGAATTATTGTAAGGTTGCCGGGCAACCCTTCACTGTATCATATTTGTTTATTTTCCGATTTTAATATTGTTTGCATGTCCACGCTCCCTAACACACACACACACACACACTCACACTCTCTCACACACCAGCATACACACGCACACGCACACACACACACACAGTAAACAAGTCCGCTCATGCATGCACATGCGTCACCCCAAGGTGTCGGTTGTTACCGATCGAGGGTATGGATCTTTGTGTTTAGTTGTTGTCTTGCAGGCAGGCAGACAGGAGTGGGAGGCCTGGCGGTGGCGGGTCTGGGGACGACACTCAGGAGAAGAAGAGACAGCGGGGACACAGTGACGCCAAGGTGGGGGGGGGGGGGGGGACGGGACATTTTCATGTGCTACCCTTCCCCCCCTCCCCCCCCTCCCCAACTGGGACCGGGGACCCTTCAGTCTGACCACTCCAGTCTGACGAGCAGGGACAGGAGAGGAGAGGAAGGGTTGGGGGTTAGGGGGAGGGGAGATGAGGTGGGAGGAGTCTGTTAGTCGTTGAACGTCGACCCGGGCAGCTCATTGGTCAACGTGTGCCAGCGCTCGATTTTCTTGTCCTTGTTTTTCAGGCAATCAAACCAGTGTTTGAGTCGCTCTCCGTTGGCGTTGATGCCCAGGGAGACGCCGCCTGCGGACACACACCAGACCACACCGTTATTAAGACCCCCACACACACACACACACACACACAAAAACACACACTATTACACACATTATATTACATTGACGCTTTTGTCCAAAGCGGCTTACAATAAGTGCATTCATCATAGGTAGGGCAAGAGAACTAATAGTCATCAGGAATCATAAGTGCACACACACACACACACACACACACACACACACACACACACACACACACACACACACACACACACACACACACACACACACACACACACACACACACACACACACACACACACACACACCTGCAGCCTCCTTTATAACCAACCCCATTTACCGAGGGAGTGTTGGTCACAAAGAGTATTCGCGGAGGCCAACAGTTGGCGCCTCAACAATATGTACAATGTGTTGAGCTTCCTGGCTAACCCCTTATGTGTTTTGGTCTCACAAAGTAAAACAATGGGCAGGTGTAGTGGACCTGCTCGGGATGTGTTAGAGAGAGAGAGAGAGAGAGAGAGAGAGAGAGAGAGAGAGAGAGAGAGAGAGAGAGAGAGGTGTGCTGAACAATACGGACGGCCCAAGGTTGTTCTCAGCGGCCACATTTCTGTAAGTCTTGAACAAGTGTGTGCGACACTGCTTTTTCACAGCTTCCCCGACACACACACACACACACACACACACACACCCCGACACTAACGCTCGCACGCACACACACACACACACACACACACAGACAGACAGACAGACACTAGCACACACACACACACACACACACACACACACACACACACACACACACACACACACACACACACACACACACACACACACACACACACACACACACACACACACACACACACACACACACACACACACACACACACACACACTAACGCTCGCACACACACATACATGCACACGCACCGCCACTGTCTATCTCAGTGGCGGTGTGACCCCCCCGTCCCCCCCTGTCCCTTCTGGCGTTTGGCCAGAAGCGGCCGCGATGCGGCAGGCGCACCTGCGGAGGCGCTCACCTATGAAATCGTTGGACTTGCCGATGTCGTAGTCCCACACCGTCACCACCAGGGTCTTCTTGGTGAGGTCGGCGTATTTGATGTCGTAGGAGAACTCCTGCAGGGAACAAAGGAGGACGGGGACAGGACAGGACGCCCGGGGGTTAGATCTGAAGACTCCTTAATTGCTGGCTGCTGACAATACGGATAAATAATAAATAATATACAGTCTTCTCAAGCCCCACGGGGCCGAAAGTGTGGAGTCTGGTTGTTTTTTGGCTGCGTTTTTTACACGTAACAATGTATTGTGTGTTCCGTGAGGTTCCGGGTTTGATGCCCAGATCTACCTGTAGGCACGCCTAAATTAAGATTAAGATTGATCTCCAGATTTGGGAAAGTATATGCTTGTATACACATTTCAATTCACATACATAATGTGTATCTACATTCACCCACCGTGAGTCACTTTGGATAAAAAGCGTGTGCTAAACGCTACTCACTGAAAAACAGTATAATATGTCATTGTGAGCCAACTTTTTATGGAATGAGCTGTGACACCTATAACAATGGTGGTCCCTTGGGCGGTGGTGTGGGTGTGTGTGGGGGTGTGTGGTGTGGTGTGGGTGTGGGTGTGGTGTGGGTGTGGTGTGTGGTGTGTGGTGTGTGGGTGTGTGGTGTGGTGTGCATCCACACACACACACACGGTTGGAAAATGGAGAAAAGCCCCCGCCTGTACCCTGACAATGTATGGTAATGTATGCATGTATGAGCCATATATTGTAGTAAAATGTACTCGAAATGTACTTACTTATAAAGCCGTTTATACGGCTCATATTTCTATAGCTCAGTAATCCAGTTTCAATGAATTCATTCCCCCTTTGAATTAAATGACAATTCAAATATTAAACTTGCAAAAACACTGACCGGCATTGACTTTGATTAGAATAGGCACACCGTTTTAATATGTGAATTAATATAAATTGGGAGGAAACGGGAAACCCAAACGGAGGAGCCCACTCCGGGCACCTAAGACAAAACGCGGAATTTCTGACATCAATTTGTGACCTCATAAAATCCGGCGGAATTTGTTTTCGGAGAGATAATCTCGGGGTTCAATCGGGGTCGCCGACCCTTGGCCGTGACGCGGCTGGCGTTCTTCCTTATTAATATGGATGAAGACGCCCATGTTTGTCTCTGATGGGAAAGGGAAAGGGCATGGGTGAGGTGGGGTGGGGGGGGGGGGAGGCACTGATGAAAAAATGTCAAAGGAAATGTCAAGTGTGCGGCCCGTGTGTTCCCGGTAGGGGTCATGTGTGGGCCCAGATGCAGGTAGATTCCACCCACTGAAGAAGACTTGAAAGATACGTGGGACCCCCTGATGAGGGAATCAATTTTTGTATGTTTGTGTGTGTGTGTGTGTGTCCGTGTGTGTCTGTGTCCATGTGTGAGTGTGAGTGTGTGTGTGTGTGTGTATTTTTGTCTGTGTGTCTGTTATGTGTGTGTGTGTGTCCGTGTTTCTATGTGTTTGTGTCAGTGTGTGTCTGTATCCATGTGTGTGTCCGTCCCCCTGTGTGTGTGTCCGTCCCCGTGTGTGTGTCCGTCCCTGTGTGTGTGTGTGTGTGTGTGTGTGTGTGTGTGTGTGTGTGTGTGTGTGTCCGTCCCGTGTGTGTGTGTGTGTGTGTGTGTGTGTGTGTGTGTGTGTGTGTGTGTGTGTGTGTGTGTGTGTGTGTGTGTGTGTCCCAAACTCGGTATGTCGAGCAGAAGAAAAACAAAGTGAATCAAAATGTAAATTGCGAGCCCTTAATCTCCCTTAGTCGACGGGTAATACCTCGTTGAACTCGGGGTTAAGTGTCTTCTTCTTCACAACGGTCTTGTGCTTTGACTTTTTGTTCTCGTCTGGCTTCAGGTACCTACAGGGAAACAACACGAGAGACGGAGACCCACTTGTTAGTAAAAAGCCAAAGGCCGGTTATCTGGCACGTGTCGAGACACGCGCACACATGTGAGAGACACACGCGCACCTGGGGTAAGCAGGAGGAGAGCGGAACGCAGCAGGCAACCTTGTAGAACAAAACCCTGACCTAACCACCCGAATGTAGTAGTCGTTGTTGTTGTTGGTGGTGTTCTGCTGATTGTTGCACGGGGCCCATCATGTTCGTGGTGGCTGTTCACGGACAGTCAGTCGTCTGCCGGCACCGTAACAATAAAACCTCAGAGGGCGCTCTGAGTCAGGGGCACACCTCCGCCACACCAACACGTCAACCTTGGGCCATAAGTAATCCAACCACCAAGGTTTGTCCAATTTCCGTACAGAACTTTTGGAGTTATCTTGCTAACAGACAAACAGAAACGGGGGTGAGAACAGAGTCTCCGGTTCACCTTTGATGGCGGAGGTAAACAAAATAAACAATTATGATTGGAAAGAAATTAAGATGTTTACAAAAGACTTCTGAAGAATTCTATCAAGATCCTCAACTACATTCAAACTAATTCAAAAATCTTGGATTTTATTTTCTGTCTCTTTCATTGTTATGTCTTCATAATTAATATATTAATAATTATATTTTGAACGATGACTAACATTATATAATGTAGAAATGATTCTACGTTTAAAACAATGATGTAGCTGTGCTGTGATGATAATAATCTGCCTGTAATACAGTTCATTGCCCCCAGAGGGCACTGTAGCACTGCCCTATGGTCCGGTCAAGCGATGGCATTTAGCACGCCACGCATATCATAACCACAGGGTTAATTCCTTAATGCATTAAACATGAGCCCATACAGCCACCCCAACAACCCCCAGCAACCTTCCCCCCTCCTTCCGTTCCAGAACAATCCGTATTCACACGGCAATGCTTCTAAGCAGGAAGTCTAGATTTGGACAAAAAGGAAGGTAATTACCATCGACACCACTGCCTCAATATGCTTTCATTTGTCAGCGTTAAGAAATTGTTTTCCCCCTCCAAATTAGCCCCTCTGGAGAATGGCTTTTCTTTTTTTTCCCCTACTCTTCTCTAAGGCTTTTGTTGGACCCAGCAGGGTCCAACAAAAGCTTGTTTTTCTTGAACAAAACACGTGTATACATAGAAACAGTAATTCAGGCATCAAGCACGGATACAAAGGATAAAAAAAAGTGCAGTTTTTTTTCAAAGCCTGCGTAGAAGGCTTAGTCTTACGTGCAGGCTCTTGATGGGGAGATCCATTAAAGATATTTTTAGATTTTTTTTTTTGTCAATCTTGGCCTATAGAGTATTGAGGGCTAAAAACAAAGCTTTTCGTTGTAATAACTCTCTCTCTCTCTCTCCTCTCTCACCACACTCACACCCCACCTCCACCACACTCACCCTCCACACTCCACTCACCTCCCACCCCACACACACACACACACACACACACACACACACACACACACACACACACACACACACACACACACACACACACACACACACACACACACACACACACACACCACACACGGTTTTGCCCCCCTCAAGAAAGTGCATTGGGGTCGGTGCTAAACCACCAATCCAGGGAAAATGGCAACTTGCCAGACAGGAGGATATTATGGTGATATTTGGGGGGGGAAAAAACAAACCCAAAAACATGAATATGGCAGCAGCTAGCGCGCTCCACACAGAGCTCCGGGAAGCAGAGAGCCGTGACCGGACGCTTCGGGGAAGAAGGACCCGGCGAGGCGAAGTGTTTGAGGGGAGCGAGACAGACCGCCCTGCTGCCCTGGAGCCCTGGAGCCTCTCCTGTCTCGTCACAGCCCTCGGAGCCAGCCAGCATCTCCTCAGATTGGACTTAAGGGAAACTTTCTGTGAGATCCCGTTCTTCTCTTGTGGTGTCCACTTTCACTTTCATAACATTGTCATTAACATGACACTTACATACTCTGCTGGACTTTCTGGACTCATCACAGTTACTGCAGTGTACTGCAGTGTATTCATGATGCTGCTGCACTACTGGCACTTTAAATGCTTTTAAAGATTTTTGTAAAAAATAACAAAAAAACATGTACATTCAACACATATACATATCATTTAAGTCTCTTTGCTGCTCTTTTTTTCATGGTGTTGTTTTAAAGGAGATGTCTACTGCAGGAGGGAATGGTGAGTAAGCATTCCTATGTACTTGTTACAAATGGCAAATACAAATATCTTGTATCTTTGTTGTTTCCGAACCGTTAATCCTCTTGAAAGTTTGTTTTCAGCCCCTGACGACCCTGCCCCATGTCAAAATAACTCACTTTTGGTTTGTCCTCTCTGCTTTTATAGGATATATATTTTATAGGTTATAGCTTTTATAGGCTATAGCATTTATAGGCTATAGCATTTACAGGTTATAGCTTTTCAAGAGTGATAAATAAAGTGTTTGATAAAGCACTCTGGATGCTCGTCAGGTGTCGTTTCACGTCCTCTCAGAGCGCCAGACAATGAAATTCAGTGTCTTGGATTGGACCAATCACTCGCCATTTCCAACATTGTAAAGATCTCCCCGATATGTTTTTATATGTTTTACAAAATTGGTGACAACATGATCAGAAACGCTTCACGCTTCTCGTCCCAACCCAACAAAATAACTATTACTTAAAGTGTTTCTTATATAATCATGTTTAGTTTGATCATGTGTGCGCTTTGATCTGTGTGTGTGTGTGTGTGTGTGTGTGTATCCAGCTGGTAACGTCCGTGGATCATCAAAGTGTGACTCCGCCCCCATCCCTTCCGTGAACATGTTGCCTCACCACACTAATGAAAGGCAGGTCATTAAAATAATTGGCTATCTATAGGCTTATATCACACTTCCTGCTTCCGGAGCCTTAAAAATCGTACAGCAGTGTACTCTTACTTCCGGTAGTTACCCCAGATACGTGACAAACTGTGTCCGCCTCCTCTCCTCTCTGTTATTGTAGTGTACCGGCTGCTCAACGTCTAAACAAAGACGTCCCTACCTCAGTTTACACCATTTACCCAAAGACAAACTCCTCCGCAAGTCTTGTATGAGGCTGATAAGGAGGTTGAAGGTCCCTCGTTTCATGTTCTCAGGGGTAGCGCGTATGTATGCAGTTTGCACTTTGACAAGGAGAGCATATACGTCTCGAAAAGTGGGCGGAATAGGCTAATAATGTCGGGTATGTGTATGATTAAAAGCACTGGTCCTGACCCCCACACACACTCCATCTCTCATCCGAATAGAGCCACATAATGTCGGGTATGTGTGTGATTAAAAGCACTGGTCCTGACCCCCACACACACTCCATCTCTCATCCGAATAGAGCCACACAATGACGGGTAAGTATATGATTAAAAGCACTGGTCCCAAGTCGCAGTACGGCGATACAGACCAAAACCTGGTATTTTTAGGCTGCATCGCGATATACGATATATATATCGGTATTTTATGCAAATTTGGTTTTAACTCAATGCCACAAGTATGTCACAAGCACTTTTATTTTAAGACAACTCATATTCACAAGAATAACAGGCATTCCCTTTTAGAAAATATACAGCTGCACACTACATATTAACACGTAAATTAAAAGGTACATTGAAATAATCAAAATCCATCAAATAAATAGCCTATATTAAATACATAGGCATACCTCTGCTCCTACACAAAATCGCCTTCGTTATATGGCGATATATCCAGATAGAGCCACAAGACACAATGTCGGGGAATTGTATGATTTAGACTTCTTCACTGTAGTGTTCATTCACTAGTTGAACCACTTCGTCTGGACCGACTTTTGGAAGGTTATGCAGCGATGTGGTCCAGCGATAACTGTCCTCCATGGTGAATGCCAAGGTGAATGCATTAACCGGAACTTGGGATACACTGCTTCAGCGGTTTTTAACGGGTACTTCCGGCTTTCTAATCTAGCGTGATATAGGCCTATTAGGTAAAAACTCAGAATTTTGCTGAGGAAAGTTTGTTACTAAGGTACGTTGATGCTATTATTGAAAATAAGGAGCAGCGTTTGACGGTTGTGGATGTGATCTGGCCAACATCATAACCGCCTTCTTTAAACCTCATTACTGCCTTCTTTAAACGTCATTACCGCCCTCCCTTTAAACCTAATTTACATCCTCTTTAAACGTCATAACCGCCTTCTTTAAACGTCACTACCGCCCTCTTCAAATTTCATTACCGCCCTCTTTCAACGTCATTACCGCCCTCTTTCAACGTCATTACCGCCCTCTTTAAACGTTATAACTGGCGTCTTTAAACGTTGTTACCGCAGTCTTTCAAAGTCATTACCGCCCTCTTTAAAGGTCATTACCCCCCTCTTTAAAGGTCATTACCACCCTCTTTAAAGGTCGTTACCACCCTCTTTAAAGGTCATTACCACCCTCTGCAAATGTCATTACTGCCCTCTTAAGACGTGATTTCCCCCCCCATTTTAAACGTCATTCCCACCCTTTACCAACTTCATTTCCTCCCTGTTACAACCTGACTTCCACCTTGTCTCTCTTCCCTTCGTCGCCTCGTCCACAAAGTCACACACACACACACACACACACACACACACACACACACACACACACACACACACACACACACACACACACACACACACACACACACACACACACACACACACACACACACACACACACACACACACACACACACACACACCCCATCAACAAACAGAAGAAGAGATTGATACGTCATTCAATCATCTTCTGGAAAAGGGCATGCAAATTTGTACGTGGCAATAATTGCAGTTCCTTATAACACGCATGAATGCATTTCACTATGAGAAAAACATCACCCCTTTCATTTTTACTCCCTCTCTCCATGTTGCATTCCCGCACCTGTGGTGAAGCTGATGATAACACTGTGTGTGCACAAATGTGATGGACAGACAAGATGGATCCTCTTCCCTCAAACTAATGAGGGTGCCCCGATAGGTCAGAGTTCAGCCCGGGAGAGCTCTTGAGCCGTCCAACATCGGAAACACGGGTTCATTCAAAAGCAGGATGGGCAGACTCAAAGTCTCATGGTGTGTTTCCCTCACCGGAAAACAGCGCATGTCTCTGGCGTTTTTTCCTCTAACACATGCCACTCAAATAGACAGCTCTATAAGCTTGTTAAGTCACAGGACTCACGTTTTGACGTAGGGGTCGGAGAAGCCGTTGGCGTCCATGGCGGCCAGGTGGGCGCAGCGCACGATGCCCACCACCAGACAGGACTTCTGGGAGTTGTACTTGAGGGAGATCATGATGCGGCCGCGCTCCTCCAGGGACTTGTCCTCCGTCTTGTTCACCTGCCGGGACAAAACATAAAAACGACTTTACTTATTAAAGAATTCAATCAAAAAATGATTTCAACAAATATTTCAAACTTAAATGAAAACACAGAACAAAACAACGGAGCCAAACATGCAATGGGCTTTTTTAGCTTTTTTATTTGAAATGATTCATGCATCCCCAGCAGATTTCACACATTACATTGTGCTAATTGATGTTGAGTCTTTTCTAATTAACTCCTGCTATGAAAGGGTGACATGC
>CM051011.1:25807570-25847570 GCA_027704905.1 Muraenolepis orangiensis | reverse complement strand
GGACGGAATCGGAATCGTGTCCCGGTATCCAGACCCCTCTCCCGTCCCGGACCACGTGCCTGTCTACTACCGGTCGGTACTCCGACCTACCGGTATCCAGACCCCTCTCCCATCCCGGACCACGTGCCTGTCTACTACCTGTCGGTACTCCGACCTCCCGGTATCCAGACCCCTCTCCCGTCCCGGACCACGTGCCTGTCTACTACCTGTCGGTACTACGCTGATCTGACCTCCCGGTTTCCAGACCCCTGGCCTGTCTCCCGGATCACTCTCTGTTGTCGTTTGCTTAAATAAAGCTTCACGTTATCGCCTCACTGTGTCTTGGTCTGCGTTCTGGGTCCCACCAAACTATCCCCTTGTGACATGTCGCACACACATTTAATGCTTTGAGCAGCTGTAACTCTCTCTATTGTTATAATGAGATGACTAAATAATCACATCTACAGCCTTTTAATTACAGACTCAAAGGATGAAAATCAGCTGAAAAAAAAATTTGCTAGATGAAATTAGCGTCAAAAATTCCCATTCCTCAAGATCAAATTCCTCAAGATGCCAAGAAATAACTTTTGGAAATCGAGTGGCAAAGATAGAAATCTCCGCTGGAAACATCTGGACTATCTGTACTACACTTTACACTTATTACTGTAGACTTATATTTATAAACATTTTAATAGCCACACTTCCATATATTCTGCTATTATGTAAATATGTACATTTGTGTATTGTCATATTTTTGTAATTTGTAATTTTTGCCCAGCTGGTGAAAACATTTCACTGTACACTGTACACTGTACCTTATTATACATGTGACAGACAAACCACATCTAATCTAATCTTACATATGATATAATAACATTCACTGTACATTGTACACTATACCTTATACAAATCTGAATCTAAATCTGAATCTGAATCTCAAGAAGCAATTCATAGGAGGGACCCCGATATATTTGGCAGGCTATTTAATGTATTCACATACAAATAATCAAAATAAGGCATAAAGTCACCATGGAAAAGCAATTCAACCCATAAAGGTTGGAAAGTGGAATGTGGATTCATAAAGTGGTTCATAAAGTCCTAAAAAAATGTCTAACAAAACCAAGTGGTGCGTCGTTCATCCTCAATCGGAATGGGGAAGTGTACTGCGTCCACTATATTGCGTCACATGGTTCCGTGTACGTCACTAATGACATTACAGCGGCATGACAACAATAAGGACCAGTCCAGAGCAGCTTACCGGGAGCTGCTTCTCCAGGCAGTTGTAGAAGCTCTTGGTCTGGTTGGGCTTCAGCTTCTTCAGGGGGATCCGAGTCTCGCCGATGAACTCATTGTGCCGGAACTTGTCCTCGTCACACACCGAGATCCTGGGAGGAGGAAAGAAAGAAAACGTCACAAGTTCATGGGATCATGTGATTCCAGATTCCAGATTCCAGATTCCAGATTCTGTATTGTCCAATGTGCAACAGGTACAATGGAGTGCTTACTCCTCATTCACTCCCACATTCATTTGGATTTGAACAACAATACTATATTATGCAGCGACGGCTGGGGGTTGTCAAAGTAGGGGAGGAAGGTGGTCTTGTGAAGTTTGGTAGTGGCTGGGGTGGTGGATGGGGATGTTGGTGAGGGCATGTAAAACCCAGACATTTGAAACCGATTGCCAAACAGAATTGAAACCGATTGTGATTAAAATAAAGTGTTAAAATAGTAATATTATCAGTATTTTCACAGAGGAATCTGTTACATTAATGTATATATATTTTCTTTCTCTTGCAAGTTTCTTTTTCTCTGAAATTTTAGGGAGGATGGTCCTCCCTTTCCTCAATGGACGAGCCTCCACTGATACTATGCTATACCAAACTATGCAATACTATACTAAAAACAATACTGTATATGCTGTGTTACATTATTACGTTATGATATGATACATATAGGAGTTATAGGGGGCAATGTTTTAAACTATTACAGGCGGCATCTTGATGTACGGTTGGACAAGATGACACATTTTTTACCCAGGGAAACTGATCATCATTCAAACATTATGAAAGGGAAAAATGCAAGAAAAAATTACAAATTGGACATAAATTATAGCATTTATAAACTATGAGGCACTCAGTAGAGCGCATACTAAAAAGTCCCCTAGATTCCCACATCCGGATCCGAATCTGGATCTCGGTGCCAAAATCAAATCAACTGTTCCTTGGCCCATAGGTCATCTAACCACCAAGTTGTGTCAGATTCTGTACATAACTTTGTGAGTTATCTTGCTAACAGACAAACAGACAGACAGACAGACAGACAGACAGACAGACAGACAGACAGACAGACATACATAGAAACAGACAGACAGACAGACAGACAGACAGACGGGCGAAATCTTCGACGGCGGAGGTAGAAACAAATGAAAAGGTCATTAAATGAATGACATATAGTTGTATTCATTGCAAAATCTTCTTTGAAAGGGTGACCTTGTGGCCAGATGTGTCCAACCCAAAAGCACATAACACACCGAGACTTCCCTCCACAGAAATATGCAGCCATGCAGTCATTACATTTGATTCTAATCCTAGTTAATTAGTTTCCCCCCCCCCCTCGCCCCCTCACCCCTAGAGTTACGTTATCAACCATAGTTGGGGGAGGGCAGTTAAGTTACCTGTTTTAAACCCAGCAGGTGCCTCGGTACACGTCAGCCCCCATCAATGGGCTCATTTCACTGTTCTCTCTCTGTCTCTGGAGGCCCCACGCTTCAATTCAGCCTTTCAATAACTTTCAAATGAAAGGGAGTCATCGGTGCGTGACGGCACAGCACGGCGCGGGGGTGGGGGGGAGAAAGGGGAGTGTGTGTGTGTGTTTTAAAGGCCTCCACACCAGCCCTCACGACACCCCCTTCACAACCCATGTGTCAGTCAAGCCCGCTGCAGCGAATCGGATTGGTTAGAGGAGAGGGGGGCAAGGGGCGGGTCTTAAGATGGTTAGTTTACATTCACGGCAGACAAAGGTGCAGATATGCAAATATAATTATTATGCAAGCACGTGAAATGATGCATATAATCAGGGGAAGGCGAGATGCAGAGTGGGACCAATAACAGGGACGGAGCCTCGCTCAGAGTGACTGGATAAGAGGACTACTAATGGACTGAAATAAATCGGAAACACGTGCCCGGGAAGAAGTCAATAGTGTGTCTTCCCTTTGAACAGAATTGACTGGTAGTGCGTAAAGGTGGCTTGCAGTGGGAAGGTGCCGAGTTTGATTCTGAACGCCGACAGCTTGACGGCATCCCGGAAACCAGAAGCCAGATCCTGAGTCGATAGCTCATCTGAATTCACTCCAAGTCGCTTTGATTAAAACAGGATCCGTGGACAAAAGTGTCTGCTAAACCGCTAAACAGGACCTGTGGACCTGGCGTGGGTAACGGCAATAGCTCCTGGTCTTAATACCCCAAGTTTTTTGGAGGAATACTTCACATATTTCTTCAGCCAGGTCAGGTCACCACCCGGGCACCACCTGCGAGTCATGTTCAGTGGCGGCTTGCTTCCACACCGTCGGACGAGTGACCCCTACTGCGCCCGGTCGTGTTTCCCGAGTTCCCTCCGGGGCTCTGTCAATCACGCACACAGCGAGGCGCTTCGCTTCGACGCACACAAACCCGCTTCAACCGATCAAACTGAGACTTCTGATCGCGTGCGGATATTCCGTACGGACGGCTCTTTGGAGAGAGACTTGACGTATGGGCGCCTGAAATGAAGCGTGACACGTGTGCGTAGGGACACCAGGTGGGTCCTTAACCCACTCCCACACGGCACGTAAAAACGGTTAGTTCCATTAGGTTAGCGTGTCAGACCCTTCGTACAGATTCACCTTCACGGCTGAAAAATCCTCTTCTGAGATGGTCGTACTCTTCAATGTGTCAACAGGGAACAGGAACTATAAAAAAAGCTACCTTGGTTTGACTACACGAAAAAGGAGACTGCATGTAATTCCTCCCACCTCTTCTTCTCAATACGACACGATTCAAGATTCAAGATTCAAGATTCAAGATTCAAGATTCAAGATTCTTAATTTTGGAATGCTCACTACCCATTCACTCCCGCATTCTGAAGTACCACTATACTAACACTATAATTGACTATACTATGCAATACAATAGTATAAACAATACTATATACTATATGCTATATACTAAACTATATACTATAAACTATAAACGATGAAATTCAAGATTCAAGAATTTTTTTTGTACAATTGAATGCTTTCTCCCCATTATATATACATATACACATATATATATATATATATATATATATATATATATATATATTATAACAATACTTTACACAGCAAAAAGAACAATAGGAACAATCAGAACAATGTTCCATGAAACAGTGTCGTGATGATAGATACAATGAGGTTCATAAGGGAAGCATACATCGCCTGTTGTGCGTGTATGTGTTTGTGTGTATGTGTGTGTGCATGTGCGTGTGTCTATGTGTGTGTGTGTGTGTGTGTGTGTGTGTGTGTGTGTGTGTGTATCCTGGTATTGCCTGGCTACAGCCTGGGTGTAACCCCCAGTATTGTCATCCGAGATGAGCCCCAGACCCTCCCTCCCAAGTGGGTATGGCTTCATGGATGGATGGTTTATTTGACAAGAGAGACAGCGCGAGTACTGTACAGTGAATGCGTCATAGTTAGCCATGTGAGTGGTCCTTAACTGATGGCCCCTGCCAGGGCCAACAGCCCTGGGCCCAAGGGGGGGTCGTGGAGGTAATGGATATCCACGACTACGCGGACCGACGGTGGGGGGAGGAGGGGGGAGGGGGGTGTGGGTTGGGGGGGGGGGGGTGGGGGTGTGTGCTGGGTTCACTTTGTCACTGGCAGCCTTGACCGGGATAACCTTTACTACCGCACTGTGGGAGAACCTCACGGAGTTAACTCAAGAGTCAAAGTGCTCCACATCCATCTGGTGGGGAGAACCAAGACGCAGGGTGAAAACGGTTTGCAGTCGAGGCTGAAAGCACCTGGTTTGGTCGGTCGATTTTAGCGTACGACAAACGAGAACATAAAACATCTGCAACCGGACCGACAGATAGAACCGATATACAGTATAGACACCTTTATTGTACTATGTGTTTCACGTCAAGGATTGTTGGATTTTATTTATATTTTTTTTAAATGTTCTTTTAATAAATTAAGCTTCATTTCTTGCTGTTTTAATCCAAATGACTTTCCTTTTTCACAATACAATGTTCAGTTGTAAGGAAATTGATTGTGTATTTATTGTAAGTGTTGGTAAGGAGCGGGTAGCGGTCGTGGGGTGTCATGCTCAAGGATGCCTCAAAGGCAGACTCCGGGACAGCGAGATTCAAACCGAGAACCTTTTTTCGGCTGTGGGTTGAAACACCTTAGCCGCCGCAACTTGTACACCTGGCATGTCGCTGGGTAGCAAAATACTCAAGTACTACTTAACTAGTGAATAATTAGTGATTAGTTCCAGCCGTGGTTCAGTCGGTTTAGAGCGACAAACGTTAAGTTCGGGGGGACCTACCTGAGGGTTTTCCGGACCATGTCCTCGTCGGTGATGCCGTAGTAGGTGAGTGTCTCGCTCCACACTGGGTTCAGCGTGTTGTGCAGCGTCTTGGTTCGAAGTTTATTGGCCTGAGTGGCAGAAGGAAGGAAGGAAGGAAGGAAGGAAGGAAGGAAGGTGAGCTCAGTGAGACCACTTGATGCATAACGATAAGGTCAATTCAACGCTTTTCCTCCTTCATGCCTCCGTATGATTGACATTAGTGAAATTCGATTCAATGTGATTTGAAGGTGCACGCAAGACTTCCCACACATGCAGCCACATGAACACACACACACACACACACACACACACACACACACACACAAACATGGATGCGAGCACACACACAGACAAACACCCACACTCATGAACACACACACACACACAAACACACACATGATAACACAATCACCCAACCACACACACACACACGCACGCCCGCCCGCCCGCCCGCCCCCACACCCACACCCACAGAGGTTAGCTGACTGTTAATGAAAACACTGTCAGTGAACACAATACAAACAGCGGCCTACGTTTACATGAAGCAGGCAGCAGCAGGCATAATTGGGCCCGTTGCGGGAGCCTAATGAAGAAGCTATTAGCGAGACCATCGCGCCAAAGATACATCCAAAGCGCCGCCGTGCAGCGGGGCTGCGGATGAAGTATGAAGTGGTAATCACATGCGTGAACGCCGCCACGCTCACCATACCGGCGTCCGCCCGCTCTCACGTGTCGACACCTCCCCAACCCCCCCCCCCCCCCCCCCTGCCCCTTCCACCAGGGGCCACGAATCAACGTACAGGTCATGGGAGTGCACCGAGAGTGAGGCCCACCTGACTACACCTTTAGAGGAGGAAGCGCTTCGATGGATGAACACGGCGGACACTTCCCACCGCCCCTGATTGGGGGCGATACGGGGCGTAGGGCCACACGTTTGCTGTCCCCCAACCCGGAGGAGTTACGAGAGTCAGCAGTATCCACCCCCACCTCCAGCCGTGAACCAGCCCACTGCTGACTTCCATACCCCCTCACCATCCCGGGGTTGGTTCACGGCTGGACGTTGGGGGCGGATATTGCTTGGGCGGTTCTAATATCTGATGCGGCTGTCTGTAATCAGCCCGGGCTGACGGCATCACGGGGTAAACAGACAGCTGATTGTTATTGTTGTTGTTTTCTACCGTCAGCCAGCTTGCATACTGACCGAGACGCACTGACTCACAGACTCACTGACACACAAACACACACACACATGCAGAGACCCACCCACCCACCCACACACACACACTAACACATACATAAACACATGCATGCAGAGACACCCCCACACACACACCTTATAATCCCACCTACAGCGACAAGGATCTCATAACATCGACTGTTTGATATGTAATCCCTAAAAAGCAGTAGCCCCCCCCCCCCCCCGCCTCAATTACCTAATAACTGTCTGCAAAGTAAAGCGATGACCCAGTGGTGAGTGAGTTCAAGGGCCTGGTATCATCGGTAGGACAAACCTTGGTCCTTTTAGAAACTCTGTGTGGACCTCGGTGGCTAAGTGGATTGTTGGCAGCAGACGTGAACCAAGTGATCCACTGAATTACAATATGGACCCGTACGACACAGTCATTTACGCCCCTGAGGGGCACGGATGCGGCGAATCGACTTGAGCTGCCGCGAAAATGAAATAAAAAAATGAATTGGTTATACATCCTTGTTACAGATCCCCGTAAGCTAACGGTGGCCCTGAGAGCTCAAACACACTGCGCCTTGAGGAAAACACACACACACACAATCACGATAGGAAAGCGTCTTCATCCGTCTGACAGCGACGCACTGCGACTTCAGAGATCAGAATGCTTTTATTGCCATTCGAAAGTGTCATTGTCCTGACACTCTTAAAAACCAACAATTGAGAAAAGACAAGAAAGGCTTAAGAGACAACGTGGGAGAAGACAAAACACAAGCACACGTTAGGAAAAGCGTCTGCATCTGTTTGACAGCGTCTGCGTCTGCATCTGTTTGACAGCGTCTGCGTCTGCATCTGTTTGACAGCAACGCACTGCATTTAGACACAACAGAACACATTACAGAAGCGCACCGCAATCATACCGAATGGGACGAATGGAAGTGATTCCAGAGGACACTTAAAAGTGATGAACAAGTCTGGACACACTTGTTGGTGCCGCCGTTTGCGACTATTAAAGTCGTTATAGAAGACCACCGTCAGTGGTGTAGCAAATTAGCTAAAAATGTACTTATTTTCGGGTTTTATTTTAACCGTGTGGTTGCATGATTCAGATATCGTTTTAGATACCTGCTTCTGACCCAGCATTGGCCTTTTGCTTAATATTACCAATTCAAATAACCTGACGAAATTCATGGTGTAACCACACAATTCATGGTGAAACATGCTTGTGCATTCTTCACAGGCTCTGGAGGATCCTGAAGGTGATCTCATCAGTGGAGGCCTGTGGAAGGGGTGTGGATTCCAATGAGTGAATGAGGAAGACCATCTTGCTTGATCGGTGTTACATTACATTACATTACAGTCATTTAGCAGACGCTTTTATCCAAAGCGACTTACAGTAATGTGTTTCAACAAAGGAAGGTAAGAGAACAACTCGTCACCAGAAGTCAAAAGTGCATTTAATTTCTAACAAGTCTCCAATAACTGAACCAGTCAATCTATAATATGTATTCTACTTTGGACTGACTTAATTGACGCTACGAGGAAGGATCCGGGAAGTGTGTCCTGAAGAGATGGGTTTTCAGCCTGCGGCGGAAGATGGGGAGTGACTCTGCAGTCGTGACCTCCGTGGGGACTTTGTTCCACCAAATTACCAAATTGGGGCCACAGGACGGAGAAGAGCCGTGACCGCGTAGATCGGCCACACATAAGTGAGATGGCAAGCAGACGGCCCGAAGAAGCCGAGCGAAGTGGACGGGTTGGGATGTAGGCCTTGACCATTGCCTGGAGGTAGGATGGAGCAGTACCTTTTACTGCCTTGTAGGCTAGCACCAAGGTCTTGAACTGGATGCGAGCAGCTACAGGTAGCCAGGGTAGAGTCCGAAGGAGGGTAGATGTGTGGGAGTACTTGGGGCGGTTGAACACCAGGCTCGCTGCAGCTTTCTGAATGAGCTCCAGGGGCCTGATGGCAAATGCCGGGGCGCCAGCAAGGAGGGAGTTGCAGTAGTCCAGCCGGGAGATGACAAGAGCCTGGATGAGCACCTGCGCAGCCTTTTCAGTGAGAAAAGGCCGAATCCTCCTGATGTTGTAGAGGAGGAATCTGCAGGAGCGTGTCATCGATGCAATGTTTGCCGAGAATGACAGTTGGTCGTCCAGGGTCACACCCAGATTCCTTGCGGTCCGAGTCGGTGTCACCACAGCATCATCATTGGTAACAGCCAGGTCTCGGTGCGGACAACCCTTTGCCGGGAAGAACACTAGCTCAGTCTTGTCCAGGTTGAGATTTAGGTGGTGCATCGACATCCAATTTGAGATGTCTGCTAAGCACACGGCAATGCGTGTTTCCACTTGCGTGTCCGAGGGGGGAAACGACAAGACCAATTGGGTGTCATCAGCATAGCAGTGGTAGGATAAGTCATGGGAATGGATAACAGCACCAAGGGATGTAGTGTAGAGGGAGAAGAGAAGAGGACCTTGGACCGATCCTTGTGGAACCCCAGTAGTCAGTTGGCGTGGTTCCGACACAGACCCTCCCAGTGCCACCTGGTAGGAGCAACCCATCAGGTAGAATGCAAACAAGGCGAGAGCAGAGAAGGTTGAATAACCAGCATGGCCTCTATGCCAGAGGAGAGGGCCTATCGACTGAAGACACTCTACCTTGTGGCTGGGAGTGAAACACCCCACTCCTTATATATATATATATATTTTTTTAGTCCTTAGTCCTTACCTATTAGTCCTACAGAGTGTAAATTTCCACACTGCGGGACATATAAAGGACTAAAAATAAATATGCATTTTACCCATCCCAGTATTAGGAGCACTGGGCAGCTATTTATACAGTGCCCAGGGAGCGGTGTAGGGGGTGCCTTGCTCAAGGGCACTTAGGCAGTAACCTGGAGTTTTGGGGACTTGAACCGGCAACCTTGCGGATCCCAAGCTTAAGTCCTTACCCACTGAGCTACTGCCCCATAAATACCCACGGGACCCATTTGGGTCAATGGGTCCATCTATTTAACACAGAGGACTTGGATACTGTTTACTGTCTGGCTGGTTATTTTGTCAAGAAACCACCCAAACAAACATCCCTACCTACCATCCAACCAACCAGTATAACCCTGTGTACAATAATTGTTGAAAGAAGGAATTTGCATAAAATGTGGAATATATAAAATGATATAAAAATAGTCTCGTAGATGGAACACATCTACGAGACTAGTTATGACTGGTGCCCCATGGGCCTTTTCAATCAACTCACCATTGATCAATTGATGGAAAACAAGGAATACATCTTGCGACAATTTGCTGAACATCCTCAAACAAGCGCAGAAAACAAATATGCTAAATTGTCTGTCACCGCGTCTGGGTTCCCAAAAAGCGTGTGCCGAACATAAAGTGTTTCCCGCGACAAATGTTCAGGATTGGTTTACGCAGTTGATGGATCTAAACATGCAGGAGAACCGGTGGGGGTGGCCGCTCTGTTGTCTGTCATCATAAATTGTTTTTATTGTTATTTATATTGTGTACACTATTTTTTATAGTACAGTGTTTTAGAAAATCCTTACTGCGGGAGGGAATGGGGAGTAAGCATTCCATTGTACTTGTTGCATATGGCAAATAAAAGTTTTGCAACGCCGCGAATACCGTATTTTAGCCCAGTGTAAAAACAGTATAAATGAGGTGAGATGGATGGTTTTGCTCACTGTACTGTATATACAATGATCTGTTTGCATGTATTGGTTGTTGTTGATGTTGTTGTTGTTGTTGTTGTTGTTATTGTTGTTGTCAAATGTCCACAGCTCTATGATCCTCGAAGCTGTCCGAGCAGCAGCAGAACAGGTCAGCAGGAGCATACAGTATATCTACCTGGCATCTGTGGGAGAACAGAGAGGTTTTTATTTTTTCCCGAATGAGTCACCGCCAGAACCAAACCTGCACTCAAAGCACTGTTGTGAAGGATCGTTCACAACGGACGCTATCGTAGAGATGAAATACAAGCTAGAGGATCTGGCTTTCACCGCCGGATTGTAATCAATCAATTATTAATTATACGAGGGAGCAATATTAAATAGGGCCATACAGACAGGAATATCTATCCTCTACCCACACATTGCTCTGAACTAACTACATACATGAAATCAAATTAGCCTTTTTTTTGTAATATAGGTTCAGGCATGTGTGTGTGTGTATGTGTATGTACTGTATGTGTCGATTAGCGTGTGTGTCTATGACACACCACACACACACACACACACACACACGGACACACACACACACACACACACACACACACACACACAAATGTAGATAGACAGAGACAGCAACAGGGTGGTTTTTTATGGCGGTCCTGATTACCGTGTGGTTTTATTTCCCCTTGAAACCAATGTTATTTGCGGCGATGGACACTCCGTCATCTTGCGTTGACAGGCGACGTTGTGCAATCCGGTCGACTGTGTGTTGTTTAGCCCCCTCTATTCGACCATCGTAACATGAATTGCTAGCCCGAGAATCGGCGGCGGTGACATTTTGGCCTGTTCTGACTGTGCTTACTTAAACGACCCCGTGTGTTAGAAGGATACACTTGCTGCCGAGGATTGCACATACTGTATTTACTTGACGTGCGTGAGCGTAATAAAGTCATTTTGACTCCATTCAAAAGCAAAACATGGACTCATGGCCCACCTCTTCAACCACCTGGGAGTCATTCTCATGGGATTGCTATTAAAAAGGTAATGCTATGCTCTGGTAATGGTGTTTTAAGAAGTCTTAAGTAACCGGCGAGTAAACCTCGGTGAGGGGGGGATTTAAAAATTAAGGGAAAATAATTGGAACCCCATTAGCTCTGGTTCCACAGACCAAAGCGCCGTTCTAAGTGTACCCGTGTGTTTACATTTAAAGACACTCAGGCAGGCTAAACCCGCCGCTCTCACAAAGACGATTTTGACAGTGAGGTCCTTAAAACTGTGAAGTGCCTTCTCTTAGTAAGTGGCAATAACGCACTCCCATAGCCCGCCTGGCAGCGAACAAACATGGCTGATGCCTCCC
This sequence comes from Muraenolepis orangiensis, assembly GCA_027704905.1. Classification (NCBI taxonomy): domain Eukaryota; kingdom Metazoa; phylum Chordata; class Actinopteri; order Gadiformes; family Muraenolepididae; genus Muraenolepis; species Muraenolepis orangiensis. The sequence goes on along the minus strand of CM051011.1, from coordinate 25,835,780 downwards.
TAATCATAAAAAAGATTATTTCCCTTCCCCCCCTCAAATGTATGTGTAGCGGTAATGAGAACACCTCCCCGCATACAAGAAGACGGCTGCCTGGCAAATGAGGAAGATCCTGCATCCTCGTTCTGCTTTGTGTCCATCAGAGACTGAGAGTCAGCGAGGAAACGTCTTGAACTCATTTCGGCTATAAAGGAACATTAAGCTTTAGGAACTTTGATGGATTGAACCATCATAACAGTAACAGGAAAATATCTGATGAAGATAATAAGAATTATTCTAATAATAATAATAATAATACTAATACTACCAATAGTAGAAGTAGTATTTGTATTTTTATTTAAAAAAAATATTATAAAGCAAATAATGATGATAAACACCATATTATCCATTTTGTATTTTGTGTTGTACTTTTTTATTTTGTCTTGTTGACATTTTTGAATTTCCTATTTCCTTGTATTGCTGGCAGCTACTCACTGTCTATTATCATGGGTGACTCTATTGGCCTTAATCTCAAATTAATCTCTATGACTTTTCGTTCCCCCCCTCCATCTGACCAATAATACTACCACACGGCCCATGCAGTGCCCATGCAGTGCCCACGCAGTGCCCTTGCAGTGCCCTTGCAGTGCCCACGCAGTGCCCTTGCAGTACCCATGCAGTGCCCACACAGTGCCCTTGCAGTGCCCACACAGTGCCCATGCAGTGCCCACACAGTGCCCATGCAGTGCCCACGCAGTGCCTATGCAGTGCCCTTGCAGTGCCCACGCAGTGCCTTGCAGTGCCCTTGCAGTGCCCATGCAGTGCCCACGCAGTGCCCACGCAGTGCCCACGCAGTGCTGGCCGGAGCCGTAGCAGTGAGGGGCCTGGCATGGCGGGTAAGTGTTCTGGTGTTGGTGTCACAGCTCATACCAAGCCTTACCGCTGAGGCTTTGAAGGCCCGGAATCAGGCAGCTCCACGGTTCCTACATTTTATGCGCGTTTTGTCACATTATAATTTTTTTGCCTCCCACAGTTCCCGGAGAATTCCCACGTTGATTTTGCCGACCCTTTCCTCAGCACTAATTGTGAAGCAAAAGAGATGAAGTGACTCTGTGAGTGCTAGCAGTGGTTGTTGTTGTTGTTGTGTTTGTAAGAGGCATTCATTTGAAATATGGAGCACTCAATTAAAAGCCCAGGGTGCAATAGGAGAAGCCTGGGGCAACAACATATTTCATCAGTGTTGATTTACTTGCTATATATGATTTGAACATTGTTACTTCCCGACAGAAAATGCTACTTATCCAGGCACACCATGTAAAGATCCTGTGTTGCAAAAACATAACTAATAAAATGTGTTGCAAAAACATAACTAATAAAATGTTCGAGTATAATGCACATATTATATTGCATGCCGATTTCACGTCTTTGAATATTGTTGACAAGGAATCACTTAAAAAAACAATGAAAAACGATATTAAAGTGAATGCAATAATTATGTCTCAACCACTGTTCACTCTTATGCCGAGGACAGATGTTCTGTACCCTAGATAAATGTCCTTTTTTCATTAAAAAGAGAGAAATGATGTGGAAAACAATACCGTTTAATAGCAGAACATCCTAAATAAATGTGCCATAATAACCCAGACCATGGCCATGTCTGAGGGGGGGTTGGGGTCTCTGAAGTCTCCCGAGTAACTCTATAACTGTAGTTCTATGATTGTACAACAAGAGTTATTGTCCCACTGAAAATTCAACACTATACCAACATGGGCCCTACCCACATATCCCACTTCACCGTGCATATGAGGGCCCCACCGAGCCTAGACGGCAACGCCTACAACAATATAACTACAGTTATAATAGCAGAGTTTTCTTTCTGTTTGACAGAGGCTACGCCATCGAGGCTTCACCGCCAGAGTGTCGAAGCGAGTGCTTGAGACAGTCTTTTTTATCCTTGGCACCTAACAAACTGTGTTGTGATGATGTCTACCTCTGAACACTCTGAACTACCTCTGTGTCCCTCGTAATGACACGTTGGACAGGCAGACCGAGTGCCCTAGCTGATGCCTCTATAGCGGCTAAGTCAGCGCCGGTAGTGCAGGTAGGGTCCCAGTCTTAAAGGGATAGTTCCTTCATTGCCACTCATTTGAAAAAGCACATAGGGCGATAAAACAGTAACTTCTAAAAAAGTTTTTCACAAGCACCCGCTGCTATTTTCTATTTGATTTAATTTTTGTTGTAGTAAAAAATAGATTTTTCTGTGGGAGTTGCCATTTTGTCTGTCACGTGACCAAATTCAGCGGATGTGATGTCAATGTGCTCAATCACGCCGCAATCGACTATAGGCCGATATCACGGCACAGTTGAAAGCCCGTTAGAAATCGCTGAAGCAGTGTATCCCAAGTTCCGGTTCATGCATTCACCTTGGCATTCACCATGGAGGACAGTTATCGCTGGACCACATCGCTGCATAACCTTCCAAAAGTCGGTCCAGACGATGTGGTTCAACTAGTGAATGAACACTACAGTGAAGAAGTCTAAATCATACAATTCCCCGACATTGTGTCTTGTGGCTCTATCTGGATATATCGCCATATAACGAAGGCGATTTAGTGTAGGAGCAGAGGTATGCTTATGTATTTAATATAGGCAATTTATTTGACGGATTTCAATCTATTTCAATGTACCTTTTCATTTACATGTGCAGCTGTATATTTTCTAAAAGGGAATGCCTGTTATTCTTGTGAATATGAGTTGTCTTAAAATAAAAGTGCTTGTGACATCATACATGTGGCATTGAGTTAAAACTGAAAAATTTGCCAAATTCGTATAAAATACCGATATATATCGTATATCGCGATGCAGCCTAGAAATACCGGGATATGATTTTTGATCCATATCGTCCAGCCCTACTTGGGACCAGTGCTTTTAATCACACACATACCCGACATTATGTGGCTCTATTCGGATGAGAGATGGAGTGTGTGTGGGGGTCAGGACCAGTGCTTTTAATCATACACATACCCGACATTATTAGCCTATTCCGCCCACTTTTCGAGACGTATATGCTCTCCTTGTCAAAGTGCAAACTGCAGACATACGTGCTACCCCTGAGAACATGAAACGAGGGACCTTCATCCCTCCTTATCAGCCTCACCCAAGACTTGCGGAGGAGTTTGTCTTTGGGTAAATGGTGTAAACGGAGGTAGGGCTGTCTTTGTTTAGACGTTGAGCAGCCGGTACACTACAATAACAGAGAGGAGAGGAGGCGGCCATAGTTTATCACGTATCTGGGGTAACTACCGGAAGAAAGAGTACACTCCTCGGCGATTTTTAACGTTCCAGAAGCAGGAAGTGTGACATAGGCCTATTGAGCAGTCATTCACTATTGTTCGGCATGTGCATTGTGCGTTGATTTAAATCGTTCAATATCGACCCAATGCCGTATCGCGAAATACTGCAAGGTATCTGACAAAAGGAATCTATAAGGACCATGCACACGTCTTCAAAGTGCCGATTCAGCGATCGAGGCTTCAAACACAAAGGCAGTTGTTTGGGAAACGGTGACGCACGCACTCCTACAGAGCAAGTCCTAAGCAGTGCCAAGACAGCAAAGAGAAGTGAGTCAAGAAGCAGAAAACAAGTGAGTAAAAAACACGCGTTTTGTAGTTAGTAGGTGTTGTGTTCAAAACAATATATTCTATATAAGTTGTCTATATCCCTGCATAATATAACTATATTATATTTATATAATATAAGATATTATATTATATAAACTATATTTATTAAGCTTTGTATCAGGATTATCCTGATACAAATAATATAGTATATATAAATAGTATATATACTATAATATAGTATATCAAATAAATAGAATATAGTTATATAATATAGCGCTTCTGCGTTGAACGTAATCTGGCTCCTTTAGTACGCACAGCCCCATGGGCGCATGGCGGGGATATAGACAACTTATATAGAATATAGTTTAGAACACAACGATGGCTACTGCTGCCCCTGTGGGGCCTAGGCCTCCTTGGTTCAAACCTATACGGTTGAACCCCTCTTTCTGCATTCAATTCAATAGTTTCTTCCTCACTGGATGAATCACCTCGATAACTCGCCATTTAGCAGGTGTACAACGGAGCACGTATGACGTCAACGGCTTCATACCGATCACATGACTAGTAAAAATGGCGGCGTCCAGTGCAAAAACGATAAATGTTTCAATAAAAATCGATTAAAAATACTAAATGAAGTCGGAAATCGACCATATGTAGAAAACATAAACTATCTACACGTACATCATTTTTTTATTCTCCTAGCCTATTAGTGAACTTTCCCATTAATCGACAGTTATCTCTAATGCTGTTTGTTCAAAACATCTCGAGTGGATTTGGTGGTCGTGCTCTGGAACCCGGATAGATCCGAGGGAGCTCGCGAAATGAGCACTTTGCCATAGTTTTAAACCCTCAGGGCATGACCCTATGACCATAGTGTGTGCTTTTTAGTACCGCATGCAATTGAACTATTAAGCTAATCAGATCAGCTTTTGTGTAGCGATAGAGAATGAATGGGACAACGTGAGCTAATGGACTTTTAAAAGCAGGGCCATGATGTGCATCTACTTAGAACCATGGCACCGGAGATAAGTTCTCCCGGCCACGGTCACGACTAATGCGAGTCATTTTTCAGGGGATTTGACCACAAGGGATGTGCCAGCGGAATTGAGGGAAGTCAACAGGCTGTGGCGGCATTGGGAAGCATCCGGTTTCTCTTCCACGATGGTCGATGGTCATCGTTAGCGATAGCCACACCTGACAAAAGCCTACAATGGCATTTCATCAAGTGGTGTGTGTGTGTGTGTGTGTGTGTGTGTGTGTGTGTGTGTAAATCAGGCAAAGACCTGAAACACTGGGTGTCTCCAGCTTGTATGACAATGTTTCCAGCACACGGGTGAGTGGCGCCCCGTGGGAAACAGGCTCCTGTTTGCAGGTTTACGGGATTGCGATCTGACCTGGACCTGAAGTCAGCGGCGCTGGGTTTTAGTCGGAAGGCGGGCCTTCCCTGAGAAGGGAGATCCTTCACAGCCACAAGTAAAGAGGACATGAGGCTGTCAACCGGGCCACTGCGCTATGATTTAGCTGTCGTTTTTCCGCCAAAAACCCTTCTCGCTTCTGCCCCCCCCCCGCCGAATAAACAACTAGGTTACAGTCGTTTCTTTAACCTCACAGGATCTTCCCGCTCATGTGAACTGCCGTTATGATGTCATCATATGTCAATCTTCACCTGCGACAACAGGAAAGTGTTCCTGTCTTCACTCGAAGCCAGCGGGAAAAGCAGAGATACCTGATTCACCCTGGTGAACACACACGGCCAAACGGCTGTGGCTTGTCATTATTGTGTGATGTGTCCATTAAGGTCCATAACATTTCATATGAACCCAGGAGGGGGGGGGGGGGGGGGGGGTGAATTGAGCCATGTGAATATGACTTTTGTCTCATGTCTTCATGAAGCATGTGTTGTCACAGTGCTTTGTTAATATTACTTTCATTTCATTTCATCGTTTGTTTTATTCATTTCAGGCAGGGACAGCAACGAGTATTTTGTGTGTTCTTACAGCGCCACGACCCCATGTGTATGTTCATGTAGGTTTCCTCCTGAAAACTGATGACAGACACATGTCTTTTTTGAGGATCTTATTGAGAGATCTCTGCCTAATGCCCCATAGTAAAAGTGTCATGTATGGCCCCCACCACCCCACCCTGTTTATTAATATTATTATTTTTTATTATTGGAAAAAAACTTTTTTATAAAGAAAATAATTTTATTTGAAAATAATGATAACACACATCACACATTGTGTTCAAATTTGCCTAACTTGGCAAACAAAACCAAAACAGGCTAGATAGATTGCAATGAAACAGTAGTGCAATAAAATAGTAGTGCAATAAAACAGTGCAACATTTCAGTACATCGCGTCTTCTCATTCAGCTCGTCTTCTACATCGCTGGGTTGTTCGCTCTCACTCCCGCTATCGTCACTCACGGTGTCTGCTTCCCCGTCTCCTCCCACATCACGTCATCCTCGCTGCCATCCATGGCATTTGATACGCAGCATTTCTTAAACCCATTAATGATGCTTTCTGGGGAAATGTCAGCCCATGCTTGCAAGATCCATTCACAGAGCAAACGGCAAAAAAAGCAGGCTTTTGGATTTTTCCAGACGGTGTCAGTGCGTGATTACCAGCCAGGAGCCACTCTGTGGATCTCTTGCGCAGATTAACCTTGAATGGTTTGTTAACGACCACATCCAACACCTGCAGCTGGCTTGTCATTCCGCCCGGTATGATCACTAGGTCACCATTCAACTCTTTCACTTTTCACTTTCACTCTTTCACTCTTTCACGCTTTTTGACTGGCCCAGTCAAGTGTCCATGGAAAGCATCCAGAATCAACATATTCCTCTTCTTTCTGAGTCCCCCACGCCATCTGCCCCACACCACCTTGAGCCAGTCCACCACAAGCTCCGTCTCCATCCAGCCCTTTGCCTGGGCACTACCATAATGCCAGCTGGCTGCCTCTTTAGGTACAGTCACTGCCTCTTTAGGTACAGTCACTGCCTCTTTAGGGACAGCCTTGCGTTTTAAAACCACGTACGGGGGAAGTTTTGTCCCATCTGCGAGGCGCGTTAACATGACAGTTACTCGGCTCTTCTCGTTTCCAGTAGACTTCACAATCACTGATTTGTCGCCTTTCTTATGCCCAGTGACAGATGTTGGCATGTCAAAATACACAGGCGTTTTTCTTTTTTCAAGTTGGTCGCTGTGTCTCTCCATTTCTATCTCTCCAGGTAACTGTTTTTATGTACTGTTACTTTAAGACTTTGAGTTACTTTAAGTGTCGCGCGGTGTCTCGGAACACTCGTTTGGCGCGATATGTTGTTGTGCAATTACGTGTGCAAAAAAGCGGTAATTCGTTTTCTTATGCCCAGACATTGGGACGTGTTGTAGTGTATTGTGTGTATCGTGATGTGGGTTAGGTACATATTATGTTGTTTAAGAAAAAAAAAAAAAAAGTAGTTTCCTCCTATTCCTATGAAGAGATGCAGACACAGCTGGAGGCGGAGTGGCTGGAACCATCTCATTCTCAGCCCATACCCTGGCTAACGGACATAATGTGTGTTGCACGCTCAGGGCATGCGGTAGAGAGGGACGTGGGATGTGGTGTTCGTACCTTGCTGGCGCCTGGCAGGAGGTGCAGCTTCACATAAGGATCCGAGAGTCCGTTGTGGTCCATCGGTTTGAGGCCCTAAAGGGGGAGGAATGAGATGAGAGGCAAGATGAGGGGAAAAACAACATACCCTCTCTTTATGGAACACCGGCATGCAATAAAACATAAAGGAAAAGGAAATATGGTCATCAGAGTTAAAATAGGATTGACAAACCTAGTTGAGAGTAAAACAGAAATTCACAGTCTTGTTTCGTTGTTTCGTTGTACACTACCTTTTGTAGTGTAATCACAATGGGTTCAGCCAAGATTCATTTCATTTTCGAAACAATTTGGTGATATAAGCCCCTCTGAGCCCGGCCTTTGTAAAACCCAGAAACCGTCCATTAGCTTTCAGGTTTCTCGGCGGGAGAGGCCGAGTAAGGAACACACATGAAAGGAAATAACGTCCCAGGGTTCACAGCGCTCGCAGAGTTCTTCTTGTCAAAAAACAATGCACGCTGGTGGGAAGTTTCACATTCTACTGAAGGGCAAATCAATAGGACTACCATCGAGCGAATGGCCATAAAGGTCACACTGGACCAAGCAGCCACATAAAGCCACAGGCCACAGGGGTGGGGAGGTATTGAAACACAACTGAGGACAAGTGTCCATCACGGGGGGAGAAGAGAGTGTTTCCAGCGGGCATTGAGTCCCACCGCGGGGGAAACACTCAGTGCTAACAACCCCACTGCTACAGCACTGTTATGTTTGTACTTTCACCTGTTTTACACCACCCCCCCCCCCCCCCTGCTCTCTCCATCACCCGCTTACCACTCTTAGTGGCAGTAGACAACTAAAAACATTAGGCTTTTTTACTTTATAATCCTCTCTGTCTTTGTGGGTTTTTTTTTTATGTGTGTGAGTGTGTGTCAATAAGATTACCCTGCTGGAATCTCATTGAATGAAACCTCAGAATTTACAACACCTGCTGTAAGTACGTATGCTATGCTCCCTCCTCCCCCCCCCCCCCCGCCCAATCCTATGTAGTCCATTGACAGCTAATGAATTTGGGTTTAAGTGACTTGTAGGGCGTGAAGGAAGGAAACACCCTTTCTACAGGCAATGAATCACAAGGGCTTTGTTTTATTGTCCATCCTGCATACATACAAAACAAACACTGTTTTCCCCGTCTCTGTTTTCAGTTCACGTTTGGCGATGGCGCGTTAAGGTTTAAGCGGTGAGTCGTTAGGGTAGAAATTCAATGACAAATGCAAGCCTCATGAGCGTTCCAGAGTTCAGTGGCGGCGGGGGGGGGGGGGGGGGGGGGCTGGGGGGAGATATTTGATACGTACATTTCCATCCGAAATTCATCATTTGTATTGATTTACTCCCTGGTGTATGTTCGTCCATGTATTGATCGATAGCGAAAATGCTTAATCTGCAATGCTTATCACACTACTTGCTAGTAAACCTGGTGAAGCTCTGTGCCCTCTCTCTCTCTCTTTAATATTCTCTTTCTCCTCCGTCTCATAAAACGTGGCTCCTCTCAGCGGCGACACACAGGCCAAGAGGAGAGAGAGAGAGAGAGAGAGAGAGAGAGAGAGAGAGAGAGAGAGAGAGAGAGAGAGAGAGGAGAGAGAGAGAGAGAGAGAGAGAGAGAGAGAGAGCACGGCCTCTATATCAACCCGTCAATAATGTTCACCACATAGATCATCCGGAGGGATCCGCATTGTCGTGCAACATGCCAATTAATAAACATAATTAAAACACTACTGCGACGACAGTGACGTGTGTGTCATTCATCAACGTCCAATATTGACCGATGTATTGACCATAAATTAAACCCCCCCCCTCCCGCCCTCCGCTTGATTTGTTCATCAGAATTAAACAAAACAAACTGCTTTCTGAGAACTGGGAACGCACAATGGGGTCTATTTTTCTGTCACTATACTTGAGTATAACTGCACATGTAAAGGTAGCCATTCCTCGATATATAAACGCTTGTTTATTGTTTGAGGTTTCAGTGTGGGCCAAAGAAGGCAAATCAATAAAACTGGTCTATATTTCATTTAAAAAACACCCAATATGAAAAAAAAAGTGAATGGATGACCAGCTTCTTTGGAAGGTGTGTGTTCTCTCTCTCTCTCTCCCTCTCCCTCTCCCTCTCTCTCTCTCTCTCTCTCTCTCTCTCCCCTCCCCCCCTCTCTCTCTCTCTCTCTCTCTCTCTCTCTCTCTCTCTCTCTCTCTCTCTCTCTCTCTCTCTCTCTCCTCTCTCTCTCTCCCTCTCTCTCTCTCCCTCTCTCTCTCTCTCTCTCTCTCTCTCTCTCTCTGCTGTTTCTCGACCGTTTTAATTTTATTTTCAATGTTTTATTTTATTCTAATGAAGTAAAGAAAGGATAATGAAGTGTTAAGTTAAGTTAAGTTAAGTTATCAGGGAGCCACTAAGGCAATAAGACCGCTGTCTCCCGGCCGTGGGACTGGACACTCTGGAGCACAGAGTGAAACAGGGAGCATCAATAAGCCAAGGAGTGTTGTCCGCTGATATACAGATAGAATCACACACACACACACACACACACACACACACACACACACACACACACACACACACACACACACACACACACACACACACACACACACACACACACACACACACACACACACACACACACACACACACACATTATGCAAGTTTCTTTGCATAAAAGGCTGATTTTATGTAAATGTGGGCAGTTAATTCATGGACTGAGAACCATATAACACATTCATAAAATTCCCATTTCCCCCCCATATGTTGTACATTTTGTCTATCTATTGTAAGACCCAGCATACAAATACACTGGTATCAACGAGTGTGAATGAGTCTTAAGTCTGTTGAAAACCGATCACGTTTTCATAATTATTGAATTGCACAGCAATCAATAGCACGATAAGAGACGATAAGAGACGTTTCATTTTGGATACTTCATTTGATATCCCCTCAAAACCGTTTACATTCAAGGGGAACAGCTGAGACCGCGAGGCACCACTCTGAGGCACCGGGAGAATGCTGTATATTATAAACACCGCTACTGCACAAAACCCACGCTTTCATTTCGCCACCTCAATCTCCCAGCCAGCCTTGAACTGTTGTCTTCACTCCCAACCTCTTATTGGCTTGGTCTTCCATTACAGGGAACACCCAAGGCAGAACTGGTCTGAACCGATACGGAACAAAAAGGAGGGACTGCAGTGAGTGCACTTATCTAAATCAATCTAGAGGTTTCTGTATTTAAACACATGGGCACCGTCATCTCGACACAGGCAAAGAAATAAGGCCCTACCCACAACGCGTGTTCTGTTCTGCCAAATAAACAACTAGCTTTTGCTGCCATCATGTCCGCCGTATTCTGTCCGCCGTAAGACAGAAAATAAACATACAGTATGTTTGTATAATACGGTAATAGCGGTGGACCAAGGGGGGGGGGGGGGGGGGGGGGTCCTCATTTCAACTCGTCATCCACTCGCATGTTTCATTTCCTGCTGGCCACAAGTCAGGAAACACTTCGTGGGGGTGTCACGCCACGCAAGGAAGTTGTTGAAACGCTCTCTGATGAGATCTGATTGAAGGGGCGTCACACACACACACACGCACGCGCACACACACACACACACACACACACACACACACACACACACACACACACACACACACACACACACACACACACACACACACACACACACACACACACACACACACACACACACACACACGTACGCTCACGCACGCACACACACACACACACACGCACACACGCACGCGCACACACACACACACACACACACACACACACACACGTTCACTCTCTCTCACCATCCTCTCTCTGCCTGCCCTGCACGTCTCGCGGCTCTCACCTGAGCCAGCTGTAATTTAAGCCGCCGAAGACACCCGATGTTGTGCCGGAAGTGACTGAAAGGACAGCTGCACGTTAGCCTTGATTGCGCCGGCTTTTGCCTGTGAATGAATAGCTGATTGATCATAATTACCGGAGGGGAGGGGAGGGGAGAGGAGGGGGAGGGGGGGAGGGGGGGGGTGTTGGGGGGGGGGGGCGCGGTGATAGGATGATACTATAGGCTAACCACTGCGTAAAGGTGGATGGATGGGCAACACGGATCCCGAGGTCTGCGACACACGCACACCTGTCCCCCCGTGTCCCTCGTGCTCATCCGTAACAGCTTTTTCAAAAACGCTGCAGATTAACACAAATAAATAAAAAATTAAGTCTTGTCAGGGGGGGAGGAGGACACCCATAGTGTCCTATGGGTGGACACCCATAGTGTCCTATGGGTGAGGGACGTGATGCTGGCTCGGCAAGTGTAGGGGGCCGTGGACGAGGTTTGGGGCTGTACAGAAGAACTCCGTCCAAACTCCACCTGGGTGTATACCGCAGAGAGATCCTCACTGCGTTACCTGCACGGTTCACCCAATGAATATTGCAACGTCCGAGATATCATTTATTTATTCCTAGTTCTGGGAATCCATCGTTAAAAAAAGATATACCTTCACTTTGTATGTACCATATGGTGTGCCATACACCACACACTAGGGCTGGGCGATATGGACTTAAGGGATAATGAACGGAACGCTCATTAATAAGTCGGTAGTCGGTCCCGACTTATTATGATTTACTTCCGCGGAGAAAAAAATAGTTCTCCGAAGTTGAGGCGTTGCTTGGCAACTGGCGCAAACAATTCAGCAATTCTATCAGCAAGTCAGTATTTTCCGTCAGGAAAAGTGAACGGGACTACTCGCGGAGTGATATGATGAACGGGACTACTCGCGGAGTGATATGATGAACGGGACTACTCGCGGAGTGATATGATGAACGGGACTACTCGCGGAGTGATATGATGAACGGGACTACTCGCGGAGTGATATGATGAACGGGACTACTCGCGGAGTGATATGATGAACGGGACTACTCGCGGAGTGATATGATGAACGGGACTACTCGCGGAGTGATATGATGAACGGGACTACTCGCGGAGTGATATGATGAACGGGACTACTCGCGGAGTGATATGATAGCCGTGAATAGAAGCCAATTCCAGCTCCTTTTTTCTCGATTAACTCCTCCTCGCCTACGTTTGGAACTCCGCCTTCCGCCATTGTTGTTCTCCTTCTACACGCCCACGTTTGTCGCATATGTAAACACGTCATTAATTATCGTTATTACCGCGGTATGAAAAAATACTTATCGGGGGGAGGACTTATCGCGATAAACGATACGATATGGCACAGCCCTACCACACACACACACACACACACACACACACACACAACACGCACACAACACACACACACACACACACAGCACAAACACAACACGCACACAACACAAACACACACAACACAAACACAACACACACACAACACACACAAACACAAGATGTCTTCAAGATGTAATGTAGCATTTTGCCGGCCGTGCAGTTTTTTTCTCTCCACAAAAGCGAGGACATGTGTCTTCATTAGCATACGCCCCCCGCGTTGCTACACCCAGCAGCCGGACACATCCATCACACGGGGGGGGGGGGCGGAGGAGAGGAGAGGAGAGATGGATGAGATGGGAAGGTGGTGGTGGGGGTGCAGGGATCAGCTGACCTCCAACTCCACCTTCCCCTCCCCTTTAACCCCCTTTAAAGTCGCTGTTGACTACTTAGCACTGGCAGCTAGGGCTGGGCGATATGGACTTAAAACGATATCACGATGTTTCATGGTATTTATTGCGATAACGATAAATGACGATAAATTACCAAAAAAAAAAAAGAAAAAATCTTAATCCTTACCATCATCAAATACGTAAGGGATAATGAACGGAACGCTCATTAATAAGTCGGTAGTCGGTCCCGACTTATTATGATTTACTTAAAAGGCGTTGCTTGGCAACTGGCGCAAACAATTCAGCAATTCTATCAGCAAGTCAGTATTTTCCATCAGGAAAAGTGAACGGGACTACTCGCGGAGTGATATGATGAACGGGACTACTCGCGGAGTGATATGATGAACGGGACTACTCGCGGAGTGATATGATGAACGGGACTACTCGCGGAGTGATATGATGAACGGGACTACTCGCGGAGTGATATGATGAACGGGACTACTCGCGGAGTGATATGATGAACGGGACTACTCGCGGAGTGATATGATGAACGGGACTACTCGCGGAGTGATATGATAGCCGTGAATAGAAGCCAATTCCTTCTACATGCCCACATTTGTTGCATATGTAAACACGTCATTAATTATCGTCATAAATAACTTAAATAACTTAAATAACTGTGACGTTGCACCCTTACTAGAGACTACATGGGCCATATAACACCTCATAGGTAACCAAGTCATATGTCTGTCTCTCTCTCTCTCTCTCTCTCTCTCTCTCTCTCTCTCTCTCTCTCTCTCTCTCTCTCTCTCTCTCTCTCTCTCTCTCTCTCTCTCTCTCTCTCTCTCTCTCTCTCTCTCTCTCTCTCTCTCTCTCTCTCTCTCTCTGTGTGTGTGTGAGCTAATTGATGCAATAACCTTTCATTTTAGACTTTGTATTGTGACTCTTTTGTTCATTTGCAGTTTTATTAATTTGTACTGTCCCCTATTTGTTGAATTACTATCGTTTGATTTTGTATTATAACTCTGTATCGTGTCCCTGTCTAATGCCTCCAAACTGAATTCCCCGGAATGCTCCGCAAATCAATAAAAAACATAATAATAATAACCGCACAGAGAGAACCTGCGGGATCAATCAATGGGGAGGGGAGGGAGGGAGAGGGAGATGAGGGAGGGTGGGACGGGGTGAGGTAGGGGGAGGAGGTGAGGAGGGGTAGATGAGGGAGGAAGGGGGGAGATGAGGGAGGGTTGGGGGGAGATGAGGGAGGGTTGGGGGGGTGATGGAGGGGGAGGAAGGGAGGGGGGGGAGACGAGGGAGGATGGGGGGGAGGGAGATGAGGGAGGATGGGAGGAGAGAGATGAGAGCGGGGGGGGGAGAGACGAGGGAGGATGGGGGTGAGGGAGATGAGGGAGGATGGGGGGAGGGAGATGAGAGCGGGGGGGGGGGGGGGGGAGAGACGAGGGAGGATGGGCGTGGAGGGGGGAGGACGGTTTCCACATAAACGGTGCTCTGATGAATTTCGACCGGACATGGGGCTGAATACCGGAGATGCTTATTTTATATTTTTCCCCTTGACTTGCTTAGAACCGGTTAGAGGTGTTGTAGCTGTTTAGCAAAGGGGAGGAGGGTCACTCTGCACTCTGCACTCATGTCCGAGGTAAGGGTTAGCCGGGGGCCAACCAGAGTCCACTCAGAACATTGATTTGTTGGTTAAAGGAAAATGTCGATTGTGTTTCTTATTTACCAGCTACAGCGAGTGTTTGTACAAGATCACTGGCTGAGTGCGCAACAGAATAGAATGGGAAACAAAGAGGGATGAGGCAAAGATGAAATACCACACACACACACACGTGTGGGGATCGGGCTACAGGGTACAAATGGGCTAGTGATGACCCTGACTATCAAGGGAAAAAGGCTGGTTTGCTACAAGGTTTCTGTGGCGAGGTTTGGGTTAGAGTCCAGAGGATTTGGGTTAGAGTCCAGAGGGTTTGGGTTAGAGTCCAGAGGGTTTGGGTTAGAGTCCAGAGGGTTTGGGTTAGAGTCCAGACATTCACCTCAGACTTTCAGTTCAACTCAGAGTCCTGCCATCTGCAGAAGTTCTCGGACGACAGTTGCAGTTGTTGGTTGTGTCATCGAGGGAAACGATGAGGAGTACAGGGGCGTCGTGGACTCCTTCGTTGAGTGGTGTGAGCTGAACCACATGCAGCTCAACACAGACAAGACGAAGGAGATGGTGGTGGACTTCCGCAGGAGAAAATCTACCCCCACACCCATTTCCATCAAGGGTGTGTCCGCAGAAGTTGTTCAGGAATATAAATACCTGGGAGTTCACCTGGACAACAAACTGATCTGGGCCAAGAACTCTGAGGCTGTGTACAAGAAGGGCCAGAGCCGTCTCTACTTCCTGCGGAGGCTCCGGTCCTTCAACGTTTGTAACACGATGCTGAAGATGTTCTACCAGTCGGTGGTAGCCAGTGCCATCTTCTTCGGTGTCGTGTGCTGGGGAAGCAGGTTGAGGTCAGCAGACGCCAACAAGATCAGCAGGATCGTCAGGAAGGCTGGCGCTGTCCTGGGGGTCCAGCTGGACTCCTTGTTGGTGGTGTCTGAGAGGAGGATGCTGCGCAAGCTGCGTAGTATCCTTGACAACAACTCTCACCCTCTCCATCAGGTGCTGACCTCATACAGAAGCACCTTCAGCAACAGACTCATTCCACCCAGGTGTACCACAGAACGCCACAGGAAGTCCTTTCTTCCTGTGGCCATCAGACTCTTTAATTCATCTACCTCGGGTCGTGAGAGGGACAGTGGAGACTCAGTGACCTGAGGTCAACGCACTGTAAATCCTTTCACTGTAATTTTGCACTGTAAATTCAATTTCACTTTTCACTTTTCACATGTCACTTTTTCAGTATTCATTCAGAGTTATTTATTAGTATTTTATTACTGCCAATTTGCACTATACGTATTGTTGTATATTGTATATACCTACGTATTACTGTAATAATACTGTAAATTGTGCAATTCATCTGTCAATACATTTAGATTTCATTTAGTTAGATTTTGTTTATACTAGTTTAGTTTAGTTTAGTTTGTTGTTTTAGTTTTTAGGTATTAGTATATTTTGTGTGCATTTATTCCCCCCTGTTTCAACTGTTGCACCTGAAGTTCCCTCGGGATAAATAAAGTCATCTTGAATCTTGAATCTTGAATCTTGAATCAGAGGGTTTGGGTTAGAGTCCAGAGGGTTTGGGTTAGAGTCCAGAGGGTTTGGGTTGGAGTCCAGAGGGTTTGGGTTAGAGTCCAGAGGGTTTGGGTTAGAGTCCAGAGGGTTTGGGTTAGAGTCCAGAGGGTTTGGGTTAGAGTCCAGAGGGTTTGGGTTGGAGTCCAGAGGGTTTGGGTTGGAGTCCAGAGGGTTTGGGTTAGAGTCCAGAGGGTTTGGGTTGAAGTCCAGAGGGTTTGGGTTAGAGTCCAGAGGGTTTGGGTTGAAGTCCAGAGGGTTTGGGTTAGAGTCCAGAGGGTTTGGGTTAGAGTCCAGAAAGTTTGGGGAGCCGGGTTTGGGGAGGGGTGGGGGGGGGGGGAGGGGGGGGGTAGGTGAGGGGGGGGGGGGGGGGGGGGGGGGGGGCTCCTCAGTTTCTTACCTTTCTGTAAAGGGGGATTGGCAGCTGTTTTATTTCCCCAGCAGCACACAGAGCGTAGCAGCGACACACAGAAAGGATGGAAAGCATGCGAGAAAAGTGAGGTTGGAAAAACAAACAAAATGGAAAGTACAACAGTTAAAATTAAAACACACAGACACAGACACAGACACAGACACAGACACACACACACACACACACACACACACACACACACACACACACACACACACACACACACACACACACACACACACACACACAAACAAACACACAAAATAAACAATATAAGACAATATAAGACTGTGAAAAAGGATTCTTTGAGACATTGCATTTGGCCAATAGTGATGGTTTAACAGCCAAACAAGAGAGCAAGTGAGATAAAAACCATTGTGTGGAAGTAGTACAAAGAAGCAGTTATGGCTTTGGCCTTGACTGCGGGGCATTGTGAAAAATTGATTTGTTTTATGATGAATACAATGAATAAAAGTTGGCAGTTCACATGTCTGTCCAAAAATGATACACTTTGTTGGCTATTGAGGTAAAGAAAATATAACGTTTCAAATGTCCACATTACAAAACACAAAGAGAAAGAAAGAAAACAAAACAAAGAAATTATACTGGCAGTGCATTGCAGGGGTTTATCATTTGGTTCAAGCATACGCAATTGAAGTGAAACAGTTTAATCTCCATAATGTATTCTTTATTGCCCAACTAAAGACAGAAATGGATTGACCTGGTTCCCCTGCCCCCATTTCAATAGTCAATCTCTAATTGTGTATCCTCACCTTTGACCCCAGATGTACCATCTATTGTGACGGGAGCCGTTTGTATCCAAAAACGTTTGACCGGGTCCTCGACAGTTTACACTGTTGGTACTGTTTGTACTGTTACTTGGCAACCTTATCCCCTCAGATGAGTCAAGTCCATTAGAATATCTCTGGAGATGTCTTTCAGGCGACGCCGTGAGCAGAATTCAAAACAGGAGAATCCCAGAAGAAAATATCTCTCACGGAATGGACCGAATCCTTTTTTGAGAAACAGGCTTTAATTCAGAGGTTTTGGAAAAAGGGTATAGGACGCTTATTTTGTAGCTTGGTGTTATACTAGCACAGCATACAACAATGAACGATCCTGTGTTTATTATCCTTATATATCATATATATAAGGATATATATATATATCTATATATATATAGATATATCTATATCATCACAGTATATATATATATTCCCATATTTAATATAAATAAAAAAGAGCTATGCATATTTCATTGTATAACTAAGCACTAAGTGAATGTAAAGCAAAATTGAGTTTTCCGATTCGAGCATGTGCAAAGTTTTGTAAATATTAAAAGAGGAAGGATTCAATGTTTTTTTGTGAATACATGGGCATTCACCATTCATTTAATCAATCCATTGAACACAGGAATAGAGGGAGGCCGGATTATAAATGGCATATATTACGTCAATACTGCCCCTCCCCTCTCCTCCTCTCTCCTCCTCCTCCTCCCTCCTCCTCCTCCTCCTCCTCCTCCTCCTCCTCCTCCTCCTCCTCCTCCTCCTCCTCCTCCTCCTCCCTCTTCTTCTTAGCCTGCTGATTCTTTCTAAGATGCATTGCAGTAAATAGATTCCACAACAAACCACCAAGACACCATATGTCTGCCAGACTCAGGAGTCGTGTGGGAGTGGGTGGGGTGCCTCTGCATGTGCTTGTTCAGTCAGTGTGAAAATGAAACATGTCAACGGGTGTGTGTGTAGGCATGTGTGTGTGTGTGTGTGTGTGGTGTGTGTGTGTGTGTGTGTGTGTGTGTGTGTGTGTGTGTGTGTGTGTGTGTGTGTGTGTGTGTGTGCATTTTTGTTTTCTTGTAGCATGAGCAAACACAGCATTGTCGTGTCAGTGAATTAGTCACAGTAGTAACTCTGAGGGCCCGCGGTTCCATATCGGTCTATCGCTGGTCTTCCGCATGCATGCTTTCTCCATCTGAATTCAATTAATGGCCATTGTGAAAGTCTTCCAATGGACTAATCCCTGTCATCTGAGCTGATCGGGAGTGTGGTCATTGTTGTTTTTCTTCTTCTTGGTTTTGTTTAGTTGTTTCTTCCCTGGGTCTAAACTCGATCAGCGGGGGCCAAGGAGCAGAGCTCAGAAGAAGGATAGCGGTAGTCAACCGCCAAAAAGCAGGAACAGACGCCTGGTGTCTTGTCGTGTTTTGCCCAGCCGGACCGAAGACACAATACAAGATTGTTAAATTAGGATTTGTAGTTACAAATTACAAACAAAACCCCCCCCAAAAAAAGTGAGAACAATCCTTGTATACAATATTCAAACATCTCCTTAAGTCCCCTGCGATGCAGTTAAAGCAAAGAAAATGTTATTTAATCCCTTTCAGAAGACAAATTGCACTCATTTTTGGATGGATGTCAAAACTGCGTGTTTTGTTTCCTAAAAAAGTTATATTAAATATATTTGACAAGTGGGCAAGGAAAGCCACAACTCACAACCCATCTTGGTTCCATTACCGATATACAGCCTGTTGGGATATCAGACACTTTTCATTTCATTTTCTATGTCCCTGTTTCCCAACATCAGCTTGTTCTTCTGTGCATGTTCTATTGTTCTATTCCACATTGTTCACCGAAATGCTTGTCCCCCCCCCCCCTTTTGTGGACACGTTTTATGATGCATATTATTGATTGTCGAATGGTCTTCTTCAGTTAATGATGTTAATGATGTGAACTGGGAGTGAGTGTTTTGGGCCGTTGTTTGGTTTTCATAGTACTGCTATTTTGAACCTCATTGTGCGTTTCGGGGGGAAAACACCTCCATGTTTGATGATCTATCCACCCATCTATCCACCCATTTATCTTTCTACCCATCTATCTATCTACCCATCTATCTATCTACCCATCTATCTATCTACCAATCGATCTATTAATCTACCCATCTATCTATCTGGACACCAGAGCCAGGCCATGGAGATGGCCAACGATGATGGCCAAGCTTGTCAGAGAAACGGATTTGGCTGCTCTGTCATCGTTTGGGGGAAAATGGTTTGTGCAACAGACACTTGTGGATTCTGAGGCCCGGCTGTGTCTGGAGGTCCGGGGGGGGGGGGTTTTGGGGGGGGGTCAGACGTTACTGCTAAGTGCTAAAACAATCCAAAAAATAATTGAACGAAACACTGGGTTGCTTGGTCTTGGGTTGCTTTGTGTTTAATTAAAAATGTCTATGACTGATAATAGTTTTCGACGTGTTGCAAAGGGGTGGCAATGTGTTATTTACATTTTGTTATTGCTGGTAAACATTTGACACATCTTGAAGGATTGGAAAATTGCCTGGAGTTATTTTAATTATTGGAGTATCTTTATTATTATTGCATATGGAATTGAATATGCAATTAAAGCTCATCCAAGGATAAAAAAACTAAAGTGATCCTTGGGGCTGTGGGCTGTGAAGTGTGCGAGTGGCCCAAAAGGAACAACAGATGTTTTCTTTCTTCACATTAAATTCAAATGTCACATTTTTGCCGTCGTTTTCCACGCGGCAAATTGATCATCGACAAGCTCCGTGGAGAGAGAGATCGACCCCAGGTGACGGCCGTGGTCCACACCACCCTTTTATGTTTTGTTAATGATTATCAATGTTGTGTTTTGCATTACCTCACTTGTTCTCCAACCTCTTAAAGTCACGGCGTACATTCAAAGGTTATTCATATTTAATTTAGTACATATGGACAACAACAGATGGAATGGAACCAACTGAGCGGTGAAGGAGTGTGTTTATCACATTCATGTTCAACATTTCTGAGGCGTCCATAAACAGGCTGTAAACAACAGCACCTGCCAAGTGCTGCCAGGTACCCACAGAATGTCAAAGGGTGAAATGACGAATGCAGTTGGAAACCTGGCATGACATCTGACATGGTGCAAAGCTTAGTGGCTGTGACTCACCTTGGCCTTGTTGATGGTGCAGTGCAGTGCGTTGTTTTCCTGGTCGTACAGCAGGCTAAAGTCTAGCGTCCCCAGTGTTGCTGTGAACACACAGGGAGAGGAGGAGGAGGAGGAGGAGGAGGAGGAGGAGGAGGAGGAGGAGGAAGAAGGAGAAGGAGAAGAGAAGAAGAAGAAGAAGAAGAAGAAGAAGAAGAAGAAGAAGAAGAAGAAGAAGAAGAAGAAGGATGAGGAGGAGAAGAAGAAGAAAAATAAGAAGAAGCAGAAGGAGCAGAAAATGAGAAAGAAGCAGAGAAGCCAAATAGAGACAAATTAGATGCTTTCACAACAAAACCAAAAAAACGTTGGCCTTCACTCTCCTCGTTGTGCTGTCAGCTCACTGTGATGACCACTAAAACCTCCACAGCCATCTTGGCAACAGAATGACTCAGATCAGCCACCAGCCGTTAATATTGAACCATTATAAACCAGTATACGACCCCCACAGCAGACCTCCATGTGCCTCCTCCAACCCCTTCTCAAAAACTCCCCCACAATATATATATCACTTAAAGTGGCTATTCCCAAAGTGGGGTACGTGTACCCCCAGGGGTACAACAGTTACGTCAGGGGGTACAGCATAAAAAAATCTTTAATAGCCTCTCTATGTCAAAAATAAACCAACATCTCCCCAACTCTGCTTCAATTGGTCACTTATTTGGTTGTTGTAAGAGCAGAATATGACATTTCTTCTTAACACTTTCATTTTTTTGGTGGATTTTATTATAAATTTTCCGGAGTCATTCTGAGTGTTTGAGCTGATGTAAATAACAATGTCTTCATATGTAACATCAGATGAGAGGTGAAGGGAGTACACAGCAGTAGGTTCCATTTTTTTGAGGGGTACAGGACCTTACATAGTTAATAAGACGGCCTTGTCTTCATATGAAACATCAGATGAGAGGTAGAGTGGGTGCACAGCAGGAGGTTAAACGTTTCAGGGGGTACGGGGCCTTTTAAAAGTTTGGGAACCACTGACAGGAAACCGTTTCTAAATGAAAAACGAAATATCCTAGATATGGTCCTGTTACTGCATCTGCATGGTTTTTATTTCCCAACATTGCTAAGCTGAGGTGTGCCAGAAGTATGAGTCACGGCCCCCTGGAGAGGCCGTGGTGCGTCCCGTGGAGACGATGCTCCAAGATGTCCAGGCTGGCGACGCCTCCTCTGGGCAGCGCCATCGCCGTGGCAACATGGCCAAATTTTTTTTTTAAACACGGGGGTCCGAGGGACGAGCGGTTGGCATCACCAGCACATTCAGGCTTTCAGATTCACATCCAGTTTCTGTTTATTTCGTCACATGTATATGGTACAGTGTACCATGTACAGGGAAATGTTATTGCCAGCTCATAAGATTTGCACAGAAGTTACAGAATTTACACGAATTACAAAAATTACAAAAAAATAATACACAAATGTACACATTTACATTTTTCGCTATTCCCCCATCTCTTTCTCTGTCTGTCTGGTGGTGGGTTTGGTGAGGTGGGAGGGGTTTGGGTGCTGCTTGCTCCCCTATTAAGAGCATGAAGACAGGCTCTTATCCCACATCCCGCCGGGAAAAATACCAAACGACTCTGTATCCCCGTAGTCCCGGACGGATGACAAGTATAAAGGACACATGGTTGGTCTACCAGGACGACCCCACCAAGACAGGAAACAGACACACGCGCACATTCATGCATGCGCATGTACACACGCATCCACAAGCGGACACAATATATATATATATAATATATATATATATATATATATATATATATATATATATATATATATATACATATAACATACATACATATCAAAAATTGTGATTATATAGCATTAATATTACCCATATGCACAAGCACACCCACACACATGCACAGAAACTCATACACACACATGCACGCAAACACACACACACACACACACACACACACACACACACACACACACACACACACACACACACATACATACACAAACAGATAAGACATCAACAAGCCCTACTTCAATACACTTCATCTTCCCCATACCCAACAGGCACACCTATAGAAATATATAATATTGTATTATAAATTATATATAGTTTATTAAACCTCTATCTTTCTATACATTATACATCCAATGATGTTCAGGAGCCATGACAACACTCTGGATTGTTCTCTACTGTCTACTGTAATGTTCAAACCATGGATGGAAGACAGCTCTGATCATAGCCAGAGGGAAGGAAGGAGGGATGGGTGGAGGGAAGGAGGGAGGGACGGAGGGAGGGAGGGAGGGAGGGAAGGAGGGAGGGAGGGAATGAGGGTGTGAGGGAGGGAAGGATGGAGAGAGGGAGGGAGGAGGGAGGGAGGGAGCAAGGGGGGCAGGGGGGTAGGGAGAGAGGGAAGGGGGGGGGGACTGTCTCTTCAACCACAGTGTCCTGTAATACTGTAGCTGTTCCAAGAAAATCTCTCTGGCAAAGCGGCATGTGGGCGCTGACGTAAGTGTCTGCGTGGTCTTTTGTGTGTAAAATGTCTCCTTTTCTTCTCCATAATGTGGCTCCACGTATTGTGCTAGCAGCAGTTCCAATTTTGGTTTACTTATTTACTTTTTTTCATTTATTCTGCTACAGGCTATTGTTTGTATTGTTGTCTTACTATAGCGAAAGTATACGGCTGAAAACATGATGCCAACATATTGACAACTATCGGACTATTGAATATGGATTTTTAAATCTAAATCTAAAGGATTTGAATTTCTCTTTATTGGTAACATACATGTACACAAATAGTGAAATGTGTTTCTCTGCATTACCATCCTAGTATTAGGAGCAGTGGGCAGCTATTTGATACACAGCGCCCGGGGAGCAGTGTAGCGGTCTGGTGCCTTGCTCAAGGGCACCTTGGTCAGTGCCCAGGTGTTTCGGGGACTTGAACCGCCGACCTTCCGGTTCCCAAGCCAAGTCCCAACAGACTGAGCTACTGCCACCCCCACATATAATGCTTTTTAATCGCGAAAAGGAAATCTGTGATATAGACTCAAAACGACTATAAGATTATAGTTTAAGGTGCACCCAAATGCATCTTGGAATATCTTCCATCAAATGCATGCCAATTCATTTCCTAGCACCCCGATTTTAAAGCCATGTTCCAGGAAACTCCTTTTCCTACTATTGAAACTAAGCCAGAAGGAGCTGTCCTGCCAACGTGTGATTGTGAGATTGGCTATAATGTGGTTTTTTTGTGGTGGTGGGGGGGAAAGTCTTTGGCAACAAAAGGTAAGCGTCTACACGCTCTTGGCTCTGCACGCTTTGCCCCTGCAGACAACACATGTGAGTGGGAGACAGAGAACACACAGCTGCTTCCAGTCACTTCATCCGTCAGGAGAAAAAGGGAAAAGGGCCTCGTCCTCCGTATTGAATGGTCAAAGAGAAAAAAGGCAAAGTAAAGAACAATGCAGTGTGTTCTCTTTGTCTTCTGTCTAGTGCTGAAAGCTCAAGGCATCTCGACAAAATCGAGAAAGGAACATTATATATATATATATAAAACCCCTACGGTCTGGTCGCCGGTTCCGCAGAATTAGCTTGATCACGTTAGTTTAGCGTACACATGGTTCTGACTGAATTCCAACCAGGGTCTGAGGAATTAATTTATGAATATTACAGTTTACACACATAAACGTTGTTTCCTTGGGTGGCCTGAAATATATTACTACTCTATACTATTCTATTTCTATGTCATTGGAATTGCTCATACAGTCTGCTACAGGCTCATGCGTTGAGAGATTGAACAAGATGAGATTAGACATGCAATATAACATACAAGCGGACACACACACGCACACGCACACACACACACACACACACACACACAGTAATCCGTCTAAACAATACCATGATTGCAAATCTGTCCAGTAGGAATAGGATGGGAACGCTCTGCTCGCTTTATTAAACAAGTATTTTTCTGCTGGCAAAGTAAAGGGCTTTACATAATACGTGGCTGTCTATGCAGTCCTGGAGAACTGGTGCTACATGACCAGAGGACAACAGTTGGAACAAAAGCCCTAGAGTACTGGTGCTACATGACCAGAGAACAACAGTTGGAACAACAGCCCTAGAGAACTAGTGCTACACGACCAGAGGACAACAGTTGGAACAACAGCCCTAGAGAACTGGTGCTACACGACCAGAGGACAACAGTTGGAACAACAGCCCTAGAGAACTGGTGCTACACGACCAGAGAACAACAGGAGGAACAACAGCCCTAGAGAACTGGTGCTACATGACCAGAGAACAACAGGAGGAACAACAGCCCTAGAGAACTGGTGCTACACGACCAGAGGACAACAGTTGGAACAACAGCCCTAGAGAACTGGTGCTACACAACCAGAGAACAACAGGAGGAACAACAGCCCTAGAGAACTGGTGCTACATGACCAGAGAACAACAGGAGGAACAACAGCCCTAGAGAACTGGTGCTACATGACCAGAGAACAACAGGAGGAACAACAGCCCTAGAGAACTGGTGCTACATGACCAGAGAACAACAGGAGGAACAACAGCCCTAGAGAACTGGTGCTACACGACCAGAGAACAACAGGAGGAACAACAGCCCTAGAGAACTGGTGCTACACGACCAGAGAACAACAGGAGGAACAACAGCCCTAGTGAACTGGTGCTACACGACCAGAGGACAACAGGAGGAACAACAGCCCTAGAGAACTGGTGCTACTCCCTCAAGTCCATTATATTCAAAGCTTATTAACTCAATCTGACTTGAGTTTGCACTGGTAAAATGGTGGATTCGGATTTGTACGAAAATTACAGAAAATTACTGGGGGATTGGAGCAGGAGACAGCAAATAGGTAGAGAGCTATTATAACATAAGAGGCCGGAGCTAGAGATCAAGTCAAGTCAAGTTTATTTGTCACTTCACAGTTTACACAAGTATAAGCAATGAGTGAAAATCGTATGTGCAATACCCGACGACAGACAGCAGTTATAAAAAATAGAATAGGATAAAAATAAGTAAAAAAGTACAAAACTGTATAAGTTAAATATATAAAAATCCAAAGGACCACAGATGGACCACTCTTCAGGACATTGGCACTATATCAAGAGTCCGGGCTGAAAAAGGAAGGTTTTTGAAGGAAAACTGCTGTGCAGACTCAGTGGGGAACTACGAGACGCAGAGAGAGAGAGAGAGAGAGAGAGAGAGAGAGAGAGAGAGAGAGAGAGAGAGAGAGAGAGAGAGAGAGAGAGAGAGAGACTTAGCGGAAGTGTGAGGAAGTGAGAGAGAGATCAAACTCCCAACTACCAGAGATGGAGTATTTGTGTGTGTGTGTGTGTGTGTGTGTGTGTGTGTGTGTGTGTTAAGAGTGATGACTTTCTGCCACAAGTGGACAGTGCAATCTCTATATAAGAGGGGGGCAACCATGTGGGAAGACCTGGTGGACAACCACACAATCAAACACACACACACACACACACACACACAACACACACACACAGCCAACGGCAATGTGTGTCTGACCGGTCAGTCACCTCAGGCTCATGGGAGATGGCGATTGTTGCTAGGGGTGAATGGACCTTAATGAGAAGACAAACAGCTAGGCTAAAGCAGACACGTACACACACACACACACACACATAAACACACACACCACACACACACACACACACACACACACACACACACACACACACACACACACACACACACACACACACACACACACACACACACACACACACACACACACACACACACACACACACAAAGGGAGAATGGCTAAATCAGAGAGGAACAGTGTGAACACTTGAAGAAAAACGTCCAATAGAGACTATCAGTAGCACATCCCTGTGGGGAACATGACTAATGAAGGAATCAGAGACTTCAAAGGGCTGGAGAAAAATATTAAAATGGCTTCTCTTTAACAACCAGCATACAAAGCGTATGAATATATCGGCACTGGAGCGGTAATAGAACAGGCATATGTATGTATATATATATATATATATATATATATATATATATATATATATATATACTTCACGATCATCCATCAGACACTTTATTGTTATGTTTATTGTGTATAGTATTGTTATAGTATAGCATTGCGTAGTTTAGCATAGCATAGTATTGTTGTTGAATTTCAGGAGTACGGGACTGAATGGGGAGTAAGCATTTCCTACCAGCAATCCAAATAAAAACATCTTGAATCTTTAATGTTGAATCTCGACTGGGTCACGTTTAAATGTGGTGCTACTAACACTTAACCAGTGCACATGGAGGGGTTTTAAAGCCCGCTCATCTAACATGGAGGTGGATCCTGCGCCCTGCACACACAAATTAATTGCACCCAGAGTGCGTTCGTCTCTGTTTTGTTTCTTTTTCCGGAACACCCCGGGGAGCCGCCAGGTGGCGAGTGTTGCCTTAGGCGTGGTTGCAGGCGGCGTGTGTCTACGACGAGAGGAAGAAGAGCTCCCCTCAGAGGGCGGGACTTCCTTCGTCTTCAGGCAGGGACACAAAACCCCCCCCCCCCCCCCCTCCCCCCACCCCCGCGCGCAAAATTTGAATGATAATATGGAAATTCCAAAAAATGGGCCATCATTCAGAGATGCTTTCATTCAAAAGCATCTTCTTCCGAGTGAAGATGCAGCTCATGGAGATGCGGGACGGGAGGTACGTAGCTTGCTCAATGGTCTGCCGACAGGCGGGTAGCAGACGTCGCATCTGAACACCCGGAAATCGTGTTGCCGTTTCAAAAGGAGCCACGACACCACGCTGCAACTGCCATAATACCCCATCAAACCAACACATGACTTTCTCCAAACATATTGCTTTGATTTAAGTTTGGTTTCGATTCAGTCCTACCCTCACTGCCCTACCCCCCCCCCCCCCCCCCAATGCGGGCTTTCCCCGAGACCCATCTGCTAGGAGTGGAGAAGTGGCGGCGGGTAAAATTATCCCCAAAGTAAACACGGCCGCCCAAGATAGAGTGGTGTGTTTACCCTTTTTTTGTGGACCAACTTTCAAACCCTTGAGAGTGGAGAGAGGGTTTGCTGAGACAGAGGGAGACAGACAGTGATCAAAACATATATTCCCCCCCCCCCCCCCGCCCCCGCCCCCACCCCCCCCCAGGAGAAACACTATCTCTCCAGCCCACCGGCCTGTGCTGCCGTCTGAAATGTTTCTCCTCCTTCTCTCTCGCTCTCTTTATTTTTCTTCTTTTTTTTTCTCTCGTTCTGCCGGGATTCATTTAGTCAGGAGCAGGCGGAAGTTTCAGGCTCAATTCACGAATGAATGGTCAGATATAAAATACACACACACACACACGGGAGACACGGAGAGAGAGACACACACCCACACCCACACCCACACACGCGCACACACACACACACACACACACACACACACACACGGGAGACACGGAGAGAGAGACACACACCCACACCACACACGCGCACACACACACACACACACACACGGGAGACACAGAGAGAGAGACACACACCCACACGCACACACACACACACACACACATGAGAGACAGGGAGAGCGAGACACACACACCCAAGAGAGAGAGACACACACAAACACACACAAGAGAGACACTCACACAAGAGAGTGAGAGATACACACACTCACACACACACACATACAGCATGCACGTACACACACACACACACACACACACACACACACACACACACACACACACACACACACACACGAGAGAGACACACACAAACAAACATACCTACAGTACATCATGCACTTGCAGATGCG